>CAWUFW010007893.1:891010-952396 GCA_963921515.1 Calotriton arnoldi | reverse complement strand
GGAACATGCTGTGCCCAATGGTCAGTACAGAGTCAGCACCCATCTGGTGGATCCTGAACAGGAGACACATGCACACACATGCCAGCTCCCACTATGTACGTCTGCCACCTGGCACGTGCAATGTAACCTCTCACCTGTGACGTGTGACTGCAAGCACACAGCCGTCTTGGCATGGGGCTGTCAATGTGGACACCTGTCAATGTTTCGGGAGGTGTGATCCGTACAGTGCTGTACATAGGGTGCAGTGCTGACACCTACTACTGTCTCATATCCCCTCGTGCCACAGGTCCCACTTGTTTTGGCCGCTCAGCCTGTGCCCACATCGTCGTCGTCGTGTGCCATACTCATCCAGCCGCGGAAGCAGTTCCATGCTCAGCAGACATTCATGTTGCCGTGGCGTTGCCGCTTGACGGATATGCAGTCAGTCCCCATCAGCACGCCCCGCAAGTCATTGGGGCCTAGATCCCCATGTGCATGCACATGGCAGTGGTTTGTATCACTAGCCCTTGCCATTGTTGGGAGACCTGTGTAAGTGTATTGTGGCCGTGCCGTCCCAGCTTGACAGCTGGGCTGTGGCTCATGTGCTTGCTCAGTCATGTCAGTGATGTGTATGCGAAATTGCTATGTGTCGTGTTGCTTTGACATGTGTCCTCTGCCATTGTCCCTAGGCGGAGACCGAACATTGACCGCCCATACCAATTGCTGGCGGACATGGACGATACAGAGGTTATTAGGAAGTTTCGGCTGGACAGGCCAACCCTGCATCGACTGTGTGCCATGTTAGAACCCCATCTCCGTCCCCGCAGGGTGTATCCGACTGCTGTCACCCCCACGGCTAAGGTGATGGCCGCCATGCATTTCTTCGCCACTGGGTCATTCCAGCACACAGTGGGCATTGGAGGAGGGATGTCCCAGCCCATGTTCAGCAAGGTGCTGAGGGATGTACTGGCAGCCATGATGCCGTACCGAAACAGGTACATCCGCTACCCCAGGGCTCGTGAATTGGCGGCAGTGAAGGGTGCATTCTATGCCCTTGGCAGAATCCCACACGTCGTTGGAGCCATTGACTGCACACATGTCGGCCTTGTTCCACCACAGGCCACTGAGCACCTGTACCGCAACAGGAAGCACACGCACTCCCTGAATGTGCAAGTGGTGTGCCTTGCGGACATGGTGATCACCCACGTGTGTGCAAAGTTCCCAGGCTCGGCCCATGACGCACACATAATGCGCAACAGCATCTTGCCACGACTGATGTCCAATATGCAACAGGATCGTGCCTGTATTGTCGGTGAGTATGTGGAGTGGTGTAGCGTGCTGGTTGTGCGATGCTGTCCCCTGTCCAGTTGGAATTGCAACGGTTCTCTGTGTCCCTCACACCCAGGTGACTCTGCGTACCCGAATGGGGCATGGCTGCTCAGTCCATTGAGGAATCCTCGCACCCCAGCAGACGATCGCTACAATGAGGCACATGGGAGGACCAGACGTGTGGTCGAGCGTACCTTTGGCCTCCTCAGGTCCAGGTTCAGGTGCCTGGACCGCACCGGGGGTGCGCTGGCGTACTCCCCACAGAAGGTGTGCCAGATAGTGGTGGCGTGCTGCATGCTGCACAATCTGGCCATTCGGAAGCAGATCCCCCTCATCGTGGATGACGGAGATCAACCAGGGCCCCAGCCCGCAGACCAGGACAGCTCGAGTGAGGAGGACAGCGGAGAGGAGGAAGCTGGTAATGTGCGGCAGCAGCTCATCGCCCGCTACTTCACTTGACGGTGAGTGTCCATGTACGACGACTGATGTGGCTGTATCTGTGCAGGTGTGTGTGTGCTGTGTCAGGGTGGCCGTTTGTTCACTGCGTGCTGTGTGTCAACGCTCCATGGCCAGGGTAGTATGCCACTGTTGGTGGCTGTGGCATTGTGCCCTATTGCTCTGTGCGATGTGTGTACATTGCTTGTAGTTGTTGACATGTACTGTGTGATGGGTGTGTGACACACTCATTGAATGTGCTCCTGTTCTGTCTCCCACCCCTAGGTCCCTACAGGCCCTCCGGATTCAATTGCCATGCCACGCATCAGGTGCCTTTCCGCCCAAGGTGGCCGTTGTATTCCGTACAAATAAAACACAGGGCACAAACAGCAGTTAGTGAAAAAGGTGCATTTATTACAAACTGTGACATGTGATTGTGTGTAAGGTGATGACAAAAGTGGTGCGTGCAGTGACAATGAGCTGTCGGTCATGGCTGCGTGATGATCAGGGTGTACCCACTGGTTCTATGTCCATAGTCCAACACACACATGCCATCCAGATGGCTGTGTGGAGTGGGATCGTAGTCCAAGTCAATGCAGTGGCTGGTCAAGGAAGGCTGGCGGAAGGCTGGCTGGCTGCCTCACTTGCGTTTGGAGCGTGCGAAGTCCTCCCGGGAGATCTGTTTCCACTTCGGACGGCCCCTTCCACGTTTGCGAGGGGGGTGCCTGCTTGCGACATGCTGGTGGTTGAGGTGTGCTCACTGGCTGTGGACGCAGGGGAACTGGACACTGCTGCTCCACCCTGCGCCCGGCAGGTGGTGGCGGAGGGGGAGCTGCTGTCCCTGGCTGTGACCTCACCGCCACCACCAGCTGTCCCATGAGGTCCACGATTTGGCCCATACGGGCGTCCATGGACCTCAGCACCCCCAGCACCTCACGCGTGTCTGAAGCAGACCGGACCCATTGTCCTTGGGCCTCTTCATAGGCCCCAAGGACTCTGGCCATTTGAGGCAGGGCATGGCTCCCAGGGGAGGCTGGCGTTTCCCTGACCCTGCTCCTCCTACCAGTCCTGCTGCCACCGGCCTGCCCACTAGCCACATTGCTCACCACGGTCCTCGCTGTGGCTCCCAGGGTGGATCCAGTCGGCCGGGCCACCACCTGCGCTGGGGCTGGTGCCAGCGAAGACGTGGCGGTGGTGGCGGCGGTGGTGGTCGGTGCGGCGATGGTGGCGGTTGCGGCAGTGGTAGTGGCCACAATGACCGTGGGTGTGGCCGCAACGACAGTGGCAGCAAGGGGCTGGGAATGTTCAGCAGCCCTGGATGATGGGTTGGTGGGTAGGAGGGGTCCTGGGGAGCGGCTGGGCCCTGCCACACCAGATGGGCCTGCTTGGTGGTCCGTGTCCGAAGAGGAGGACAGATCCTCCAGATCCGTGTGTCCTCGTTGGGGGCTTGTAGGCTGGCTGTGCTGGCTGCTGGCTCCATCCCCAGCATCCAGCAGTTCGTCACCTGTGGAGAGAATGAGATTTGTTATTGTGTTGCACCTGGCGAAGTATGTATTTGTCGTCTGACATTGACAGTTCGTGCAATCTCGTACATGGGTTTCCCCGGAGGCGTGTGTGTGGCTGTAGCATCTGTAGTTGTGTGTGCTTGGCAATGGGACTGTGTGCTGTGCACATGTGGCATGGGACGGATTGGCCATGCCGATGGGTGTGTTGCTGTGCCCCTACTTATTGTGACTCTGGTGTATGCAGGCTCCTGGCCCATCCTGGGTCTGGTTTGTACTTTGCTTTTGGTGTTCAGATGGGACGCTTAGGAACGCATATGGCAACATGGGGGCCATGCCCCAGATTCGCATTTGGGAGGGGATATGCTTTTGGGGTTCAAATGGAACGCTTAGGAACGCATATGGCAACATGGGGGCCATGCCCCAGATTCGCATTTGGGAGGGAATATGCTTTTGGGGTTCAAATGGAACGCTTTAGGAACGCATATGGCAACATGGGGGCCATGCCCCAGATTCGCATTTGGGAGGGAATATGCTTTTGGGGTTCAAATGGAACGCTTAGGAACGCATATGGCAACATGGGGGCCATGCCCCAGATTCGCATTTGGGAGGGAATATGCTTTTGGGGTTCAAATGGAACGCTTAGGAACGCATATGGCAACATGGGGGCCATGCCCCAGATTCGCATTTGGGAGGGGATATGCTTTTGGGGTTCAAATGGAAAGCTTAGGAACGCATATGGCAACATGGGGGCCATGCCCCAGATTCGCATTTGGGAGGGAATATGCTTTTGGGGTTCAAATGGAACGCTTAGGAACGCATATGGCAACATGGGGGCCATGCCCCAGATTCGCATTTGGGAGGGAATATGCTTTTGGGGTTCAAATGGAACGCTTAGGAACGCATATGGCAACATGGGGGCCATGCCCCAGATTCGCATTTGGGAGGGAATATGCTTTTGGGGTTCAAATGGAACGCTTAGGAACGCATATGGCAACATGGGGGCCATGCCCCAGATTCGCATTTGGGAGGGAATATGCTTTTGGGGTACATGCTGTGAGCCATGGGTGCCGAACGTGACATGTGTTGTGGCAGCATGACAGTGCATGGTTTGAGGTGTGTGCATGCTTGACATGGCCTGCATATTTGCTGTCTGTTGTGATTACTGAACATGGCATTGGACGCATCGTTATGAGTGAGTGATAGTTGTGTGCCAGCCAACGTATTGCAGTTGTCCCATCTCCTTGGTGTGCGTGCTGCCCTGTGCCATGTGCATCACTGCAGTGCTCGGGGGTGTGGCCCATGTTGTGTGTTGTTGCTCACAGTGTGTCGTGCGCTTAATTGACTTCTGGCACATGGTTGGTCATGGGCATGTATCTTAGCGTGACTGCTGTATGTGTGGCAGCTGTGCGGATGACATGCCTTTCATGAGACTGGGGCTGACGGATGGGATGGATGGTATGTTGTATGTGCATGGTGTGTCTGTGAGTTTGATGGGTTCAGTGGTGTTCGTGTGCATTTATGTTGTTCCGCTCTGTTGCGTCTAGTGTTGTTTGTCTTACATAGGCGTAGTTGTGGGGTGTGTGGTTGACAGGCAGTAGGGGCTACATGGACAGGACTTCAATGGTGTTTCGGTTGTGTGTGATGAGTTGCACAGTGGCTGCCGTGTGGGACTATATTCAGTGTGGCTTGTGCATGCAGACGTGGCTCCTTGGGTGTTGCTATGTCTGTGATGGGTCATGTGGGGTGTGAGTCTGTTGTTCATGTCCGTGTGCACATTGTTCACTTGTTCGTGACGGTGGGCGGTGCTGCGTGTTCGTCTGCTACGTGACATGTCCCATGTGTTGGTCGTGTTATGGTCCTCATGCCTCCAGTAATCCAGCCCTGTCCAGTTTCCCACCTGCAAGTTGTTCGTGCGTGCACTGTACTGGATGCCACATGGCTCTAAGCGGGGGTGCTCCATGTTGCAGGTCTGTGGGGGTGGGGGGTGTTGTGGGTCGTGGGGGTGGCTGGACACCCACTGACACCGATTGCTGTGGACCGTGATGTCTGCCTTTCGGCTGTCGTTGTGCACTGCGGTGGCTGACACGTGGCTGTGGGGTGTGGGGGATGCTCCTCCTTGCTGTGCTGTGGGACTGGGGCCTGGTGTGTGTTGTACTTGGGCTGTCCACCCTCCCACCCACTGCACTTTGTGTTCCTGCCACTTACCTGTTACTTGTCGGTTAGTGCAGCTGTGGCGGACACATGGGTGTGGTGGGTGCTCGTTGTGGCGCTTCTGGCATATTTGGGGACCTGTTGGTGGTTACGTGGCTGGCTGAGTGTACACATGTCCCCACGCATCTTACAGTTGTTCGGTTTGGGCTGTGTGTGGTGGTGTCTGTTGCATGTGTGTGTGATGTGTTGTGTATTGTGTGCTGGACATGGGGGTGTTTGTCCCTGGGAGCTGTGGCATGGTAGTTGCGCATGTGAGTACATAGCGGTGTGCTGGTATACATTAGTTTGTACTTACCAGCCTCCACTCCCCTGCTAATCCGGCGAGGATCTCCGGATGTATTACGACTCGCACCTTCTCCTCCCACGCTTTGAAGGTCTTAAAGAGCGCGGGATTCCCTCCGCCAGTGACGGCAGCCAGCTCTCTGTTTTTGCCCTCCTTCTTCTTGACCAGGCTCTTTACGTCATTCCAACGTTTGTTAATTTCTACTCTGTTCCTGGGCAGGGTCCCGACTGCATTGACCTGGTCTACGATCCGGTTCCACATTCTGTTTCTGGTGGCTAGTGGTGTGTGCTGGACCATGTTCCCATAGATTTGTGGGTACACCTTGATGATCTCGTCGACCATGACCGTCAGCTCCATGGGCGTGAACTTGGGCATTCTTTGTGGTGCCATGGTGTTTGTGGTGCTGGTGCGGTGTGTGTTGTGTAATGTGCAGGGGGTTTGTGGTGCCGGTGTTTGGTGGTGGTGGTGGTGGTGGTGGTGTTTGGTGGTGGTGGTGGTGGTGGTGGTGGTTGTGACGTGTGCGTTTCTGTGGTGTGCTGCTGTCCTTGCTGTGTCACTGTGTCCTCTCCTCTCCTCTCTGGTTTGCAATGTAGCAAGGGGTTGTGGTCTGTGGGAGTGCTGCTTTTGTACTCACCTATGTGGGTGTGTCCTCATGGTCTGTTGTTTTCAGGTGTGTTGTGTCTGGGGTTCTGGCCTTTGTATTTTTTGCTTGTCCGGGGGTGTTTTTCGGGATGTGTACTGTGCTTGTGTATTTGTGCGTGCCTTGCTGTGTGGACTTGTTGGCCATGTTGTGTGCTATTGGTTTTGTGTGCGGATGGTTTCTGTGCAGGTACGTTGGCGCCATGGCTTCTGCCGTGTCGATTCTCATCGGCGTTGTTTGCGCTGGCGGGCGGTATATTTGTGGTTTTTCCGCGCTCATGTCGGTGCGATCGTAATTTCACGTGCGGTGTGTCGGCCGTGAGGGCGGGCGGTTTTGTGTTGTCGTGCGTGTTTCCGTCCGTGGCGGGCGGTTTGACTCCGACTCGGACGTTGGCGGGCGGTATTTTGTGTGCTTTTTCCGCCGATGGCGGTTTTCGGTTTGTGTAATCGTAATGGCGTGGTCGGTGTTCAGGCGGTGTGTGCGGGCGGATTTTTGCCGCTTCCATGCCTGGCGGATTTATTTACGCCGGGTATCGTAATGGGCCCCTAAGGGCCTTATTTACATGCCCCTTGAGTCACTTTTAACATGGGAAAAAGTGACGTAGGGGCGGCGCAATGGACTTGATAATAAGCCCCTAAGTTGCATGTGTATACTTTTAAAATCACCTGCTAACATTGTCCAATACAGCACTTACCTTACTCAATTTAGTTGAATATAAAAGGTTAGGTGTTCTTCTAGGGGTTTAAATACTTGACATTCGGACTGCACACAATTTTTCATAACACATTTTCAACGGTTCTCATTACCAGTCACGGCTCGCACAGGCAAGCGCGGTGGGGCTGTGGGGTTAGTGGTATTCGATATACAACGGGATAGTGAAGAGTTAATAAATAAAACCACTTACCTTGCGCTCGCCGCATCGTCGACTTGGTAATGCAGCAAGCGCAAGGTAAGTGGTTTTATTTATTTATTTATTTACTCTTTGCTATCCCGTCATTTTTTTTCATGACAAATGCTCTAACACCAGACATTATTCAAATATTTTTTACTCATGCACTAGAGATGTGTCTTCTCTTCATGATGTCAGGTTATTTCATTGATAGGAGTTCACATAGAACAAACTCCCTCACGACCTCTATTTCTTTAACCATTAGCAAACATCTAGTATGGGCTAAGCATTGTAGTATACAAAGTTTGACACTTCAGCAGTATAATTCATTTATCATAGTTTTATTATTCAAAAATAGTTATATCAAAATACATATAATTTTTTTTTCCTTTTTTTATAAAACAATAAAGACATACATTTTAATTTAAGTATAATCTTTTTAACATGGTTACACAATATCAACACATGGTAGACTGAATATAACGTTACTCCAGACCCCTATCTATTTGGCTTGGTCCTGAGGAAGGTGGTTTCCAACTGTTTCTAACCCACCGAAACGCGCGTCGACCTTCTGGCCAAACCCTTTTGTATCAGCTTACCCGACAGGGTTGCAGAGACTAAGCAGTTCTAAAGTCTCCCCATGATCCAAATATGATTATTGGTTTTTGAATAATGTATGAATGTGTGTGGTTGTGATTGAGTGAGTTTGTGAGTTGGTTTTCACTATTTTTATTCAGGGGTCTGGAGTAACATGTTATATTCAGTCTACCATGTGTTGATATTGTGTAACCATGTTAAAAAAGATTATACTTAAATGAAAATGTATGTCTTTATTGTTTTATAAAAAAAGGAAAACATTTTTATATGTATTTTGATATAACTATTTTTGAATAATAAAACTATGATAAATGAATTATACTGCTGAAGTGTCAAACTTTGTATACTACAATGCTTAGCCCATACTAGATGTTTGCTAATGGTTAAAGAAATAGAGGTCGTGAGGGAGTTTGTTCTATATACATTTTCAGTCGTGTTCCCCTCTTCTCCCTGACCTTAGTTTTCCACAGAGGGGGTCCCCTTTGCTAGTAATATTGGTAGGAGTTCACTACAGACTCCTCCACAGCAGGAGAGCAGAGTGAAAAAAATACTGAGTGGTATAGCAAGGATCCCGAACACCATACTTAATGCAAATAAAACGGGCCCATGACTCCTGGTTAGGTAGTATAAAACAGTTCACATTGGAGTACAGTTCCCACCACGTACCTCTGGGGCTGGTTCCAATGCATCTAATGCACTAATGAGAGCCACACCACTGAGGAATCTCTTTGTTGGTAGTGAGCAGTTCAAGATGGTGGAAGAGCAAGAAGTGGAAGAAAGTGATGAGGAAGTTGTAGCCCCAACCTATTGGAGGGGCGGGAACAAGGGGATGCGCGAGAGAAGAGTGGGCTGAATAAGGAAACTATATAAAAGAAGCTAGGTTGAAAGGGGTGGGGAATTTCTATACACAAACTGCTGGATCTGCTGACGCAGTGATTTTGTCTCAAAGATTTTCTTTCAGTTAGAGGGAAATGCGGACATTTTTCATTTTCCCAGCTGCTTAGCTCCACCCCTGGTTGCCTTAGGACACGCTGAGCATACTCTGACACGCTCAGCATACTCTGAATACCCTCAACAATGCGTGTACAAAAACGTTTTCTATAGCTTTATGGTTATTCTCTGCATTTAACTACGCAAAATTCAACACACATGGACTTAAAGCCATGCCACTGCTTGGAGAATCAGGACAGTGGTTACCGAGGTTATAAGATGGGTTATTTTTGTAACTAATTTTGCAGAAGAGAACTAACGTTCCCAAAATACACATCCCAGTTGTTTTGCACTACATTATAGCATAGCAAGGTCCAGTGATGTATCCACCTTTTAAAATGTGGTATTTCGTGGTGGTTTTTAAAGAAAACCCAGAAAGGCCGAACAGAATTTAAATAATATATTTATAAATATTTAAATACCTCTTCCTCCAAGGACTGGGTAAAGTAAGATAAGCAACCTGAATTCCTCACTCTCATTCACAACATTTAGACAATCTGCAGATCAATCAGACACATAGAAATGAGCCGTCAGTGACCCTTTTTCTCAAGTTAGAAACTCAACCTCTCTTTTCAGCTGCTATATTCTGTACCTGGTGCCATTCACCCATTCTAAGAGTAGCCTATTAATTAGCGCAGCTGCCACTGTGTCTGAGCCTTCCTGTGGGCATTTCTTCCCAGACATGTATGCTCCACCTTTGCCTGACGGCCTTGAGAATGAGAAGGTGGCCCTTCGGTGCCTGGGTTGTTCCAGGGAAATGGCGGCATGCTCTTAACTAAATAGTAGCCCTTACACTTTGGTTTCTTATGCTCATCATTGGCAGCAGTTTTCCAGTGACGCACAGTGAAGGGGCTCCATGCTAGTTCTTGAGGCCCTTTGTTGTACTTGAGTTCCTGAGGGATGGCTTTCTGAAAGGTTGCCAGCTTCTACTCTTAGGGTTCCATTGGCTGCCATCAGGGATACCCAGGAATTGTATCAAGCTGTCTCTGGGTTTGATATCCTGGAAGGACATTTGCTTCACAGCTTTGGAGACTGCAGGCTGCTTGCCCATTATCTGTTGCCTTCATGGGATCTACTGTTGGTCATCTGTGAGCTCTAAGAGGCTCCTTTTGAGCTTTGAGACTCAGTGTCTTTTTCTCTTTTGCCAGAAAGGGTTGGCTTTTTGCTGGTGAGTACCTTGGCTCAGCTCTGGGTGAACTTAGTGTCCTGAGGGTAGATACACTATAGTTCAAGAGTCTTATAATACCTTTGACCTGATCCCAGGTTCTGGGCGAAACTTAGTCTGTTTCTATTTTCAACTTGCATAAGAAATTGTTCCCTCTGTCTTTTACCAGGATCCAGCTCTCCTCAGAAAATCAGCACATTTTTTTGATGCAGAAAGAGCTTTATTATTAATCTGGTCTTCACCAAATCCTTCAGCTGTTCTCTGATGGTCTCATTTGAGGCTGAGGGTTAGATTAGGAAACCTCCCACATCTACAATGAGCAACTGTATCAAATTGGCCATCTCGGCTTCTAATGGAATCCCTCCCTGGGCTGCCCATTCCATCGGGGTCATGGGTGGGTCCACCAGAGAATGGCAGTCTCCTGGGCTCAACTCAGGGATTTTACATGACAGAAATCTACCAGGTGGCCACTTGGATCTCTTCGTAACCTTTTGTCCACCATTATAGACTGCATGTGTTTTACTGCCAGGCTGGGATTTACTCTGATGGCATTCTATCTGGTGTAAATGCACATCACAGACTGTTTTTTTTTTTTTACTTTAATAATATTACTATGTTATATTGTTTCGTTTTTTGTGAGTAGAAGACAACTGTGCTTAGCATTTCCTCACTTTGTTAGGACATCAACAAGGATAACCTGATGAGACGATAATGCTCGAAGTGACAGATCAAAGTACTGTGGGCTTGATGTAGAGTTTGGCAGACCTCCATCACAAATGTGACGGATATCCCATCCACTGTTTTACAAGTGCTGTAGGATATAATGGACTTGTAATACTGCGGACAGGATATCTGTCATGTTTGTAACGGAACATCCCGTCTGCCAGACTCTAAATCAGACACTGTGTTTCTTCCATCCGTTATTCAAAATCACACACTTCCTTGAACATGCTCACTGAAAAAAATAGTATGCCTCCTTGCTGAAATGGATGTATCTGTTTCAGTTGTACTGACTGCCAAAGCAACTATGTGATCTTGAAAGCTAGTACAGCATGTTGCATTTGTTCAAAAATTACACAAATTGTATCTAGTAAGTTGTGAATTTAAAAGAGTCTTAAAGGTAAAGAACATGAATTACAGTTGCAGATTAATAACGATTGTCCCAGTCGTACACCCTTTTCGAGTTATCATTGACCTTCCACCACATCTAACAAAGTTTAAGGCCCAGTAGCTATTGAACCTCGTTTGCTAAGAGCTGGAGCGACATGCTTTCCTTGTGACTATTTATAGCCAGCCTACAGAAGTCTATGTTCATCCACCTCCACCAAGCACTGTTGTACTTTTAGAGCTGATACATCAGGTTCCTGCTGTTTTCTCACGGAGACAAGTGATGAAATGGCCATGGCCACTGAATGTCAGAGGACGAGTGCCCTTTCTTACCCTCCTTTGCTCTACTATGACGTATTTTTGAAGCACAAAGACTCTGCAAGTGGTTGCACATATTTTTGCAAAGTATCAGAAGAGTGGGATTGCAGGTTTGGTTTGAGAGCTCTTTGGTATTCGATGAACTGTCTCAATGCTGCCACTACAACCACCGAGCCCTGTTTGAAGCGGTGTCCTCCTAGGCCATGGGTACTAACAAACTTTCTCCCGGGGGCCAAATTTACAGTGTGGTTTGTGGCCGAGGGCCGCACCGGTGGGGGCAAGGTCAGTGGGGGAGGGGAGCGGGGCTAGAGCAAAAAAAAAAACCTGTGACCATGAGGTTGAACACAGGCCCCTGCAGCGGACGCATTCGTCGGCGGAGCCACCAGACCCGGCATATATCTATCTATCTATCTATCTATCTATCTATCTATCTATCTATCTATCTATCTATCTATCTATCTATCTATCTATCTATCTATCTATCTATCTATCTATCTCTCTCATCTCTCTCTATCTCTCTCTATCTCTCTCTAGCTATCTCTCTCTCTCTATCTATCTCTCTCTATCTCTCTCTATCTCTCTCTCGTTCTCTCTATCTCTATCTCTATCTATCGCTATCTCTCTCTCTATCTCTATCTCTCTATCTATCTCTCTGTCTCTATCTATCTATCTCTCTCTATCTCTATCTCTCTATCTATCTCTATCTCTCTCTCTCTATCTGTCTCTCTCTATCTCTCTCTGTCTATCTCTGTCTATCTCTCTCTATCTCTCTCTCTCTCTATCTATCTCTTTATCTCTTTATCTCTCTATCTCTCTCTATCTCTCTCTCTATATCTCTCTCTCTATCTCTATCCCTCTCTCTCTCCATCTGTCTCTATCTGTCTCTGTCTCTGTCTATGTCTAGATCTATCTCTGTCTCTGTCTCTATCTGTCTCTGTCGCTATCTGCCTTTGTCTCTGTGTCTATCTGTCTCTGTCTCTGTCTCCATCTGTCTCTGTCTCCATCTGTCTCTATCTCCATCAGTCTCTATCTGTCTCTGTCTCACAAGTCAAAAGATACTTTATTCGGTTTGTGCAACAACTATAAAAGCAGACAAAGTTAAAACACACATATAAAACATTCATTACATATACAATCCAA
This sequence comes from Calotriton arnoldi, assembly GCA_963921515.1. NCBI lineage: Eukaryota > Metazoa > Chordata > Amphibia > Caudata > Salamandridae > Calotriton > Calotriton arnoldi. The sequence continues at coordinate 939,808 of CAWUFW010007893.1, read as the reverse complement.
ATAATCATATTACATAAGACAAACAAGAATAAAACATACATATGAAACATTCGTTACATATACAATCCAATTAATCATTACATAATACATTCCCTAGCAGCAAATTGTATACAAATTATCCGGTACATGAAGACAGCCCAATCAAATATCAAGGGTAATTGATTTCAGAATAAAAGAAGCCACATAGAAACATAAACCCGCATCATTAAGAGAGACCAATATATTCATGGCAGCATGGAATCTTCTCACTTTCAATTTTAGGAGTATAGGTTTTAGGTAAAATAATCTTTAAAAAGAATAAAACTTACAAAATAGCATAAAGTGACTAGTGCTCTGTTTTGATATCCTGTCGCAGGGGCATGCGATTGACGGGATTGTCTCTGTCTCCATCTGTCTCTATCTCCATCTGTCTCTGTCTCCATCTGTCTCCATCTGTCTCTCCATCTGTCTCTATCTCTGTCTCTATCTGTCTCTGTCTCTATCTGTCTTTGTCTGTCTCTATCTGTCTCTGTCTGTCCCTGTCTCTGTATGTCCCTGTCTCTCTCTGTCTCTATCTCTGTCTGTCTCTGTCTCTATCTGTCTCTGTCTCTGTCACTATCTGTCTGTCTCTATCTGTCTCTATCTGTCTCTGTCTCCATCTGTCTCTGTCTCCATCTGTCTCTGTCTCTGACTGTCTCTGCCTGTCTGTCTTTGTCTGTCTCTATCTGTCTCTGTCTCTATCTGGCTCTGTCTCTGTCTCCATCTGTCTCTGTCTCTGCCTCCATCTGTTTCTGTCTCTATCTCTGTCTCTATCTGTCTCATTCTCTATCTGCAGTCTCTATCTGTCTCTGTCTCTATGTCTCTGTCTGTCCTTGTCTCTATCTGTCTGTCCCTGTCTCTCTGTCTCTATCTCTGTCTCTGTCTGTCTCTATCTGTGTCTGTCTCTATCTGTCTCTGACTGACTCTGTCTCTATCTGTCTCTGTCTCTATCTGTCTCTATCTGTCTCTGACTGTCTCTGTCTGTCTGTCTGTCTCTCTGTCTCTGTCTCAGTCTGTCTCTGTCTGTCTCTATCTGTCTCTGTCTCTATCTGTCTCTATATGTCTCTATCTGTTTCTGTCTCTATCTGTCTCTGTCTCCGGCCGTGAAAACTGCAAGGCAAGGTCCGTGGACCGCCAATGAAGGCCTGCCGGGCCGCTGGCGGGCCGTACTATGAGTACCAGGGTCCTAGGCCAATGATTTGCGAGCTTGTTACAATTTGAATTGATCAATTTGTTTGAGTGTGACCTTATGATCTGCCTAGCCATCATACAATAGAGAAATACATAAAATGAAGTGAGGCCCAGTGCTTGGACGTTGCTGCTGAAACCAACCAGTTTTTGAAACTGAAGTCTGCACTGCTCCAATCAACAACCTAAACAACAAGCATCGGCACAGCCAATAAGTCTCACACCTTTGGTACATGTTGGCTTTACCATTGCTTTTGCAGTTCTTTCTAGCATCGGAACGGTGTTCAACATTGTGAAAAATATTTAATAAAAGGCACAAAGGAGGTTACACCATTCCACCGATGATTGCATGCGTCAGACTGCATGCTCACGTCAGTGGAATAATGTGGACACCATTTGTATTTTTTTATTTACTGATTCAAGATGACTACCAGCACTTTGATTGGTAAACCAAAGTATCAATAAAAAAAATGGACCATAAGTATTTGGGTTTGGAGGTAACAAGGGGGCAGTGGGGCAAAGGGGGAAAAAGCACAAACAGGGGAGAAAGAAGTTCAAGAGGGAGAGCATACCACAGATGTACACGGAGGAGAGAACAACACAGAGCACAGGGTGAGGAGTGCAGTGTGGGGGATAGAGAAGCACACAGATGAGAGAAACATCTGGAAGGAGGAGAGAGAGAAGCAAACAAGGGAGACAGCTGGAAGACACATGTGCAGAGCAGTGGGAACATAAAAAGATGGCCAAGAGAGAGCCACACGAAGTGGGATGGGGCAAAGAATTATATAAGGTAGACAGCAGGCAACCAACAGCACTTTCTTGGGGGACTTAAGGAAAAAAAGAAAAAGTAGTTCTATAAATATGAGAAATAGAAAGATACAAGTAAAAAGGGTATGCTCAAGGCAAAGGATAAACAAAAGAGGGACAAGGCAAGCCTTAGAATAAGAAGCAAGCTAGTTAGAGTGACAATAAAGCCAACCAATGGTAAGAAATGGATGGGCTTTAAGCTCACTGAGATCTTGGTGAGCTTTCAATAGGCCTTTTGCAAACAGACAGTTTCCTCTGCTGAGTAGGTTTGACCTAAAAAGGAGGATATTGTTGCACAACTAAACAGGGAGAGCTGTGTTACAAATGTCAACCTCTGAACCTAATTAGCACAGAACCCCAAACGTTTTAAATGGCCTTTGCAAGTACTTATACAAATAAGTTTGTGTTTCTTACTTAGGGGTGCCTCTGATATGCTTCTCAGGGTTATAGTGCACCCCATACTCAAAACAACCCCACTAATGTGGAACAAGCAGATTAATGTCTTTCAGCTGTACCTCTGCAGTGTCTAGGAAATACACAGGGAAGGTTGAGTCATGCAATGTCTCTCATTCTCTTCAAACACCTGTATATATGTGCTGTTCAAAACTGAGATGGGCAACTGATAGATATGGAAACCTTGACCATAGACATTCAAATTGCAGGAGGAAATGTGTCAGAAACCTTAGAGATGGGTGTGCTATTCCCTATACACTACCCGACTTCTCCATATGTATAGAAAAAGGAACACTACCTCCATACATAATTCTAAAAAAGCTAAGTGCAAAAAAACCCCCATTATTTTGGTCCTCCTTTTGAAGGACCCAAGTCAGGCAGCATTTGAGCCATCATGGGTGAATTCGGGTTTGTGATGACAGTGGTTTTACTTTGCTTTTTTGCCATGAGGTAGAAGTAAGTGCATTGTTTTACGGATTTCATCGGGTTACTGGATTTGACGTAGATTTGTATTTGTATTGGGTTGCATTGATTTGGATCTATTTGCCATTCATTGTATTGGATTGAATAGCATTGGTTGCATGGGATTTCATTGCGCTGGAATGTATTGAATTACACATTAGATTGCGTTTGACTGGATTAAATTGCATTGTACTGGATGACATTGCAGTGAATTGTATTTCATTACTCTGGAATGTATTGTATTTGCTCGGAGTGCATTGCTTTGTTCGAGTTGCATTGAATTTCATTGCAGTGAATTGGATTGGATTGGATTGGACTGTTCTGCACTTGGATGGCGAGAGTGTCTGAAATAAATGCCACTAGCTCATTGCAACAATTAGGAGATGGGTCCTGGTGGCTGACCAGTTGGTTGTGAAGAGAGGAGACCTGCTGTGACCCTGGCGTTCATTCTTATTTGGAAATTAAACAGTATTGTAATCAGAGGCAAAACACTTTTTCTTTCTTTGTGCTTTATTTTTCTTATTCTCCCAAACAGGATGTGTTCAGAAAAGCAAACAGGGCATTCAGGGTTGTATTAGAAGAAGCTCTGATATTAGAAGAAGCTTTGACAAAGCAAAGAATTTCGGTTTTTTAAAAGAATTTCCAAAGCATAACTAACTTTTATAAAACAAGGACAGCATGGGCAGTCGCAGAGCAAACTTCAGTCATATAAAAAAAACAAGCATTGGCACAATTGATGCTTGCATGTGCTGCTGCAATAAGCACATTACAACCAGACCCGGGCAATGCGAATACTGAGAGAAATGAAGAATAATGGACTGTTTTCTGTATAAAAAGCATATAAGAAATGAAGAAATGAATGTGTCAAAACCGCTTGCCACAACTGAATGTGACGAACAGTGTGACAGACATTGACTGTGTCAAACAGAAATAAAGACCTGAATGTGACAAACAATGAGCATATTTCAGATGTAAAGTAGTCCCTCGTGTATTCCAATTGAAGCACTTCTTAGAAGGTGTAATGATACAATAAACAGCCAAATACGTCTCTCAGTGGAGCGAAACGCACGGTATCTGTATTATAAAGAATTGGTAATAACAATAGGTCGTTGCAATAGTATTAGCTAGCAAGCTATGACTAAAACAGGGGATGCAGAGAGATGAGCTAGAATTAAGAGTCGCTTGTGAGACTCATAGCTTTCTCACCAGCAGCGCCCATCTAAATCTCAACGTTTACTTAAATGTGGACAAAGCCGAAGCTTAATGGAAAACCAGCCAAGTTGCCTCTGTTTGTGGCGCTCGGAATCCAGCAAGAAATTGCATTTTTTTCTTTCAGCGGCCATTAAGTGGAATATGGGCTTTGCAATCGCCGCGGTGTCTGGAATTGCTCATAAACCAGGTGTTCACAATTGGAGTTGCCGTTGCCAAAATCCGGAGAAGCTTCTAAAGAGTGGCCAGAGCAACTACAAAATACACTTTTTTCAATGTTATGCCTGCGCCTTCCGTGAAGAAAAAGAAAAAAAAATCACCGACCGGAACAAGGAAAAGAGTGATCCGCAGCATTGCTGACAAAACTTTGTCAAGTTCTGACGATCAAGCAGCAGCTAATTAGCTTCAATCAAAGGCTTTGCGTTCTCGCTTTTTCTATAATTGTTCCAGGGGGTGCAATAACGCATTATTCCATGCATCATGAGGGAACGCGCCCCTGGCACGAGGAGAGCTGCGCAGCTGGCGGAGGAGGTGCTGGGTACAAGATACTGCATTCAGGTGGAAGGGACAGCGTTGTTTTCTGTTAATTCTCATTGCGCTTTTTTGGCATCTCTCTCTTTCTCTCTCCCCATCCTGTCTCGATCTCTCCCTCCCTGCCTTTGTCACATCTCCCACCTCCTGTTCAGCATGTATCTCAACCTTGAAGGAGATTTTTTACCCTAGTGAGTCAGATTCCCCGTTGATGGGCTTGAAAATGACCCAAAGGAGGAATCGTCATTTGGGTTCACGCTCAGAGGTGACGCAAAAAATTGAGGGGCATATTTACGTTCCCTGGCGCATCCCTGCATATCAGCAGGGATGCGCCAGGGAAAATGCGTCACGCAAGTTTACCCTTGCGCCACGTCCGATGCGCCGCATTTACAATGCGGCGCATCGTGGCGCAAGGATAAAGCAGATGCGTGACGCATCTGCCGGCGGAAGGTTGGCGCAGTGCTGAAGTTGTGTCGCAAGCGCGACGCAACTCCAGCACTGTTCCAACCTTCCCTATCCCTAACATGGTGCGTCAATCCTTACGCCTGCTTGAAGCAGGCGTAAGGATTTGACGCACCAGCTGCCGAAAAGTGACTGCGTGAAATCTTGTAGATTTCACTACGTCACTTTTCCGAGGCGTTCCTGCGCCGAACGCCCCCTGCGCCGGTACGCCCACATGAAACCTGACGCAGGTTTCATGTGGCGCAGGGGTTTACTACGTAACGCATCTCCCTAGATGCGTCACGTTGTAAATATAGCGCAACGGGGCGCATGGTTTGCGTTGCCGCTGCGTCACATGCGTGACGCAACGGCGGCGCAAAAGTGGCGCAAGGGGCTTGTAAATATGCCCCTGAGGATAGAAAATACTGTTTGCTACTCTGGCCTGTAGTGAAGGATATGAATTGCGCTATGACTGAGTGAAGGCCTGATGGGGATCATGAAGGCAAAGGGAGACCTTTGCCTGTCCATATGTCCTTCATAAAGCAGTTTGTACTAGAGATGTGTGAAATTCATGCTATCTGCTTTTGAGTAATTATGCAAAATTAAAAAAAAGTACACCTAATTTGTCAAAAATGCGAATCCATTATTTAGTAGTATACTTTAGTGCAAAATGCTTCCTTACATCAGTTTTTGACATGAGAACGCATTTTTCACAAAAAACGTGTGCAAAAACAAACAAAAGCACAGCAAACAACAGCTACTCACATTCTGTTGTTCCCATGCATTCACCTTAAATTTTTATAGCTAATGGCATTTTCATGGTAAAAATTTACCAGGAATAGCATGTAATTACGCAAAGTGTCATAATGTTGTTAATTCGAGAATGTCATATAACAATCAAAATTACAGGAATTACTCCAGAAAAATGTAAATTTAGCCCCTGCCTAGTTTTTGCATAATAATTTTGTTATCTTCTTGGGGGGTAAGCAAAGTATCTTCCTTTGCTGCTCTAATGTAAATTGTGGATGCTCCCTCTAGCAATCTATTATTAGACATGTGTAGAATGACAAAAGTTTTCAACACGCGTAATATGCATAATTTTTGCAAAAAGTATCCATTTTTATGAATTGTGCTTGTCTCTGTGAGATATGCCCTGGCATGCAAAATTCAGGTGAGATACCTGGTCAGCTTTCTGCATGAAATGGTACCCGAAGTATGCCCTCTGGCACAAAAATCATATAAGAGACCTGCCCAACATATTGTGCAGTCTTCTGCACAACCTTTCCTGCTCGAACAAGTTTCCTATGTGCAAAAATAACACAAAAAGCATAAAAAGAACAAAATGATGCAAAGTACTTGAGCTCCAAAATCTGCAATCGCGGTCCGTGCAGGTTACAGCAGTAGGGCGGTGGGGCCGGGGAATTTCGAGTGACGATGCAGAGGGAAAATTATTCATTTTCCCTCGGCATCGTCCCTCGAAATCCCCCCACGCGGCCCCACCGCCCCACTGCTGTTACCTGCACAGACCGTGGCTGAAAATTTGGGATTCATGCAGACATTATGCCAGAATATATTTGCATACAAAAGTTTGTGTGAGCAAGCTTATTACCTATCTTTTCTACAGTCCCTAGACACTGTTTAATGTTTTTCTGTTGCACTTTTCCATGGACTTTGTTCAGCTCTGATTAGACTTTTCACATAGGCAATCCTCATGCACAAGTGCTCGAAACACTTTTTTTTCTAATGCTTTTACAATTTATATCTTTTAGCATAAGCCAATTTTTTTTAATTAAGTCTCACCGATACTGGGACATGTACACACAGACGGAGAGAATAGAAACTTATTTCGGGCATCACTGAGCCCTGGGAACTTTCCTTGCATCCAGCGCACTAACACTGGATGGCTGACCTTGGATGCTAGCAACACAGAATTATACACCTTCGTGATATTAAGCCCTGATGAAGTTCTCCTTGAGGGAACGAAACGCGTTGGCTGAACTGTTTGTGCTATTAACCTATGGAAAGGATTAAAAATTGAAATAAAGGCGTTTGATACAATTAAGTGTCTTGGACTATTTTGCCTGGTGCACCCCCATTTGTAGCTGCCCCTTTCAGGATCTGGATCACAGAGGCGCCACTCAACAGCTGGTGCTGGGGTATCAGTGCACAGGACCACTTACTGATGAAACTGGCGTGAGGTGCAGAGCCAGAGGTCCGCCGTTGAAGCTTTCACTTCAAGGTCGTTTTTATATGTATGTTTACGTAAAAAGGCCATCGACGCAAATACACAAATAAAATCCATTCATTTTCAAACCCATAGCCCACCATCACATCATTCATTCTTCTGTCAGTGTCCTGTTTCATTCGTAAACCGATGATGCATGCCTATTAGTGAAAAATGTCCATGCTCTGGAACTTTCTTCCAATGATTTGATGAAGTTTAGGCAAGACGATGCAGCAGGGTCCACTTAACTTCACAGAACTCCAGGATATGTAGATTATAGCATTTCATATCAGATGTTACTTGAACCAGCTTTCCTGTGCCACACATAGTCTGTACATTTCAGAATCTGATTCTGATAATTGCATTTGCCACTCAGAACTTCTGTCACCCTGTCAGTAGTTTCCTTGTAGCTTTGATTACTCTTAATCATGCATGTTTACTGCAGAGACTCTGGAAGTCCCTCATGCCCAGAAGATTTAGAGGTTCTGGCTGCTGTTTCCTTAACAAATGCTTTTTTATGGGACAAGGTTGTTAGCCTTTTGCCCAAGCCCAACCCACAGCCTGGAGGACTAGTGGATCATGCTTCATCTGGCCTGTACCCTTTAACCTGACACGTCAAGACTTTGGTAGTTCATAAGTTTCTTTTGAAAATGAGAGGCAGAGTCAGGTTCCCCCACAGCAGCAGGAAGATGGGAAAGCCCACATAGCTATTCTCTGTGGTATATCTCCTGCAGCTCTACTCATCCAGCACTTAACCCTCTTCTATTGTAGCCCATCTCAGTCAAGCTTTTCCTTCTGTTTCAACCTGTACTGTACAATATACCTAAGTATCATCGTCCCCCACCGGTGACCCCCATCTACCCAACTGCATGACACAAAAGGAATAATAAAGAGCCATTGTTTTAAAGATTAGGTGGGATTCGAGAAGCAGAATGTAATGGATTTGTATTTTACATTATTACCTATTGCAGCACAGAGTGAACATGAGGAGGAGGAAGCAAAATTCTTCTGTTTTTGTGAGAAATTTGATGATGTTATTGATGATGATGAACCAAATGATGGAGATCATGAGGTCAATTAACTTCTAGAATCTCACACGTGTTCATCAAAGAGAAAGAGCAGAATGAGGATTCCAGAATAATGATGAAGACAGTATTAAAACTAGATGACCTGCACCTACTGAAGAAAAGCTGGAATATGCTCCATTCATAAACACCTGAGTAACCAATGATGAGCACAAGTCAAAAGTGACACAAAAAGAGTGCTGTTACAACTCTCAACACACATCACAGTAACAACATCATCATACATGCACAACACTGTGGGGGAACAATAACAGTCACATGCTATGGTAAGCATACTGATAGGTACTCTGGATTTCATGTGCAGTAACAGTAATCCAAGAATTGATTCTGAGGCACAATCAGCAGCATGGACATTCTTTTGTCAGAATGTAAATGTCAAACATACAGCCTCTGTTGTGCTTGGATAAAATATGCTCGAAAATAGATAAAATTAGCAAACTTTATCCAGAATTTCACATGCTTCAGAGTTACTAACATGTTGACATGCATCATTTTACAAAAAAGTATAACTTGAGGGTTTTAGTCAGACGAGTTTGGAAAACACTAGCCTTACTGAACCATGAGTGAGAGTGCCGAATTGATTGCCTTTAAAGAAAGGTTTGAAAAGTCCAAAGAAGTCCATGGAATTGTTGAAATTGTAAGAGAACAATCACATATTTCAAGAAACGCAATGTATGTTTTTAGCATTTAGGCCTTGATTACGAGTTTGGAGGTCTGACTGCTGCGTCCGTGACGTCAAGACACCGCTGCGCCGGCGATCTACCGCCGTATTACGAGTTCTGCTGTCTGAAACGCTGACCATGGCCACTGCGGTCTTCATGCAGGGTCCACGGCGGTCTGCAATCTTGTTGGTGCATTCTCCGATGCCGTCAGGTCCGTGATCCACCCGCTGAGCATATTATGATTACACAATCGTACTCGCGGTCTCCCAGCAGCAGTTAATAAACGTCAGTTACCCAACAGCGGTAGACCACTGCTGTTAGTGCAAAAAACCACCACAACAGTGACCAGTGGATGGATTTACTACACATCAGCACACATGGAAACTACCCAGCTGATGTGCTTTGGCAAGTGGACACACCTGCAAATCACACTATAAAACACACCCTATTGCGGACCACATTCCTTTCTTTCCAACTGCAGCCCACAAGGCAGGCAGCCCTTTTCTCAGCAACCGATTTTTAATTTCCCATTTAGCACTCTCCACCACCTGACATTTTTAGTTTGCACCTTTTTCCCTGTATCACTTATTTTTTTTCCTTCCATATACTCATTCACATTTATTTTGCTCATTATGCCTGGCAAAAAAGAACATGCTTTACTGAGCAAAAGTTGACAGTCATGGTGGATGAAATCATTAGAGTAGAGGCCTAAGTTTTGGTTCCCAAGTCCAGTATACTCCTCTCAGTATAAAAATGGCCGACATTAGGAAGAAGTGACTGGCTTCAGGTTGAGGGTGCGTACCAGGTACAACAACCAACACCTGGAGTCTCAGAGGACTGGTGGCCGCCCTCCCAGCACACCATTACAATTCTTTCCTTGAGATAAGAAGGTCTTGGCCATCCTGAATTCTGAGGGATTGACAGGAATAGATTGGGGAGTGGACTCTGGCTAGTTACACTTCAATATCGGTATACCACAATGTCCTGTTCGCTCTCTACTCTGCTTTTGGTGTTGTGTTCTCTATCTACTTTCCTAACATGTAATACTCAAAGTATCTGAGATGCTGGTTTGTCTGCGTTAGTGTATATTGTTGTTTATAAGACCACATGTATCCAACTCTACGACACCCCACATGTTGCAATGCTGTCTGTAAGTGCATTACCATAAATGTATCAATTTAGGACCCATGATATGTGTGAATATTTAAAAGTATGGACCATCCCAAATGCATGTTCCCAACAGCCATGCTTCAGTAACCGTTTGTCAAGTGTTGGTAAAGTGAGATTGAAGTGACTACAACTCCCACAAGGCCCTGTCACTGCCACACTAACCAAGATGCTAGACTCCTTTTGCCCCTTCTCACTTGTCTGCCATGTTGCAACTGATCATCACTCATCATGCAGGTCACCATTCTTCAAGTGTTGGTAAAGTGAGATTGAAGTGCCTAAAACTACTATGAGGCCCTGTCACTGCTACTCTAACCAAGATGATACACTCCTTTTGCCCCTTCTCACTTGTCTGCAATGTTACAACTGATCTTTACTCATCATGCAGGTCACCATTTGTCAAGTCTTGGAAAGTTGAGATAGAAAAGCTACCACTACTACACCGAGGCCCTGTGACTGCAACTCTAATCAAGATGCTAGACTCCTTTCTCCCTTTCTCATCTGTCTGCCATGTTACAACTGATCTTTACTTATCATTCAGGTCACCGTTTGTCAATTTTCGGAAAGTTGAGATAGAAAAGCTACCACTACTACACTGAGGCCCTGTGACTGCAACTCTAACCAAGATGCTAGACTACTTTTGCCCCTTCTCACTTGTCTGCCATGTTACTACTGATCTTCACTTATCATGGACTGTGCAATGTACAGACAATGCTCCACTCAGATATACATCTGAATATTTTGCTTGATGTTGTCCTGGTCTCATCAACTGAAACTATTGTTGGCATGAGTGACACCATAACAACGGTGCACCCTAATATATGTGAGCCATGAAGGAAATTCAGTGCATTAACAGTGCCAGGTGACCCCTTGACTCTGCACTTCTCACATGATGAGCAATGCTAAATATATGCCAAACTTGGTATTTGCCTGTATTAGACACAAGTAGGCCTTGAAATGGACAAGTACACATGTTATGACTACACTGTGTTTGTGGCAGAGTTTTGGAGATATCACGTATATCCCTAAAGTGAAAAACATATCTGCACAGCTAACGAGCCTATGAAATCTACTATATCTATTGAATATCTACAAATGTCTAGTAACCAACTTCAACTCCACGGAAATAGATGACAATGCTAATCCCTATCTTTTTTGTTCCATTCTAGGTCCCTATTTACTTTGACACAAACAACATGGATGTAGATATCTCACTTTCACCATTAGCAATGTTTTCTATTTTTCAACAGGTTGATCTGCCACTGCACCTGCACAGAGGTTGAAAACTGAACAGAGTTCCTTTCTTCCCCAGGACAAAGCCCTCAGTGACGACAATGCTCCTGAAGAGATGGACATGGATGACGGTCCAGGCCCATCTGATCAGCCTGGGAAGATGTCAACAGTGGGGCTCACTGTGCCCAAACAAAATCTCTCACCACAGCTGCAACAACAGAGCTAACCACTGCCCCCAGACCTGTGCAGCTAGCGCAGTCAGTCCCATCCTGTGCCCCCCATGCCTGGATTCTGAACTGGCTATCACCACCCCAGTAATGGATCAACCAGGACTCAGTAGGATGGTGCAGCCTGAGCCAAGGGTACAGGCCCTTGGGGGTTGGCGTAGTGGGTGGGTAACTGTGGAACTGCAGAGTGAGCCTACTGGGGACACTGACACCCAGGCTGCCATTACCCAAGTACTGGAAGTCTACAAGGACTCCCAAAGTGTCATAGGCCATGTATTGACTGAAATCCAGGAAATCAAGGCGCTGCATAGGGACACATACCAGGAGGTGACTGACATCCACACTGAGGTGGCCGGCATCCACACTAAGGTGGCTGGCATGAACACTAACATGGTCTCCCAGGTTGGGGTATTGCAGGACATCAACACCACCCTCTGCAGGGCTATTCCACCTGCATCTACCCCTTCCTTTGCTCCAAGTACATCCAGACCGCCAACATCTGGGGCAGCCACAGGAAGGGAGGCCCTGTCAGAGGAGGACACGCCTTCATGTTCTCCTGTCTCAGCAGCTTTCGATCCCCCCTCTCTCAGAAAGAGGTGACATCCACCCAAAATTCCAAGAGCTCAGAATAGCAAAACACCCACCACTGCCAGGAAGAAACCTTGCCCTGGATGTCATACTGTGTGAGCCAGACATTGACTTTGTGGACTATTCCTGCCCACTGTTCCGTATCTGATGGGAGGAGTATGTTAGACTCTGGATGGGATCGAATGGGTATGAAATTAATAGAAGAATGCCATCAGCATAAACTGCCATTTTAATCTGCTGATCTTTCCAAGAGAAGCCTTTTATATTTGGATGGTTCCTGATTCTGTAAATGAAAGGTTCTAATGCTAGGTTAAAGAGAAAGGGAGAACGAGGATAACCTGAACAAGCCCCTCTGTCCAAAGTGAAATAAGGGGAAGTAAGTCTGTTAGCAAAAATAGCAGCCTGAGGAGCAGTATATAAAAGAGAGATGAGTTTAATGATTTTAGGTCTGAAACCAAACCAGTGAAGAATATGAAAAACTAAGGACCAATCAACCCGGTCAAAAGCCTTCTCCGCATCTATTGTAATTGCAGCTAAAGGCTCAGTCAATTGTGTGAATTTGGATAAAACGTGAAACATTAGACGAGTGTTGTCAGAGATGTATCTTCCTTTCACAAAACCAGGTTGTTCTTTTCCAAGAAGCTGAGGCGAAAGGAAATCTAAGCGAAGGGCAAGAGCTTTAGAAAAAATCTTATAATAGACTTTAACAAGGGAAATGGGTCTATAGTTTTTGCAAAGTTGTGGGTCTTTTCGAATAAGGCATATAAGTGCCTGTAGAAATGATCCAGCTGAATTACCTTCTTTAGAAAATGAAGCAAGGAGAAAAATAATGTAGGAAGGAGCAATTTAGAACAATTTTGAAAAAAAATCGGTAGTAAAGCCATCAGGGCCAGTGGCTTTATCAGACAAGATAAAGCATTTTGCAGTTCTGCCAGAGTAAAGTCCACCTCAAAATCCTGAAAGTCTAAGTGAGTATCAGAAGGTTTTTGTGTTGATGAGAGAAAATTCAAGACGTCAGAGTCTGAAGGTACATGCTCCGGGGTGTACAATGTCTCATAAAATGGGGCAAATTCTTGTAAGATGTCCGTATCTTTGTGTAACAGATTTGAGTGACTATCTGTGATAGGTTCGATTTTATTCCTGTTCTTCTTAATTTTAAGATAGTTAGCTAGCATTTTCTCCAATTTATTTTTACAACTATAGTACTTGGTGCTGAATTTAAAAAATGAATAAAGATGCAATATTTGTGGAAAATGTATTAAACTGAAGTTTGACCTAGACAAGTTCTTGGACACAAACTTTAGATTTGGGGATATAATACTTGTGTACAATTCTTTAATTTGTGCAAACATTTCTTCTTTAGTTTTAAAGGCAGAAGCTTTCTTTTTATTGGAGAAAAACCTCATAATAAAATCATCATCTGATGCTTCAAAGGCATCTCATATGGAGTGAAAAGGAAGTTGTCTGTAGGATTAAGCTATAAAAATTAATGGAAATAAGAGATAAAAGCAAATGTGAATGAAGTGTCCGATAGGAGTGCATTGTTTAATCTCCATCTAGTAGGATTAAAAGTGTTAGGCAGAATGTCCAATTGAATTAGAACAGGTGTATCGTCAGATATTAAAATAGAACCTATACCAGCAGAGTGAAGGGTCAGAATGATAAGAAAACTATAGAGGAGAGAGGAAATAAAGAAAAGAAGTAGCCCCGGACATCAAAGAAAGTGAAGTTTAAAACCATAATGTAAAACACATGAGGGAAGGAAAACATACCTGAGGATAAAATCAAAGGAGAATGGGGATGGTGAGGCCACTTGGAAGAGGTGACATTGTCGGGCTTCATGGACAGGATAACAGGGATACTTGTAGAACAAGGGTAAATGACAGACGGCACAGTTCAAACAGGAGAAAATACAACCTGTGGAAGGTAAAATAATATTATCATAAAAAGATTTGATAACTGCTATAACCAAGAGGTCAAGAAACCATTTTAGCACATGCAAACTAAAATGCATTGCGGAATAAAAGAACATTGTTAAATACTAAACATTAAGTTCAGACAATTTTTTTGTTAAGTTTAACAGGTCTGGAGTTGTCCATAGTTTCAACTCTGCATTTTTGAAGAAATGTCTTCAGAGGAGACAGATCCTCATAAGTGGTAGTCTTGTTCTTATAAGTAACTTTAAACAGACATGGATGGAAAAGACCAAAACTAGCACTGAGAGATCTAAGAGCTGGTCTCATGGATAAGTATTCTTTGCATCTGTCTGCAGTGTTTTTAGCATAATACTGTGAAAAGTGAGATTATTTCATGCCTTTACTTGAATTTTTAAGGAAATAGAGGATTGGCTTCTTAGAGAGAGAAGCAACATTAGGTAGATAACCCAACTGTTGAGCTCTCTGTATATTTAGAGAAGGTGATTCAGTAGATGGAGCAGCTTAGGAAGAAATGATTTGAGCAATTAAATAGTCAGATCCTTCTGAACCCTCTGGCAAACCGCAAAATTGCAAAATATTCCTTTTATTGCTGTTTTCCAAATACTCGACTTGGTTTTGTAGGAAGGAAACCTGGGAATGAAGCTGGTTGACTGCAAGAGTCATGGTATTAAAGGATGAAATATGCTGTTCCAATGTTAAAATCCATTCCTTCATTCTGGACCATAGGTAATTTCCAAATAACCCACTTCATTTTATTCTCCTCAGTGCTCCAAAGCTGTTGCCGAGGAAAATGGCGGCCGCTATGAGAGAGGAATGTGCGGTGCTCATTTGTGCAGAAAAAGGGCTCCGTTTATCTTAAAAACGATGTAGAACTATACACGAGTGGTTCACATCTTCGTCCGCAGAGAAAATAGTGAGGACCAAAAGGAGGAGCCGTCGCTGTAATTTGTAAGGCTCTGCTGTCCTCCGAGGAGCTACTCACTAGCTGCAATCTTCTTTGAGTGTAAAGCCATGCCCCCCAGTGCTACCTTATTTTAATGGGACAGTCAACAGGGCCAACAGGGCTGCTGTGCCTCAGTGGGAACAGGTTTAGTCTCTAACTATGTTTGCTAGGATATCAGTGCACTGCACAAGCACTTTTCAGCAGTGCTAACATATATTTTTAAAGGGACAGTAGTACTAACTTCCAGGAGGACCCCTATCAATTTAATGCAAAAGTACATATTTTTTTAAGAACAAACTTAATTTGTTTATAGTTGGTGTTCTTCCCTTGAAAACTGGGAGGTTTAGTCACTCTCACTTTAGTTTAACACTGACGCCCAGAACTTTAAAATGATCAACCATAAAAAAGCAGTCACATTTATGTCATTAAGAGTCACCCACTCCACATCCTCATTCACTGATCAGGAGGTTTCTCTAACAATGTAGAGAAAGGCACATTGGTATGTAACCGTGGAGATGATTAGAGGTGTCTAGGGGTACTTAGTATTTCTCCATGGATCTTCATGCATTAGTTTGGAGAAAAAGGAGAGGGGAGAAGGATTGTGGTAACTCTCCAATGCTACGTCAGTGAATGGTAATGGCTGTGGTGCAGGAATTCTGTTCCTTTCCTTGTACCAACAGACTGCCTGTGCCTTCTGTCCTCCCCATGTTGGTATCTGTGCCCTGTCAGCAGGAGACAAACCCTGCAAAATACAACAGGACAGTGCTAGGTCACCTGCCCCACTTTTGAAATGTTGTTCTAGAAAGACCACTACTGGAACTGCATAGCCATACCTGCCAACTGGATATCAGCATTGAGCCTGACTGTCTGAAGTGCTATTGTGCTAATTTGCTGTACACCACAATTCTGTAACTACAGTTCTGCTTTCTTGGGTGACAGTAAACAGATCTTACGCTATGGATCCTTTTAGTGTCGCCTCATCCTCGAATCCATTTTAACACAGTAAAATTAGCACCTATTGAAACTGGGAAATAATCAAATGAGTGGCGTGTTTGTGAATTGCTTGTGAATGTGTCTCATTAATACAGAATAGTATGATGTAAATTCTGCATGATTGTAATTAGTGGTGTGATTCGCCTAATGGCAATCAGCTGTACTTCACTTCTTTTGAATAAATCCTATGCGCTGATACCGTGGGCTTGATGCCTTGGTGAGTTCGATGTTTTTGAATTTGATTAGCTGGTGACATTTAATGACAAGTGATCCCTCAAACTGGTTTAGGGTGTCACACACCTTTTTCTGTGTGCCTGCAATTTACACCCACAGATTCAGGTGTTAAAAAAATACATTTTTTTTCTCTGAGAGAATTAAACATATGCACTCTCGACTCCTATCCTAATTGCTGCTTACATTTCCTCTGGGTTCAAATAATGACCATAAATAATATTTTGGGCAATGTTCTTGACACAGCAATGAATCCTAATCAGGGCACCGGGTTTTATAATAACTATTTTTGACTTTTCTGCCTGTACTTATCCATATTTATTCTTTGCTAATTTGATCTGTGTTTGTCCATATTCACGTTGGATTTTGTGGTAAAAATGAAGATGAAACTAGTAAAGACCCACATTCATTTAACCAATCGAGTGACTGACAGTTTTCAATTATGTAAATACCTATAGATGATATAAGGTACCCCCTGCCATACATTATAAGGATATTGCAAGTCACTGAAGAGTTCCAGGTACATACACATGAACGAGGCTGAAGGCCAAGTTCCTTTATAAGGTTATGGAACTCCGAGGTGACTGGCAATATCCTTATCATCTACACCAGGGGGTACTTTATCATTTATAATATATTGCCACACCATTATCTTTGCCACAAACCGCTTAAAACCTTGGTGCATAGCTCTTTCATATAAAAGAGTGATCATGTTTGCAAAGATGAAGAATAAAAATGAAATCTCTAATGCACAATTAAACACATCAAAAACATGTTAGTTATTTGTTGCAAACATATCTTAGAAATATTTCAATATAAAGTCAGTTTTTAAAAAAACCTCTACTAGCTCCGAATGTGTAGAAACATGCAGAAAGGTTCAAGCTTTTCTCTAAATATCTAAGGAGTGCAAAAAATAAACGTTCTCTCTACTTGTCATTGTAAGCTAAATAAAATAGAGCAGAAAAAGAAAAGCAACCTACTGTTTTCAGTGCTAAACAGCTGCCTCAATTATGCTCTGTGACCTGACTTGCATTTCACATCAGCTGCCAGCTCTGGCAGCAGGCATTGTAAAGTCAGAACTCCAGTGTAATAACTTATAATAGTCGAGTTCTGATGTCTTTTCTTTCTAATCAGCGCCTGGGAGCGTCACAAGTCGCTGATTGTAAAGAAATTCAAAACTGGCGTTTATACAGGTATTACAGAATCCCATGTATTATAGATCAATACACTCAAATGAAAACCTGGACATTTTAGTATCAACCTTTAGCACACCTACAGCTGTTTCACTAGGAAACTTTTTCTTTTTTTCAAAAATCCATTACCTGACAATACTCACAGCCTGGCAGCCATAAATAAGAGCATCTAGAATCATTCAAACAACATAATAATTTCTGTTTTCACCCATATTTAGAAATAAATACAGATATGAAAATAAATTGTTTTCAGTGCTTATCTGCAATAATAAGAAAAAATAGAAAATTGGGACCCTTAATTATATTCAGAGCTAGTGGAATTAACCAATTCTGAGCCTACTGTATTTTATGTAAAATTGTGGTTTTGCCACAATCACCTCTTCCTCCAAGATCTGTTGCATAAAAATATTTCCAGCTCAGTCAAATTTGATTACAAACAACCTGGCAGCTGTAGATATTTAGAAAAGTTAAATGTATTTTTTTTTTTAACAATACATTTTTATTGATTTTTCATCGTACCAAATGGGCGAAGCCCAGCAGGGATAATACATACATTGTGCATGTGAGAAAGTACGTAGACAAAACCCGTATGGTCTGCAGAACAAAAGACCGAACACATTTTAAACAGCACCAAACACCCTTATAAAGCATTAGACATACAATATATATCTATTTACAGCCACAGAAATACAAGATCAGTGCACTACGCAGGTGAGTTGCTAACCACCAATTGTTCAATGGGGTCATGGGAGGCAGACTGTGACATTGGGGGCAGATCTATACCTCTGTATGCGGCGCAGCAGGCCCAAATCTTCCCGTGCTTCTGTGGGCACCCTCTCGCCCGAAACACCACAATTTCGGCCGTCATGCATCTGTCCAGAGTTAAATGTATTTTTACAAGATTGAAAAGTTGGTACCTTTTTTGTTTTATACATTATCTAGCTATCTATCTATATATATATATATATGTATATATATATATGTATATATATACATATATATATATATATATATATATATATATATATATATATATATATATATATATATATATATTACCTACTGGTGGTCACCAGTAGGTATAGTTAGGACCTAGTTTCCATAGGAAATGCATTTTTTGACTTTGGCATCATTTGACCAATCTTCATGAAATTTTCCAAAGAAAAGTGTCAAGGTAAGTTCTGGTTGTCATGGAAAGTTTGGGGTGATCCGTGCAGTGGGGACTGAGAATTTGAGGTGCAAAATAAGGATGCATTTGTAATGTTAATTCCCATAGGAACCTTTAGCCACACCTACACCCCGAACTGCTGAACAGGCTTACACCAAATTTGGCAGGAAGGCAGATGTTGGTTCAAGGAAGTGCCTTTTGCCTATTTGGTGTAAATCTGTTCAGTAGTTTTTGAGAAATGTAAGCCGAAAATTATAGTGATATCTCTGATATTTTGCAGTAATTTCACGAATAATCGCAAATGTACGTGCCAATGGGAATGCTCTGATTGGCTGGATGGAACCTGAACAGACAGTTGCGGCCACCATTTTATTGATCGGGAATGTTTCCCGGGGCTGAAAATTTCGGAAAAAGTTAACATAAGGGGTCAGAGTAGAGGTACTCTGACCCCATGTTTGAGAAATGGGTGCGTTAGTGACACAAGTTCTGTGTCCAAAATTTATTTTATTAATTGCTCACGATATTCGCGACGACGCCGTGACTGCCACCACAGCCCCCGTGTACGTCTTGGGGACGTCGTGAGTATCGCGGCGACACCGCGAATAATGGTGGAAATATAAAAAATATATTTAGATTTGTACACATTAGCTGGTGACTGTCACGGCTACTCACATATTCACTCAGACACATATACACCCATTCACATACCCATTCACACACTTATATATCCAGTCACATACCCACTCAGATACTGATGTACCCACTGTCATACCCATTCAGGTAATCATGCATGCACTTACAGACTCACTTGGAGAGTGATGCACCCATGCACAGACCCACTCATACACCCCCTTACAGACCCAGTGTGAGACTTTTGCTTCCACTGACACACTCACTGATAGACAGACCCACTCTGACACTAATGCACCAACTCTTAGATCCAGTCACAGGCTCATGTACCCATTCACATACTCAGTCAGAGACTCATACACCCACTCACAGACCTATTCAGACACTCATGCACCCACTCAGAGACCCACTCAGGCACTCACACACCCAGTCAGAGAATCACTCAGATACTCATGCATCGACTCACAGACCCACTGAGAGACTTATAATTCCACTCACACACCCACTGAGACATTGATTGGCTCAGTCACAGATCCAGTCTGAGAATCACGTACTGCCTCACAGAGCCACTGAGAGACGTATACTTCCAGTCATACATTCACTGATAGAGAGATGCACTCAGAGACTTATGCAGCCAGTGACAAACTTACTGAAAGACTCCTGAGTCTACTCTGATATCCACTCATAGACTTATATATGCAGTGACAGATCGACTAAGAGACTTATGCATGCACTCACATAACTGAGTGAATCGTTAATACAGACTGTTATAGAGATATTGAGATGCTGCTAAATGTTTTTATAGGGTTAATTAGATAGTGATTTTTCTAGTGTGATGGTTAGAATTAGTAAGATAGTTATAATGGTTGAATGTGGTGGTGGCTATTGAATTCTTGCTTTTGCTTTGCATTTTCGTGACGTATCCGAGATGATCGCGGGTACCGATATCATCGTGATCTCCGGTATAACCGCGAGCAAAGAAAATAGATGGTTTTTATAGAAACTTTCTAGAAAAACATGATTTTAGAGAATACTGTAAGAAACCCCTAGCGTTTAAAATACTGTAATATGTGCGGATATATGTGTTTTAGACTTTATGGAAAAGGCATTATCGTCGCGGTTAACGATGTCATCGCGACGTCCCGAATAACCGCGAAAATGAAAAATAGGTCTAAAAGTTTTTAAAGAACCTTTATACAAAAATATGAGTTTAAACATGCTTTGAAAGAAGTATGTATATAGTAATATGTGTAGTGCGAGGTTCAGAATGGATTTTTTTACATATTATTTTTGGATGTGCTGGCGGTTATTGAATGTCTGCTTTTGTTTTCCGTTTTCGCAATGTGTTCGCAAAGATTGTCAAAAACTAAAACAAAGAAACGTTTAGAAAAAAACTTCACAATATTTTGGGTACTAGAGTGGCTCTGACAAGAGCTGTTGCGTTGGTTGTGTGTATATGGCTGTATATGGCTGCTACACATAAGACCGGATGCAGAGTTTCAGGTTACTTAGAAATACAGTGTTGCCTTCCTCTGTAGAGTGCACTACATCATTTCTATAAATTCCATGAATGTCAAACCGCAGATTGTTGTTATAGATACAGCCCATGTGATGGTCTCTGAGGAATGCAGAAACAGTTTTATTAACATGTTTCCTGGCTTTGTCAATCTGTGGACAGAATTGATTAGTCCACCTCCATTTTTGTCTTTGGCATACATTAGAGAACACCAAGACAGTGAGAGGGAAAAGCAACATCAGTGTTGCAAAGGTTTCTTTCATTAGGATGTCCAGCGCTACCCCAGTCAATGTGCCTAGGTCATTGCCACCACAGTGCACAATCATGAGGTGAGGAGCTTGGGAATTCACAATGGATTTAACCAAAGCCAGCAACTGATGAAACTTTAACCCTCTCTGGCCAAACCAAGCAATCTGCACATTTGGCAAACCCCAGTACCTGTCAATACCTCTCTTTTTTGCAGCCTCTTTAGCCCAATAGACATAGCTGTGACCCACAATCCAAACTCTAAGCATTTTGAAGGGAAGGAATAATAGTAGTCAGAAGAAGGCTGGAGCTGAATGAGGTAGTTTTCTAAAAGAAAAGCAGTTAAAATGGAGGTGTTTTATTTTTTTAAATATATTTCTTTGGATGCTCTCAGCATGAAAATGAATAAAATTAGGCAGTGTGTTGGATGCCTTATTAAGAAGTCTTATTATTGGCTGCTGTTTAAAAAGAAATGGAATACAGACATGGATATGCTTTTGAACCTGTGGAGTAAACCACACCTGCTGTATTTCATTTGGAAGTCGCATATTCCTTCGAGAATGTCCTGTGAACATGTGACCTACTGGTTCCACTGGGGTGTTAGGACACTGAGCTAAGAGTGTATTGGGGAGAAAGGGTGTTAAAGAAACAGAACATTTTTTTAAAAGTTGAGGAGTGATGACACAATTTAAGTAATGGCAAGCTTTAACTTCCAACTCAGGACTATGTAATAAACTGTTGTGTAGTATTTAAATTTTTGAAAAATTTAGATAGAGATTGGTTTGAACTCCTGTTTTTTCCACAATTTCTCCACAATCATCACAAATACATCATGAAAGCGTGCCGACAGGAACCTCGTTTTCTAAGAGAGGGAAAGGGTTAACAGATGCTAACCATTCACAGGTGAAGCTAGAGTAGTCTAAAATGAAAGACATGATTTCATTTGCTGCCTTTCTCATGATGATAGAGTGGAAAGTTGAAGAGGTTGCCATTTTATAGTTGTTTTTTATAAGAGTGGTGTACAATTCTTGTGCTTAGTTTTTATAAATCTTAACAGTGTCAAAACTATCCAGAAAGAGCTAAATGAACAATATAATCTGTGAGCTCAATTCACTGGATAGTATATACCTTTTTAAATATATAAAAAAATGTACATTAGAAATGAAGATGTATATGAGAGTTTGATTAAAAAGAGTATCACAGTGATGTGAAAAAAATATATATCAGATAAACTGTATCTGGCAGAGGGTATGTGTTTAAGATGTTAGTTCTGTTGAAAATTGCAATGAGCAATGCCTTTAACAATGACAATATTGGAAATGTCTAAGCATTATGTGCAGAATAGATACATCTATATTATTTGCATTCTGGGACTTGTGGTAGCTTTAGTCATGTTATTAAACAGGAGTACTGTATTCATGAATAAAACATAAAAAAATGTGCTGTGCCTGTAAATAAATTATAAAGTAGTAATACTTGTTAGGTATGTATTAGGAAGTGTTTGTCAATGTGGTTTTTAACTTATAGGACCAGTTTGCATATGTTTAGATAGTGAGTTATGGTTTTTCTGGTTGCAGATAGTTATATGTACGATGAGACTGTTGAGTTTACTTAAAGATGCAGAGAACTATATATTTTTAGAAAGATGTATATCTTTTATGAAATCACACATATGTTTACATGGTGATCTATGTTCTTCAAGGCTGTTGAAAATGTCATGTATACAGTGAGGGTGGTGCATTTCTTTCAACATGCTCTGATTAAAATTGGGAGGGGTAATAGTGCAATATAGATATAGATATATATAGATATAGATACATTTCATTATTTGTGCAACTTAATCTTACTCCACAGACACTGTTCTGAAAACAGCAATTACATCAAGAGAGCACCCAAAGTAAAAAAAAAACCAAACAGAACATTTAGCAACTCTTTTTAAGGTCTGATCTGTTGAATCATACACTTTGTGCTATTGATAGGCTTGTACAATATATATGTGATGTGGAAGATTGTTCTACAGAGGCCCTTTTTAATGGAAGTAGATACTTCCAGAGGCACCCTAGTGTAAACAGAGGGGAAACACATAATTAAAGACAATGTTTACCAAATAGCTGTGATGCCCAGAATAAAAAGACACTCCTTTCATGTCTTGCCTTACAACCACTTTAGCTTCATTTTGCAGACCTGTTGTTTCCAAAGCATAGCACATACTTAGAGTGGTCTTTGGTTCAGACTTTTGCTCATGATTGGACGACTGCCCTTGATTAAAAAGCTGCCCTTCCTATTCTTGTGTTTGTATTGCCTCGAAGCACTTTGGTCTCAAATTGTTTTGACTGGATCAGTTGTATCCTTCTAGTGCTACCCTGAGGAGACTTTTTTTAGTATTCTGTACTCTGGGAGTTCATAGATCTCTTTGCTCTCTCCTCTGTTCTTCCCCAATCTTCACGAACTGTCTTTTACTCATCTCCTCTCTATTCCCCTCAACCTGCTCGCTCTCTCTCTTACCTTAAATATGTTATTTTATTTTTCACAAGAGCCTGGCAGTTCCAAAGTGCTATTGGCCTGTTTGCTTCATTTTGTGCATTGCTATACACTTTGTTGTTTACTTATTTTAATCTTTAATTTATTGTCCTTATATGTCAGTACGCCATGTAAGTATGGCAAATTTAAAAAGTGTATGGCGCTGTGAATGCACTTGCTTCACGATGCATCTGTTTGCATGCTGCCATCTTGGAATGTGTTTTCAGTAACATAAAACCCACTGCAAGATTGCAAGCCACCCATATGCATGCATGTGTGTGCATCATGACATATTAGGTCACATGCCAATGGCAATGACAAAAAGCATTAGCATAGCATTTTGCTTGGAATGTGGGAGCTAAGACCTATTGGTTTTGCCTAAGTGTGTTATTGCAAGACATTTGTACACAAAGACTTATTTTATGCCTAATACAATATATATTTTTCCTCAGAAGATTTTACTGATTTTACAGAGTGAAGAAGAGCTGAGTTAATAAAATGGTGTTGGAGTGTTTCACTATAAGACAAACTCTTTACTTGTTGGTGAATTACACATTACATAGAGTTCATTGAATGAGTATAGTTTTCTTTCAACATCGGCGACCCCAACAGCGCCAACACAGCCAACCTCCTTGAAAGCATGAAGAACATCGGCCTCACCCAACTAGTCACCAATCCCACACACTTCACAGGGCACACGCTCGACCCTATTTTAACAGTCAGCGACAGAGTCAAGCACTGCCATGTCACCGAGCTCACCTGGTTGGACCACTCAATCATCCACTTCTCCATCATAGCAGTCCCCAGCCCCACCACCAAGCTACCCACCACCTCATACGGCAGCTGGAAAAAAGTGTCAGAAGGCCAGTGGACCGACGCCCTCAACACCTAACACCCTGACACCACAACCAACCTTGAACAGGGCTGTCAAGAACTTCACCTGCTGGATCAATGACTGCGCTGACAGAGACGCCCCCACCAAACCCACCAAACTCAAGAGATCCACCAAACATGCCAATTGGTATACCTCGGAACTGTGAACCACGAAACACAACTGCACGCAACTAGAAAGGAAATTGTTCACCAGCAAGGACCCTACGGACCGCACCATCTTTAAGACATCGCTCAACCACCACCACCAACTCCTGAAAGAGATGAAAAAGAACGCCTCAACCGACCACATTGAAGCAAGCTCCAACCACAGCAAAGAGCTTTTCAACATCATCACGGAGGTCTCCAACCCCTCAGAAACTGAAAACATCATCACCCCCTCCCAAGGACTCTGCGACACCTTGGCGGACTTCTTCCATGACAAGATCACCACAATCTGTAAACACTTTGAACCCCAACCTGCTGCCTTCAACATCCTCAGGCTCCTCGCTTCCCCAGACGCAAACTCCGACCACCGGATCACCACTTGTGACCAGCTCACCGCACAGAGGACCAAGGCCATCATGCACTCTGTCCACTCAGGAACATCCACAGGCCCCTGTTCCCATGACATGTTCAATCTTGGAAACAGGACTATCAGCAACAAACTCACCACCATCTTCAACACATCCATCCCTTCGGCCACCTTCCCAGAAGAATGGAAACATGCCAAAGTCAAACCCCAACTAAAGAAACTGTCCGCCGACCCCAACGAGCTCAAGAACTACAGGCCCATCTCTCTGCTGCCCTTTACTGCCAAAGGCCTTGAAAAGACCATCAACCGCCAACTCACGGAATACCTGGAGAACAGCGATCTTCTGGACCCATCTCAATCCGGATTCCATATGAACCACAGCACCAAAATGGCCCAGATCACAGACACCGACGACATCAGAACCCTCTTGACCGGAGAGAGATGGCCACTCTGATCCTCCTCGACCTCTCAGCAGGCTTCAACACCGTGTCCCATCACACCCTGATCAAGAGACTTCATCAGATCAGAATACAAGAGGATGCCCTCAAATGGATTGCATCCTTCCTCACCAGAAGAACCAAGAGATTCTGCCTACCACCTTTCACCTCGGAATCCAAGGACATCATGTGCGGTGTCCCTCATGGCTCATCCCTCAGTCCCACTTTGTTTAACGCCTACATGAGCCCCCTGACTAACATCATCAGAACCCATGGACTGAACATCATATCCTACGCAGGCGACGCCCAGCTCATCCTATCTCTATCAGAAGAACTATCCACCATGAGGACCAACTTCCGCCCATGCATGACCAGCGTTGCGGACTAGATGCAAAACAACCGCCTCAAACTCAACACAGACAAAGCAGAAGTACTGATCTTCGGAATGATGCCTTCCCATGGAACAACTTCTGGTGGCCCAACAAACTAGGACCCTCACCCAGTCCTACAGACCACGCCTGGAACCTCGGAATCATCCTGGACAGCAAACTCATAATGAAATACCAGATCAATGCAGTCTCCTCAGCATGCTTCCTAACTCTTTGCATGCTCTGAAAGATCTTCAAATGACTCCTAGTCAGCAGAAGACATACCGTCAATCAAGCCCTTGTCACTAGGTTACTAGCCGCTTGGACTACGGCAACACACTGTACGCAGGAATCATCACCAACCTCCTAAAGAGACTGCAGACCATACATAACTCGGTGGCCAGATTCATGCTCAACCTGCCCAGATGGGCCCACATCACCCCACACCTCAAGAAACTCCACTGGCTCCCTGTCCATCAGAGGTGTCAATACAAGACACTGACCCACACCTACAAAGCCCTGCACAGTCAAGGACTGGCATACATCAACGACCGCCTGAGCTTGCACCAACCGTCCAGACACCTGCGCTCCTCCTCCCTCTTCCTCGCTCACACCCCCGCATCTGCAAAGTGCCATGTGTAGTAGCAAGAGACACTATGCAAAGGAGGCCAACTTTGTTAAACTACACCTTGGCTATTATTCTTTTAACGCTGGAGTCCTGTGGGTTTCAGACTGCAGATTCGTATCTTGAGATGGACTGGTGGTGATTAAAACATTTTGTTTTCCTGGATGGCTACAACTACAATGAGCCAGTGCTGATGATTGGGGCTGTGGGAGAAGCATGTAGGTGAAATATCTCAAGCAGCAACAGAAGCAGTTACCTTTACGATTGTTGAGTATAGGGAGGGGTCATGGTTCACAAGAGGCACATTTTTGTGGTTTTTAGTTTGTAACCACAACTGCACTTTAATTGTGGTTCTTTAGCAAATTGCAAAGGTTCTAAAAACATTTTATGGTCTTGTAAGCAAAAGTAACCATAACTTTACTTTAACCTTTGTTTTTTTCCGTTAAATATGTTTTTGTACTCATGTGTTTTTAAATTATTATATTATACAAAAAAACTGTTTTCGGACCTCTCCTTCCATCTATGGCTAACCATCACACTGAACTGACTTTGTGTGCAGTAGGGACTGACTGCAGGCCCTGTGCCCACCATGCTTGAGCTGCCAACCCATGCAGCGCATGACATCTCACCACGTGAATCAGGAGCCCTAAAGTAACTATAACTTTCGGCCTAGTCATGCGCTGTTATGACCTCACATTTTGCATCACTCATGACATGTTCTATTGATGGAGCAAGGATTTGAGAAAATGAAACTTCCCGTATGAATCTTCCATTAACTTTCACTAATCGTTAAAATTTGTAAGTGTGACGAAACTAATATACAACAGACACAGACACACGGGGAGAAAAGCTTACGCATGCTTGAATTAATGAGAAATAACATGCAATGCAACTAAAATCCGCTTTAATTTATGAAAATGCTTTGTGCATGTGCAAAACCTGGATTACGCAGAGAGAACGTGACTAACTCGCTTTGAGAGGGAAAACCTCATGCATGCGCAAGAAAGACCAACACGCGGTCTTGAGGTACTGCATGCCCGGCATATGCTTGTTTGATTTAAAGGAAAGCTGCTGTTATTAACGCTTTTGCCCAGAATAATAATAATTACATGGGATTGAGTAGAAGTGGGTGGTGAACAGTGAGAATTACATCTTTAAGAAAATAACATCTGTTTATGATTCTTTTATTAATAGTGTGCATTCGGGACTGCTAAACCATGACTGAAAAGAAAATGGCGAAAGCTGCGCATGCTCAATGAGTCCATGATATGACCCGGTGACCGAAAGAGCTGAATGACTGCCAAGATTCAAAGACAGAAGAGATGGGAAAAAGAGGAGATGTAACACTCATCTATGAAGCTTGTATTAAATAAATTATTACATTTGCAACAAAATATGCATGAGAAAATAAAAATATGAATGAGTCAAAGGGGAAGGGCTAGCAAACAATAGGTTTCACTAATAAAAATGAATATGTCAGCCTGGTGTGATGAAGACTCCCCTAACGCCGTCCAATCATATTCCGTATTTTAGTAAAATTTGCAACTCTTGAGGGTGGGACATGAAGAAATAAAGACTATAACTAGAGTGACTTGAGTTAAGTAAATTAGCTAGACCTGGAGAGCTATAGCTGCTGGAGCTGCTGCTGGGAGCTGAGCATGAGAGAGCAGAGAGAGAGAGAGAGAGAGAGAGAGAGAGAGAGACGAGAGCAGACTCGGAAGATTCAGACGACTGCCTGATTAGATTCAAAGATTGCGGAAGAATATCGAGGAGGGAGAGAGTGTAAGAGATGGAATCGCCCTGGTGCGTCGGGTTTGTAGAGAAGTCTAGTAAGTATCTGTCCTGTCCTGATCCTATCCTATAGTCTTTGTCTCTTGATCCTAAGTCAGGGGACCCCCACCAGTCCTTTGGCCAGAGAGGTGGTTTTCCAGTCATCTTTATTAGGTAAATGGCATTCTGTCCAAAAATTTGCATATTTCTTTGCAAATGTGTTATTATGTGCCTTTTATCTCTACATCTATCCACTCTTATGCATTTGGTTTGTTGAATGAGTTTGTGTAAATTGAATGTATTATGCTATATGATTGTTCTCTCTCCCATTTAAGAAAGATGGAATATGCACTGTGAATCTGTAATTGATGAGCGTCCAACTTTATGACTGAAATTTTAGATAAACTTATAATTATTATTATTCAGAGTCTGTGGTTATTTTACTAAGAATTTTAGTTAAGAAGTTGTTAATATCACCATCAACTAACTCAACTAATGGTCCATCTACCTGAGGAAGAGTGTTGATTCGTGAAGATTAGTTAGACATTGAAATGATATTGTAATCGATTTGTGGTTACAGGGAAATAACTAATCAGAACTTAAGTGAATTATAAAACTTGACCCCCAAGCAGATTGGCCAGGGAGTGTGCATGAACATTTTTGTTTGGATAAACGTATATAGGCCCAATGAAATATTCAGTTTTGTGTGAAATATCCAACCCTGGCCTTTTCGCGCTGGATCAATTTTTCTGGTAGCAGAGTTATGGTTATTATTGATTAGCTTGGTGATTATTGACTATTGATTATATGTTCTTAACATGAAAAGTTAGTGTCCTGTTCTATGTTGTCTGGAAGTACAGGTACAGAGATACCTGGGAATCCTGGGAATGGAATTTTGAAGAGTGTGGTAAGGAAATCACACTGCAGAAGGTTACTCATCTGTTGTCATAATACCTAAAACCTACGGAGAGCTGTAGGTGTTATATTAGGGACTATATTGTATAAGAGCTGAGTGTGAAGGGCCCACCTGTGAAACTTTGGCCTTACCCAAAGGAGGAGTATCCCTAGAGGAATAATAGGTCCTCCCCGAGCTTAAGTGAAGGGTAAACAGTGGTTTTTACTCGCAGTGTAAGGAAGTACTTTCTCTTTGAAGCAAGTGAATAAACTATCTTTGAATTAGCGGAGCAGATAGATTAGCGCTGTTTTATGTTGTTACTAACAGAAAAAGTAAAAAGAAAATTTAGAAAAGACATTGTCGTATTACGTTGTGAAGGGAGGGTCAGTAGCAGGAGTCATACTGACGCCACAGAGAGCCGCTCTGGTATTGGTTGAGACAGCGGGCGTGTAACAAGTGCTAATTGTAAAGGGAGGGTCAGTAGTAGGAGTAATACTGACGTCACAAAGAGCCGCGCTGGCATTGGTCAGACAAGTGGGTGTGTTGGAAGCTCTGATTGGTTGGCAGACAGGAGCCGCGCTGGTATTGGTTGCGGAAGAGAATACGTAGTGAGCCTTGATTGGATTGTTGGTGTGAGTCGCGCTGGTATAGGATGAGTGTTGGCGAATAGGATACGTGAGAGTACGGAAGAGTTTCTAAGTTTTAGCTGCTGAAACAATTAGTCACAGGGATCGGAAGAATGAAGCTAATTAATAAAATCAAAAATTTCTTTAAAAAAGATAAACGTGTAGTAACCAGAGAACAAATTCTTATGCCACCTCCGAATGCGCCTGCTTCTTTTATGATGATGGAACGAGGTTACCATACTTGTGTCTGGTTGGAAAATTGGGTAGAGTATACGAAAGGTGATAGTGTTTTAGCTTTCCCTGAACATGGTACGTTTAATGTGAGGATTCTTCAGAATTTGATGAATACATTAGAACCTAGTCCTAGGTTAACGAAGTATGAAGCTTTAGAGGAGTGGAAAGTTGAGGCATTTGAGCGAGAAAAATACAGAGGAGGTAGAAGAATAAATAGAGGATTTCTCCCCAGATATCCGTTTGATACTCGAGGAGATCAGATGAAAAGATGGAGAAGAGCTGTAGTAACGGAAGGCTTGTATCCAGTGTTGATGGCTAAGGGTCAAGTAGTGAGTAAGTGTAAAGAAAAAATGAAACACATAGGTATGGCAGGAACGGGATGTGATGAATCTGATGATGAGTTATTAGAGGACATTTTAGTTAAAAGACCTCCACCTTATCAAGAAAATGCTAGAGAGGCAACTCCAAGTGCACCAATAATGGGAACTCCATTAGTTCCACAGGTTTTATATGATCCAACAGTCACCCGAGTATTACAGGAAAAAGAAAGGGATGCCTTGAATAAGACAAAAGAAGAGATAATTCAGAAAATAAATCAGTTAGGTTTAAATGCTGAAGCCTTGACAGTACCAGTAACAATAGGTCCAGTAATTCCATTAAATGGGGATAAACGAGACACCCCGAGATTACAAACTGTGACAGTCCCACAGAATAATGTTAGAAAAGAGGTAGTAATATTAGAAGATCAAACCAGTGAAAGTGATTCGAATATCTCATTACTAGATCTCCCTAATCTTGAAGCAGCAACTGAAACCCCGAAGAGAGGTTCACCAGTAAATAAAAGGAGAAAGGAGCTGATTGTCACTCAAGTAGCAGGAAACTCTAAAGGATTTTCGCCAGAAGATCTAGAGGAGTGGGCGAAAGGATTAGACAAGAAAAAACCCCAAACACCAAATATAGATGTAGCCAAGTTGAAAGTGGACTTAGAAGAAATTATTATTAGTACGATAAGCCCAGATAGATTAGGTACATACAGAGATGATGAATTGTTGTTTTTGTGTAAAAGTATAACCTGGAGAGCAAAGAATCTTCATGAGAAGATAGTAGAAGTGGCTTCAGAATTTGGAAAGGATGTAGAAAAATCCAAATTATTGCAAAAACCATATAGGTCAGAATTTACTGAAAAGGATAGAGAAAGTTTGAATGCGTCAGAAGGAGATTACAGATCAAAGAATTAATGTATATTTTGAAGAAATGGTGAGATGCAGACCGATGGAGAGGTAGATGGACAAGAAAAAGGGATGAGGCAGCTACAAAAGAAACATCTTCGTTCCTATTAAGAGAGACAGAACAGGTTGAAAGAGTGTGCCCAAGAGAGAAGTGCCTGGTGGTGGATATGTTCATGTTCCTTGATCTAGACAGGATATTTTATCTTTTACAAATGATTTTCCCAGATTAAGAGAGAAACCAGTTGAATGGTACAAGCAGGTAGAGAGGTTTGTGAAAGTTTCAAAGGTATTATTAAAGGATTTGGATGGCCTGTTTGATATAGTGGCACCAACTGATTTGTGGACAGAATGTAAAATTACGGTTGATTGGCCAACTGAAGAGTATTCCAGAGATGCAAAGACAGGTGCGCCTTCAGAAGATGTGATGAAAAAGTATCAACAAGTGATTACTTTCTTAAAAGGGAAAATTCCTCCAAAGGAAACAGATTGGGTTAAAATAGATAGAACAACTCAAGAACCAAAGGAGTCAGTGCACGCGTATTATGAAAGGCTGTTGCAAGTATTTAAACAGTATAATGGATTTGAAAATATTGGTGATATGGGACATTTCGTGTACAGGTTTGTGTATGGATTGAGATCAGAAATTAATCAGATGATTCAACAACATATGCTTTGCTGGCAGAACAAGCCCATTGATGATATTTTGAAGTATGCGAAGTATTGTAGTGATGATATTGATGCAAAACACAAGAAACTGAAAGAAAAGATGATGTGGGCACAAGTGAAGTTGGCAGAACACCAAGAGGCAAGTACTGGTTCTCAAAATGATAACCAGTCGAACGATCAGAATCAGAATAGTCAAGGATCAAATATTAATAAAGGAAAAGAGCGAATGAGTAGAGAAGAAGCAAAAAATAAGTATCCCTGTCATGCGTGCGGATAGCATGGACATTGGAAGAATGAGTGTAGAAATGTTCAACAGAATAATGGGGTAAATCAAAATTTAAATCCACAGATGCAGAATGAGGTGGTTGTGAACCAGCAGCAAAAGCAACAGGTAGTTACTCCACAGTTACAGGTGCCACAAGCCCTATGCCCAACTATGTGAACGCTCAGGTGCAGAGATACAGTGTGAACACCGGATTTCGTGGAGAGAGTGGTAAGAATACACAAACGGTTCAACAATATTGGATGCAAAGTAATGAGAGTGATTCGGATATTTCTCAATGACGGTGCCTGAGGGGGGAGGAAGAATGCATGCTTGGTGCATCCTTGGCAGTAGATCAGTCAGGTCCATTTGTTGATGGAAAAGTGGAAGGTAATGACATCACTTTCCTAGTGGATACTGGTGCTACCCGTTCTACTGCGAGAGCAGCAGAAATTCCAAACCTCCCCCTCTCGGGAGAAACTATCCAAGTTGTAGGAGTCTCAAATAAGCAAATAAAAACCCCAGTTACTAAACCAATAGAAGTGAATATCGGAAATTTCAAAGACATGCATCGGTTTGTGGTGTGTGATTCAAGCCCAGTAAACTTGTTAGGGAGGGATTTGTTGTGTAAAATGAACTGGACCATCTATTGTACACCTGATGGCATTGCTTTCCAAACACCTGATGAAGATATCGTTTTCAAAATGATGCTAGCGAAACAAGGAACAGAAGTGGATGAGATGTTTTCACTTCTGACTGAAAGCAGTCTGCCTGATGAGCTGAGAGACACAGTGAGATCAGATGTGTGGGATTTTTCAGGAAAAGAAATTGGTCTGATGGCGAATGTAGACCCAATTAAAATAATGGTGAAAGAAGGTGCAATTTACCCAATCACACAACAATACAAAATGAGCCCAGAAGTAAAAGCAGGAGTTGCTCCAGTAATTGATCAAATGATTGAACAAGGTGTTTTGAAAGAAATAATGGGCAGTCCTTGTAATTCGCCAATCATGGGACTTAAAAAGCCTAGTGGCAAATATAGGATAGTGCAAGATTTAAGGAAAATCAATAAGATAGTAGTACCCTGTTGTCCAGTAGTACCAAATCCAGCAGTGATTCTTTATCAGATACCTTGGGATGCACATTGGTACACAGTGATTGATTTGTGCCAAGCATTCTTTTCAATTCCTTTGCACATAGATAGCCAATATCTTTTTGCATTCCGGTTCGAAGATCGTGTTTTGGCATGGTGCCGAGTTCCTCAAGGGTACACAGAGAGTCCCTCGATTTTCAATCAAATCCTGAAAAAGTATTTGGAAACATTGGTTATGCCAG
This sequence comes from Calotriton arnoldi, assembly GCA_963921515.1. Lineage (NCBI taxonomy): Eukaryota > Metazoa > Chordata > Amphibia > Caudata > Salamandridae > Calotriton > Calotriton arnoldi. Next base: position 906,284 of record CAWUFW010007893.1, on the reverse strand, counting down.
GAAATTCAGTTTTAGTTCAGTACATTGATGACCTATTGGTGGCATCAAAGACAAGAGAGGCCTGTGTCACAGACACAATTGCCTTACTGAACAATTTGGCAGAAGGTGGACACAAGGTGTCACCAGAAAAATTACAGTTTTGCCAACAAGAAGTCCAATATTTGGGACACAAGATAGAAAAGGGAGTTAGAAAAGTGATACCAGAGAGAATAAAAGTGATTTGACAAATGAGTCTGCCTAAAACTAAGAAAGAAGTACGAATGTTTTTGGGGGTGATTGGATACTGTCGTCAGTGGATCAGTGGATTATCATTGCTTGCAAAGCCTCTAATAAAATTGACACAAAAGGATGTGATAGATCCGATTGAATGGGATGATGAAAGTGAGGATGCATTCATAAAACTGAGGGATTGTTTGTGTCAAGCACCAGCATTAGGAATGCCTGACTATATGAAAGAATTTGCTTTGTTCTGCTGTGAGAGGGAAGGATGTGCGCTTTCAGTGTCAACCCAAAGACATGGATTGACGCGACCTCCAGTGGCATATTTTTCTGCCACTCTGGATTCAGTGGCTGCAGCATTGCCTGGCTGCTTAAAAGCAGTAGCTGCTACTTGTGTGAGTCTGTAGCAGAGTGAATCTATTGTAATGGGACATTCCTTAAAGGTATATGTGCCACATTCTGTCGAGATCCTTTTAACAAGGACTCGAACTCAGCACTTGACCCCTAGTCGGCTGACTAAGTATGAAAGAGTGATCCTGGGTGCTGAGAATCTAAGTGTGATAAGATGCACCATAGTGAATCCAGCAACATTACTGCCGCACCCATACTGTGAAGAAATAAAAGAGGAGGTTGATCATGATTGTTTGGATCTAATAGAGATGTGTACAAAGCCCAGACCGGACATCTTTGATGTCCCATTGGGAGAATCAGATTATGTATTGTTTGTTGATGGGTCATGTTTGCAAAAACAAAATGGAGAACTGAGTGCTGCCTATGCTGTATGTACTGTATCTACTATTATAGAAGCATCCTGTCTAAGAGGAGTCAATGCTACACAAATAGCCGAATTTGTAGCTTTAACAAAAGCCTGCAAAATTGGGAAGAAATTGAGAGTAACCATATTCACGGATAGTCAATATGGTTTTGGGGTTGTGCATGACTTTGGCCAATTATGGATGCAAAGGGGATTTCTGACTTCTTCAGGTTCTCCTATCAGAAACAGTAAAAATGTCAAAAAACTATTGGAAGCATTACAATTGCCAAAAGAAATTGCAGTGGTCAAGTGTGCCGCACATAAGTCAGGAAATGATTATGTGACACAAGGCAACAAATATGCTGACCAAGTTGCACAATTTTGTGCTCGAAATACAATGTCTTTGAACAGAGGGTTGGAAAAAGAAACTACCAATTGCCAACTAATATTTTTCTCTGCTTTTGAAACATGGGATGAAGTTAGGCAGTTACAGGATGAGGCAGATCCAAAAGAAAAGGAACTCTGGATCAAATCAGGATGCACAAGAAGAGCAGATGATGAAGTATCGGTGTGTCCAGATGGCAGACCAATAATTCCAGACAGTTTATTATCACAAATGGCAAGAGTATATCATGGAGCTACACACTTTGGGAGGGATGCCATGATTAGGCACTTCAGGCAAACATGGTACAATCCTAAGTTTAGACTCATTGCAGAGAGTCTCTGCCAGCGATGTTTGACATGCCAACAGCAGAATCCAGGTAGAAAGATAGTTGTCATTTGGGGAAAAATTGGAAAAGCAGAGGGACCATTTACAAGGCTGCAACTCGACTTTATAGAACTGCCGTCGTGCAATGGTTTGAAGTACGTCCTTGTCATTGTGTGTCTGTTTTCTAGATGGGTAGAGGCCTATCCCACGAGAAGGAATGACAGCCTCACAGTTGCCAAACTACTGTTGAGGGAGCTCATTCCCAGATTCGGGTTTCCAGTCACTTTGGAATCAGTTAGAGGACCTCATTTTAATAATGAGATAATTCGATTAATTTGTACAGCTCTCAAAGTTGAGCAGAAACTACATTGTGCCTATCGACCAGAAGCTTCTGGTGTGGTTGAGCAGCTCAATGGCACACTAAAATGCAGGTTAGGAAAGGTGTGTGCATCCACTTCACTAAAATGGCCTGATGCTTTGCCCCTTGTCTTGATGAGCCTTAGAAGCATCCCTGACAGAAGAACAGGATTAAGTCCTCATGAAATTCTCATGGGAAGAGCAATGAGACAAGCATTTGTACCTGGAAACAAACTGATGAATATAACTGATGATCTAATATTGGACTTTTGTAAAGGACTTGCTGATCTGGTACGTTCTGTGTCTCACCAGGTTGGAGAAGATGCAACCACAGCACAGCTGAATCAAGTTCATGATTTGTGTCCAGAAGACTGGGTTATGATAAAGAAGCACACAAGAAAATCGTGTTTAGAACCCAGGTGGAAAGGACCGCATCAAATTATATTGCTTACAACGACAGCGGTGAAGTGTTTTGGCTTGCCAAACTGGATCCATGCCAGTCATACACAAAGAGTTCCAAGTCCACCTGAACGACAAGAGCAGCAACTGGTAGAGCAAAGAGAAGAACCAGAAGCTGAAAGTTGTGAATTCGAAGAAATCAGAGAACCAGACTCTAAAGAATGCATCGATGATGAACAACCAAGTACAAGTCAAGTAGGGTGGGCACCAGATACTGGGTCTCAAGAGACTGCTGTAGAGGCCGAGGAAGAGCAAGAGATTGAAAGACCAGAACGAATTGAAACAGAAAATCCAGATTGAACTCAATCAGAAGAAGAAAATGAAAGACTGACAGGATCAGAACAAATTCAGTCAACAGAAGAATCTGCTGCAGGAAATTCAGATGAAGCTCAATTAGAGATAGAAAAAGAAGGACTAAAATATCAAGAAGAAATTCAATCAACAGAAAGACAAAAATTAGAAAGTCCAGAACAAGCTCAGCTAAAAGAAAAAGAAAATAAAAGAACACTAGAAATAGGTGAAGAAGGTGAAAAGGCCATACAAACAAAGAGGGTTAGAAAAAGTGATCATTGGTAAGTGGAGTAAAAGGACAACGATATATTCTAAGAAAAAGAACAGAGAAAGAACAAGAACTAGTGAATGAAGTATCAAGTCAAACTGAGCGTGAACAACCAAGAAGAAAATCTTTACGAAGATCAAAAAGACTGAGAGTTCCGAGCAGACAACATATAGCTCCTGAATGGACATATATCATCCTTGAGGAATTTGAGAATCTTGATCTAAACAAAGAACAAAAAGTGTCACTAATGAAGGAAGTGATGAAAGCAAATTGAGACCACCTTAAAAGAAAAGACTTTGACACAGAAGGTGAAAATTGACAAACAAGTAAAAGAAGAGAATAAAAGAACCCGATGAAGAAAAGAAAATAAGAACAAAAAGGGGATCAAAGATGAAAAGCTGTTGAAGTGTGGGATCACACAAAGATTTTTTTTTAATTTTGTTATAGAATACATTTTAGAATTTAGAAGAAAATTTAGATATTGATCAATTTTAGAAAATTAAAAATGGCAGAAACAGAAGTGACTGAACATCCGAAATCTAGTTTAAAACGAGGATGTATTAAATATTGTTTGTGCAGTGTGTTTATACTAATGCTAATGTGGTTATTGCTAACAGTTTTGATACCTGTTCTAATGGTATCTAATAACAGAAATAATACTAATACAAGTGATCGAGTGAATGCAGTTACTAAAAGAACAACTACCACTAATTTAGAGCAAATAGATGAGAGCATGTATCAACATGGCAGATCAAATAGTGATTCGTCATTAAATGTGTTCACTAAACTTCTTTATGAATATGTAGATACCATGGATGTGAGTGATTATTATGTATGCATGAAGTTACCTTTGTCGGTTTCCGAGGGGGTGACATATCACCATCTTCCTTTTACATATGGTGTGTCATGCAGTGTTGTGTCCAGTTTGTTCTATGTAACAGGCAAGTTGCAGTATTATTATTCAAATATGGATTTAGTATTTTCAGAGATTCCTATTCGAAGAAACGTGAACCCAGTGCTTAGTGCTAAAGATGCAGAATTTATGGGCGAGTTCTTCTTAACAACAAACCCAATAGACATAACATATGCTCATAAAAACAATCAAACCTGTATATTGCGTGATGAGGAAAAAGATTTTCTAAATTTAGTTGAGGAAAGAAGACAGGATTTTCAAAAGAAGGCTGTTGAACAGAAGTCACATGTGTCTCCGTGGGCAAATAAGGAGGGGGACTATAAGAAAGGCAAGACTCATTCTGCAATGTCTCTAGACTTATCAAAGTTGGGACAATTCTGCCTACATAGACTAAAAACTGACTATAACAACATTTTCATTGGTTCTAGTGAATGTGAACACACCTTCTTAATTATGGGAGGATGGGACTAAAAGGTGGAACTGATCCCGTTTTTCCGGGAATATATTACGTCTGTGGTAAAAATGCCTATTACAGGTTGCCAACACAATCGTATGGTAGTTGTTATCTTGGAATAGTATTTCCAAAAGTGTACCACATTACTAAGAACAATGAAATGGATGTAGTAAGTCAAGGACTAAAATGAAGTAAAAGAATACGTTTTTCAGAAATAGTAGGTGATATATTTGGTGCACTGATACCGTCAGTTGGAGTCATACTGAATTCACATAAGATACGTAAATTATCAACAGTAGTTGATCGTCTATCGACAAATACTGCTGGGGGATTCTTAATGATTAATACCGAAATGGTTGCAATTAGATCTATGGTTTTGCAAAATCGACTTGCACTTCATATATTATTGGTAAAAGAGGGTGGAGTCTGTGGCATGTTGAAAGTCCAACATTGCTGTACATATATCCCAGACAAAAGTAAAGGTATTGAGGGATATATTAAGAATATTACAAAGATTCATGACGATTTGACCCAACTGGAGGTTGACGGTGTCTGGGAAAGACTTAGTAAAAGTATTTCCACTATAGGTAGTTGGTTTTCCACTTTAGGGAGTAGTCTATTAGGGAAGATCCTAATACCAGTAATTTCAATAACAATAATAGCTCTGATAATGATGATGACATATAGATATTGCAAGAATAAAACAAGGGCAAGAATGGTAGCCGAAATAAAGAATAAGAGAATTGGAAGAAAGAGAAATAAGGAAGAGATCGAATTAGAGGAAACGAAAGGAAGTTTATATGATAAAATAAAGGAAGTAGGCATGAAAAGAAAAATTGAAAAATTAGTAGAAAGAGAGGAAGATACTAAATGATGGGTATTTTATGATGGCTCAAAAATGCCATCAGATGGGGGATTGATGGAGCAAGGATTCGAGAAAATGAAACTTGCTCGTATGAATCTTCCATTAACTTTCACTAATCATTAAAATTTGTAAGTGTGACCAAACTAATATACAACAGACACAGACACACGGGGAGAAAAGCTTACGCATGCTTGAATTAATGAGAAATAACATGCAATGCGACTAAAACCCGCTTTAATTTATGAAACCGCTTTGTGCATTTGCAAAACCTGGATTACGCAGAGAGAACGTGACTAACTCGCTTTGAGAGGGAAAACCTCACGCATGCGCAAGAAAGACCAACACGCGGTCTTGAGGTACTGCATGCCCGGCATATGCATGTTTGATTTAAAGGAAAGCTGCTGTTATTAACGCTTTTGCCCAGAATAATAATAATTACATGGGATAGAGTAGAAGTTGGTGGTGAACAGTGAGAATTACATCTTTAAGAAAATAACATCTGTTTATGATTCTTTTATTAATAGTGTGCATTCGGGACTGCTAAACCATGACTGAAAAGAAAATGGCGAAAGCTGCGCATGCTCAATGAGTCCATAATATGACCCGGTGACCGAAAGAGCTGAATGACTGCCAAGATTCAAGGACAGAAGAGATGGGAAAAAGAGGAGATGTAACACTCATCTATGAAGCTTGTATTAAATAAATTATTACATTTGCAACAAAATATGCATGAGAAAATAAAAATATGAATGAGTCAAAGGGGAAGGGCTAGCAAACAATAGGTTTCACTAATAAAAATGAATATGTCAGCCTGGTGTGATGAAGACTCCCCTAACGCCGTCCAATCATATTCCGTATTTTAGTAAAATTTGCAACTCTTGAGGGTGGGACATGAAGAAATAAAGACTATAACTAGAGTGACTTGAGTTAAGTAAATTAGCTAGACCTGGAGAGCTAGAGCTGCTGGAGCTGCTGCTGGGAGCTGAGCACGAGAGAGCAGAGAGAGAGAGTGAGAGACGAGAGCAGACTCGGAAGATTCAGATGACTGCCTGATTAGATTCAAAGATTGCGGAAGAATATCGAGGAGGGAGAGAGTGTAAGAGAGGGAATCGCCCTGGTGCGTCGGGTTTGTAGAGAAGTCTAGTAAGTATCAGTCCTGTCCTGATCCTATCCTATAGTCTTTGTCTCCTGATCCTAAGTCAGGGGACCCCCACCAGTCCTTTGGCCAGAGAGGTGGTTTTCCAGTCATCTTTATTAGGTAAATGGCATTCTGTCCAAAAATTTGCATATTTCTTTGCAAATGTGTTATTATGTGCCTTTTATCTCCACATCTATCCACTCTTATGCATTTGGTTTGTTGAATGAGTTTGTGTAAATTGAATGTATTATGCTATATGATTGTTCTCTCTCCCATTTAAGAAAGATGGAATTTGCACTGTGAATCTGTAATTGATGAGCGTTCAACTTTATGACTGAAATTTTAGATAAACTTATAATTATTATTATTCAGAGTCTGTGGTTATTTCACTGAGAATTTTAGTTAAGAAGTTGTTAATATCACCATCAACTAACTCAACTAATGGTCCATCGACCAGAGGAAGAGTGTTGATTCGTGAAGATTAGTTAGACATTGAAATGATATTGAAATTGATTTGTGGTTACAGGGAAATAACTAATCAGAACTTAAGTGAATTATAAAACTTGACCCCCCAGCGGATTGGCCAGGGAGTGTGCATGAACATTTTTGTTTGGATAAACGTATATGGGCCCATTGAAATATTCAGTTTTGTGTGAAATATCCAACCCTGGCCTTTTCGCACTGGATCACTATGACATCATTGATAAGATCACTGTAGCATCGGAAATTACGTAACTTATGACAACACTGTGTAAAGCGGAGCACAAGTTATAATTTGTTTAGGGCACCAGTTATAGTTATTTGAGACAACTATAACTGGTGAATTTCAGTGGTTGTATTTAAAACAGTATGTTTTGACATTTTCACCTAATGATAACGTCCCTTTAACCTTTGTTTTTTTCAGTGAATTTCTAAGGTTTCTTTATTGTGAAGTTAGATATTATTACCATATCTAACTATAAAGTCCCTTTAAGTTTTAGTTTTTTTCTGTGAACATATATGTTGTATACATTTGTTGCACTGCGGTGAGGATTTGTGGCTTTATTTTACGGAGTGAGAAAGTCTTCATGCCCGGCATATGAAAGGATTTTAAACGCGCTTCTTTCTGGCTGACTGCGCGCTACACAACAATTTTTGTTTAATATCTGAGACTACCACGTTGTAATTCCCGAGTCTTGAACATTTCTTTGCGAACAGCAGCATAGACAGCGGGACGTTTACATTGTGTTTGTAATCAATAGATGGATGTTGAGCAGCCCACATTTGGAGTTAACGTGAACTGCTGCACGTGATAACATTATCCATTGTGAAAGAGGCAATCCTTTGAACTTAACTTCTTTACGTTTTTTAATGATGTGCAAAGCCCCGAACATAATTATTGTGAAGTGACATTTCTCCGTTTATTTTATCAATTTACCAATTGGTCATTGAATGTCTGCAGGTTGAAATATTTTGATTCCGTGTAGCGCGAACAATGCACACATTATGTTTAAGGGTCATTTTGCCCTGTAAGTTGCATAAATGTTTGTACAGTTTCCAACAGGTACAGCGCGCACGGTTGAAATTTGCATGTTGATTTAGTCCTGCTTGTTAATGTTTGGATAATCGGGGACAGTACTATTTCTATTTCCATGACTAGTGGGGTTTTTAAAGCTGACTGTAATATGGTGATTCACTGATTGAGAAAGACTGTGCGCAGCCGAAACGCGTCTCAGTGTTTTTCTGCCAGGTCCGGAGTGATCACACTACATTAAATCAGCCATAATTTGGATCCTCGTGTGCGGTCTGAGTTGCTAAATTGTCTGTGATAGAACTGGATTTAAATTTTTTGTCCAAGCCTAGCAAGAGCAGCACACATGCTATTTTGGACATTAGGTACAATCCTGGGTTTTTCCCCTACAAATAACTACTTTACGCTGTGTTAGTCTATTTAGGTGAATGGGCACAATCCAAGGCTACACATCCTCGTACAATCACAGCAATTTGTTTCTGGAGAGCTAAAGAGAAGGGCATACAGCAGTTGCACCTGGGAGGAATGATGATTACATCGTCGCAACACAGACACACAAAGACGCACACACTCAGTTTTTCTCACACATACACACACAGAGACACACACATGCGTACGCACACCCCCCGCTGGAAAGGTTTTGTACTTGGGGGTGCCATGTTGCATTCTTGTGGGAAGATTTTGTAGGGCCTACCTCAATAACTTCTTTTGGGGCCCCTCTCTAGGGGTTGTTGTAAGAACAACCATCTTTTTTAAAAGAGAGACAATGTTTATTTGGAGGTGAGAATGAAATATGGTTTCTTGCCTTAATATTACTGGTTTATTATGAATATGCCAGTATTTAAATGTGCCTTAACTTGGTCTGATACAATACATTTTTGAATATTCATTAAGTTTTCATATTCTCTGGACAAGTACATTAATCCTAATATGCCTACTAAGTGTGTTTCTGAAGCTCAGAAGTTATTTTATTTAGTATCATACATTTGCACATTTCTGCATCCTTAATATGTGTAGCCTCATTTTTAAAACTGGTATTGCAGATCATGAATGTGAGAAAAATTATGGAGTCAGCGTTTGTTTACATTATTGTATCTTGCTGTTAAGGAGTTCTCACATTCTTTTTTGTGAGGAGCTCCTACAATCTGCTCATTCGTCGGTTTGGCTTAAAGTAATAGTATCATTCAGGAATTGTTGCTTCCATTTACTTTTACAATGAAAAAAGGTTTATAAAAATGTGACAGAGATGTATAGGTTTTAACCCTAAAATATTTAAATGTGACTATGACAAGATTCTCTGGTTCATTGAAACGGCAATTGTCAATTATTGATTTTGCTTGTGTAATGGCTATTTTTGCATTAAACACGTGTTAGACTTTTAGGCCTCTCGAAGTATTGTGTTTTATTTTACAGAGGCTACACCAGGATATCACAAAAGCAGACAAGAACTGAAAAGTGTAGCTGTGCGATTTGCTACACTTTGAGGTGGCAAGCAATAGAGTTTTTGACAAAAATACAGAGAGCACTGAAAGATAAGGGAATGCTACGATTTGAGGACATACAGGATGCATGCAAGACCACACATCCATTGATTGTATGAGACTTTCCAACGCATACATTTGGTAAACACTAGGGGGCAGATTTACAAGCCCCTTACGCCACTTTTGCGCCGCCGTTGCGTCACTTTTGTGACGCAGCGGCGGCGCAAATCATGTGCCATGCTGCGGGGGATTTACAACGTGACGCATCTAGGGAGATGCGTCACGTTGTAAAGCCCTGCGCCACATGAAACCTGCGTCAGGTTTCATGTGGGCGTGCCGGCGCAGGGGGGGGTGTTCCTTCGCAAGGAAGCCCCGTAAAAGTGACGCAGTGAAATCTACAAGATTTCACGGAGTCACTTTTACGTCCCTGCTGCGTCAAATCCTTACGCCTGCATCAAGCAGGCGTAAGGAGTGACGCAGCATGTTAGGTATAGGGCACCCCTGAGCAGTACTGGAGTTACGTCGCACTTGCGACACGACTCCAGTACTGCGCCACCCTTCCGCCGACAGATGCGTCACGCATCTGTTTATCTTTGCGCCATGATGCGCCGCATTGTAAATGCGGCGCATTTGTGGTGGCGCAAGGGTAAACTTGCGTCACGCATCTTCCCTGGCGCATCCCTGCTGACTTGCAGGGATGCGCCAGGGAACGTAAATCTGCCCCTAGGCTCATATGGATCTCTCAGCGATACTGGTCTAGTTACCAGAGATAGTATAGCTACCAGGTGCAGGACTCATAACCTTTCTTATAGTCAAGTGATAGCTCTTTGCTTGATACATGGTGCTCAGTGGCACCTAAAAGCGGGCAGCTATATGCCTATAACTATCCCCACACCCCAAGTCCTTGTACATTATAGCCAAGTTTTCTCCCAAGCTATAGATGGAGAAGCGTTTCAAAAATGGAGCAAGAGCGTCTGCTGAATGATATAGGATCTATATCAGGGTCAATATAGCAGATCATTTGAAGACCGCAAAAGCATCTTCAAGACACTGATCATGACATTTACAGGAAAAAGGAGATGGTATCTGGGCTGGCCCTTTGAAGGACGACAGCTGGTGGTTCCTGAATGAGATATGAAATTATGTTTGACAGTATTGGAGAAAAGATGGGAAAAGGTATGGGTGGATACCTATTGTAAGAAACGGGTGTATTAGTTGAGGGGCTGAGAACCCACCTAAATAAGTATTCACAATCCCTGTCGGGGTGAACCGCTAAAGCCACAAAATAATCCTGTGCTTAACCCTCTGGTAGTTTGGCACAAAGCAGCAGGCTTAATTTAGAGGCAATGTGTAAAGTATTTATGCAGCACACAAAAAGAAATGAAGTGGAAACACAACACAAGAAGAATCACAAACCAATTTGGAAAAATAGAGAATATTTTAATAAAGAAAATTACACCAATATGACAAAAACCTAATATATAGAACCACAGATATTCATTTTTAAATTAAAAATAGCCCCAACTGTGGTTTATCTGGTCATACTACACTGGGCCATAGTCAAAAGTAAGCCAACTGCGTTGGAGTGCGGGTCAGATACAAGGACCAGGTTCATCCCAGTGGAAAGTTTTACTTATGACTGAGAAACAATTATGGAGAAAAAGTGGTCATCGACGAGTCATCAGCTGGGTGAAGCACAGCTTGACTGTTGGTGAAACACAGGGTCCAGGTGCAGTCATCAAAGAAGGCGAGAAAGCTACAAGTGGGTAAAATCTGTGCCTGGGTAGGCCTCAATGTCAACTGGATGCAGCTCGGCATTGATACCGATGATGGCTTCCACATTTGGACTTAGAGACCTTTCTAGAAGTCAGATCTCCTTCAGAGGGACAAACCAACAAGCTGAGGCTGACCAGCAAGTCAACGTCAAAAGACACACAATTGATGGACGGATTGCAGAACAAATCAAAACATTCACCCCCAGTCAAGAGATCTGGGTTAAATCCATCATTCTTTTGCTCACCATGCCACCCCAGTTTAGACCTGGCCATATGCAAATCAGTCTTGACCCTGTGCCTCATGGGAACAGTCCAGCCCGAACTGCCAAGCCAGGTCCTCCCTGGACCGGAAACAAGCATCCTAGGACCGGTTTCGGGGTTTCACCCTCTTCAGCCAGGATAGCTTGATTCCAGTGGCACAGTGAGCCCAGGACCCACGTCTGGGCATACCTGGCGCACTTAGGGCGAGAAAGCAAAAGACACACAATTGATGGACGGAATGCAGAACAAATCAAAACATTCACCCCCAGTCAAGAGTTCTGGGTTAAATCCATCATTCTTTTGCTCACCATGCCACCCCAGTTTAGACCTGGCCATATGCAAATCAGTCTTGACCCTGTGCCTCATGGGAACAGTCCAGCCCGAACTGCCAAGCCAGGTCCTCCCTGGACCGGAAACAAGCATCCTAGGACCGGTTTCGGGGTTTCACCCCTCTTCAGCCAGGATAGCTTGATTCCAGTGGCACAGTGAGCCCAGGACCCACGTCTGGGCATACTTGGCGCACTTAGGGCGAGAAAGCAAAAGACAAACAATTGATGGACGGAATGCAGAACAAATCAAAACATTCACCCCCAGTCAAGAGATCTGGGTTAAATCCATCATTCTTTTGCTCACCATGCCACCCCAGTTTAGACCTGGCCATATGCAAATCAGCCTTGACCCTGTGCCTTATGGGAACAGTCCAGCCCGAACTGCCAAGCCAGGTCCTCCCTGGACCGGAAACAAGCATCCTAGGACCGGTTTCGGGGTTTCACCCCTCTTCAGCCAGGATAGCTTGATTCCAGTGGCACAGTGAGCCCAGGACCCACGTCTGGGCATACCTGGCACACTTAGGGCAAGAAAGCAAAAGACACACAATTGATGGACGGAATGCAGAACAAATCAAAACATTCACCCCCAGTCAAGAGATCTGGGTTAAATCCATCATTCTTTTGCTCACCATGCCACCCCAGTTTAGACCTGGCCATATGCAAATCAGTCTTGACCCTGTGCCTCATGGGAACAGTCCAGCCCGAACTGCCAAGCCAGGTCCTCCCTGGACCGGAAACAAGCATCCTAGGACGGGTTTCACCCCTCTTCAGCCAGGATAGCTTGATTCCAGTGGCACAGTCAGCCCAGGACCCACGTCTGGGCATACCTGGCGCACTTAGGGCGAGAAAGCAAAAGACACACAATTGATGGACGGAATGCAGAACAAATCAAAACATTAACCCCCAGTCAAGAGATCTGGGTTAAATCCATCATTCTTTTGCTCACCATGCCACCCCAGTTTAGACCTGGCCATATGCAAATCAGCCTTGACCCTGTGCCTCATGGGAACAGTCCAGCCCGAACTGCCAAGCCAGGTCCTCCCTGGACCGGAAACAAGCATCCTAGGACCGGTTTCGGGGTTTCACCCCTCTTCAGCCAGGATAGCTTGATTCCAGTGGCACAGTGAGCCCAGGACCCACGTCTGGGCATACCTGGCACACTTAGGGCGAGAAAGCAAAAGACACACAATTGATGGACGGAATGCAGAACAAATCAAAACATTCACCCCCAGTCAAGAGATCTGGGTTAAATCCATCATTCTTTTGCTCACCATGCCACCCCAGTTTAGACCTGGCCATATGCAAATCAGTCTTGACCCTGTGCCTCATGGGAACAGTCCAGCCCGAACTGCCAAGCCAGGTCCTCCCTGGACCGGAAACAAGCATCCTAGGACCGGTTTCGGGGTTTCACCCCTCTTCAGCCAGGATAGCTTGATTCCAGTGGCACAGTGAGCCCAGGACCCACGTCTGAGCATACCTGCCGCACTTAGGGCGAGAAAGCAAAAGACACACAATTGATGGACGGAATGCAGAACAAATCAAAACATTCACCCCCAGTCAAGAGATCTGGGTTAAATCCATCATTCTTTTGCTCACCATGCCACCCCAGTTTAGACCTGGCCATATGCAAATCAGACTTGACCCTGTGCCTCATGGGAACAGTCCAGCCCGAACTGCCAAGCCAGGGCCTCCCTGGACCGGAAACAAGCATCCTAGGACCGGTTTCGGGGTTTCACCCCTCTTCAGCCAGGATAGCTTGATTCCAGTGGCACAGTGAGCCCAGGACCCACGTCTGGGCATACCTGGCGCACTTAGGGCGAGAAAGCAAAAGACACACAATTGATGGACGGAATGCAGAACAAATCAAAACATTCACCCCCAGTCAAGAGATCTGGGTTAAATCCATCATTCTTTTGCTCACCATGCCACCCCAGTTTAGACCTGGCCATATGCAAATCAGTCTTGACCCTGTGCCTCATGGGAACTGTCCAGCCCGAACTGCCAAACCAGGTCCTTCCTGGACTCTAAACAAGCATCCTAGGACCGGTTTCGGGGTTTCACCCCTCTTCAGCCAGGATAGCTTGATTCCAGTGGCACAGTGAGCCCAGGACCCACGTCTGGGCATACCTGGCGCACTTAGGGCGAGAAAGCAAAAGACACACAATTGATGGACGGAATGCAGAACAAATCAAAACATTCACCCCCAGTCAAGAGATCTGGGTTAAATCCATCATTCTTTTCCTCACCATGCCACCCCAGTTTAGACCTGGCCATATGCAAATCAGTCTTGACCCTGTGCCTCATGGGAACAGTCCAGCCCGAACTGCCAAGCCAGGTCCTCCCTGGACCGGAAACAAGCATCCTAGAACCGGTTTCGGGGTTTCACCCTCTTCAGCCAGGATAGCTTGATTCCAGTGGCACAGGGAGCCCAGGACCCACGTCTGGGCATACCTGGCGCACTTAGGGCGAGAAAGCAAAAGACACACAATTGATGGACGGAATGCAGAACAAATCAAAACATTCACCCCCAGTCAAGAGATCTGGGTTAAATCCATCATTCTTTTGCTCACCATGCCACCCCAGTTTAGACCTGGCCATATGCAAATCAGCCTTGACCCTGTGCCTCATGGGAACAGTCCAGCCCGAACTGCCAAGCCAGGTCCTCCCTGGACCGGAAACAAGCATCCTAGGACCGGTTTCGGGGTTTCACCCTCTTCAGCCAGGATAGCTTGATTCCAGTGGCACAGTGAGCCCAGGACCCACGTCTGGGCATACCTGGCACACTTAGGGCGAGAAAGCAAAAGACACACAATTGATGGACGGAATGCAGAACAAATCAAAACATTCACCCCCAGTCAAGAGATCTGGGTTAAATCCATCATTCTTTTGCTCACCATGCCACCCCAGTTTAGACCTGGCCATATGCAAATCAGTCTTGACCCTGTGCCTCATGGGAACAGTCCAGCCCGAACTGCCAAGCCAGGTCCTCCCTGGACCGGAAACAAGCATCCTAGGACCGGTTTCGGGGTTTCACCCTCTTCAGCCAGGATAGCTTGATTCCAGTGGCACAGTGAGCCCAGGACCCACGTCTGAGCATACCTGGCGCACTTAGGGCGAGAAAGCAAAAGACACACAATTGATGGACGGAATGCAGAACAAATCAAAACATTCACCCCCAGTCAAGAGATCTGGGTTAAATCCATCATTCTTTTGCTCACCATGCCACCCCAGTTTAGACCTGGTCATATGCAAATCAGTCTTGACCCTGTGCCTCATGGGAACAGTCCAGCCCGAACTGCCAAGGCAGGTCCTCCCTGGACCAGAAACAAGCATCCTAGGACCGGTTTCGGGGTTTCACCCCTCTTCAGCCAGGATAGCTTGATTCCAGTGGCACAGTGAGCCCAGGACCCACGTCTGGGCATACCTGGCGCACTTAGGGCGAGAAAGCAAAAGACACACAATTGATGGACGGAATGCAGAACAAATAAAAG
>CAWUFW010007893.1:0-257500 GCA_963921515.1 Calotriton arnoldi | reverse complement strand
TTATGTTTTTTAATGTATTTGTAATTTTTTTCGTATTTATTAAATTTAATTTAAGTAATTTTTGCTCTTTTTAGTACCATAGCGGGTTGTGGGTTTATAGGGGTAAAGGGTGGGAAGTAATTTAATTATAATAAATTAATGATTCTTTTTTAATTAATATTATTTATGTAATTAATAATCAATTATGTTAACAGTGTAATTAATTATTTACATTTAAATTTCATGTGTGGGTTGTGGGGTTTATAAGGGCTTAGGGACGGAAGTAATTTAATTGTAATTAGGCAGGTCGCTCCCCACGCCGCACAGCACCACCTGTGTGTCGCTGCCCCTGACCCCGCTGCTGCCGCTTGCTTGTAGGTTCGAGGCCGTAAGCTCTCTGCGCTCGATCTGCCCCTCTCTCTCTGCCAGCACTGCTGTAATTGTGCTTCTGCTCCTGTATTGTGTATAGTTGTATTTCGCTTTTTATTCCTTTTTTTGCACTGTTATACTGTTTGCTCCCTTTAGCCTTCTGTCTCCCCCCGCCCGTTTTCCCGCCGCTGCATCCCCGCCCCCCCTGCTCGCCCATTCGCCGCCCCGCTCCCGCCTCCCAGCTGCTCCTCCCTCCCACCTCCCCTTATATGGCGGCCGCTGGCAAGCCCGTCTGCGCCCGTCCGCACCTAGACCGCGCCCAGAGCCAGACCCCCTGGCCCCCGCAAACACCACGACGCCCGACGCCGCTACAACGCCAGCACCCTCCACGCACTGAACGCCGGACGACTACACACCTGCTTCCTGGCCGCCCCGAAGCACACCAAAGGACCCTTTTCCTGCCGAAGCTGCAGCTTCACCAGCCTCCGAGCGTCCGAGCCGCCCACCGTGACAGGATGCAACCACCTCAGATGCATACTACTGAACACCCGCTCCGCACGCAAACACGCCGTCGAAATCTGGGACCTGCTCGACACATCCTCCCCAGACGTCGCCTTCCTGACAGAGACCTGGATGAACGCCTCCTCGGCACCCGACATCGCCATTGCCATCCCGGACGGCTACAAGATCTCCCGCAGGGACCGCACCAACGAAATAGGAGGGGGAATCGCCATCATCCACAAGAACATCCTCAGGGTCTCGACCAGCACCAACGATACCCTCAGCACCGCCGAACACCTGCACTTCCAGATCCACACCGATCCCAACACCACCCTCAGAGGAACCCTCGTCTACTGACCCCCCGGACCCCGGCCCCAGTTCAACGACTCCATCGCCGACTTCGTCAGCACGCACGCCCTTGCCTCCACAGACTACATCCTCCTCGGGGACCTGAACTTCCACCTCGAGAACAACAACGACACCAACTCCACCACCATGATTGACAACCTCACCAACCTCGGACTCAGACAGCTCGTCACAACGCCCACCCACTCCGCCGGCCACACACTTGATCCCATTTTCTCCGCAAGGCCCCACGTCACCTTCAGCCACACCACCGAACTCCACTGGACCGACCATCGCTGCATCCACTTCACCTTCCGGAAACCCACCACGCACCACCGCACTCAACAGATCCCCCGCCGCAGCTGGAGCAAAATCACCGAAGACCAGCTAAACACCACCCTCGATCAAAGCCCACCTGCCGACCCCACCGACGCCGACACCGCCGCCCGCAACCTCCGGAGTTGGATCGACAACTGCGCCGACACTCTCGCCCCGATCAAGAAACCCTCCTACAGGCACACTAACAAGAAGGGCAGCTGGTTCACCGCGGACCTCTAGGCCGCCAAGCAAACCTGACGCACACTAGAGAAGAAATGGCACCGCGAACAGACACCAGACAGCTACGCAGCCTACAAGAACGCCATCCGTAGACACCATCACCTCATCAGATCCGCCAAAAGGGCCTCCTTCAAGGACCGACTCGACAACAATGCGCACAACATCAAAGAGCTCTTCAACATCATGAAGGAACTCTCCAACCCCAGCTCCAACACCAACATCCCACCATCGCAAGACCTGTGCGACTCCCTTGCCACCTTCTTCCATCGCAAAATCGCAGACATCCATGACAGCTTCAACGACCTGACCGCCCCGACAACCACCGACAACGAAGACCCCGCGGCCACCACCCACATCGATCCCCTGCTCACCTGGACCAACATAAACAACGACGACACCATCAAAATCATGAACACAATCCACTCCGGCTCTCCGTCAGACCCATGCCCACACCACATCTACAACAAAGCTAGCGGCACCATCGCACCGCATCTCCGCAAGGCCATCAACATCTCCTTTGAGACCGCGACCTTCCCGGAGAGCTGGAAGCACGCCGAGATCAACGCCTTACTCAAGAAACCGAAGGCGGATCCGAGGGACCTCAAGAACTTCCGGCCCATCTCCCTGCTCCCGTTCCCCGCGAAGGTCATCGAGAAGACCGTCAACAAACAGCTGACCTGCTACCTCGAGGAGAACAACATACTGGACCCGTCCCAGTCCGGGTTCCGCAGCAACCACAGCACCGAGACTGCCCTCATCGCCGCCACCGATGACATCAGGGCCCTAATGGACAACGGCAAAACCGCGGCCCTCATCCTCCTGGACCTATCTGCCACCTTCGACACTGTCTGCCACCGCACCCTACGCACACGCCTCCACATCGCAGGGATCCGAGACAAGGCTCTGGATTGGACCACCTCCTTCCTCTCCGGCAGAACCCAGAGCGTCCACCTCCCCCCTTTCCGCTCCGAAGCCTCCGAGATCATCTGCGGCGTACCCCAAGGATCATCCCTCAGCCCGACATTATTCAACGTCTACATGGCACCGCTCGCCCACGTCGCCTGACTGCACGACCTCAACATCATCTCCTACGCCGACGACACCCAGCTGATCCTCTCCCTCACCAAGGACCCTCTCACTGCCAAAACCAACCTCCACGAAGTAATGAAAGCCGTCGCCGAGTGGATGAAGAACAGCCATCTGAAGCTGAACTCAGACAAGACAGAGGTCCTCATCCTCGGATCCACCCCCTCAGCATGGGACGACTCCTGGTGGCCGTCCGCTCTGGGAACAGCACCTACACCCACCGACCATGCACGCAACCTGGAATTTATCCTCGACTCAACGCTCTCCATGACCAAGCAAGTCAACGCCGTCTCGTCCTCCTGCTTCAACACCCTCCGCATGCTCCGCAAGATCTACAGGTGGATCCCCACCAAAACAAGAAGAATGGTCACCCAGGCCCTCGTCAGCAGCAGGCTGGACTACGGAAACGCCCTCTACGCAGGAGCCTCGGCCAAACTCCTGAAACGACTACAAAGCATACAGAACGCCTCCGCACGCCTGATCCTCGACATCCCTCCCCACGGCCACAACACACCACACCTGAAAGACCTGCACTGGCTTCCCGTCAACAAGAGGATCACCTTCAAGCTCCTCACTCACGCACACAAGGTGCTCCACAACACCGGACCGGCATACCTCAACAGACGACTCACCTTCTACACCCCGAACCGACAGCTCCGCTCCGCCGACCTCGCACTCGCCACCGTCCCCCGCATCTGAAGAACAACCACTGGCGGCAGATCATTCTCCCACCTCGCCGCCAAGACCTGGAACACCCTCCCCACCCTCCTACGGCAGACCCAGGACCTACTAACCTTCAGGAGGCTCCTCAAGACCTGGCTATTCGAACAGTAGCAGCACCCCTCCCCCCCCAGCGCCTTGAGACCCTCACGGGTGAGTAGTGCGCTCTACAAATGTCTTGATTGATTGATTGATTGATTGTTAATTAATATCAATCATTTAATTGATAATCAGTTATGTTAATAGTGTAAAGAATGTTTTTAATTTAAATTTTATATGTGTGTTGTGGGGTTTATGGGGTACAGGTTGGGAAGTAATTTAATTTTAATTAATTAATAATTATTTTTTAATTATTATTAATTATATAATTGATCATTAATAATGATAATTGTTTAAGTACATTTTTTAAATTTTAGGTGATGTGTGGGGTTTATGAGGGTATATGGTGGGAAATACATTTAAATAATTAATATTTATACATTTTTTAATAATGATTGTTCAATTTATAATTAACTATGTCAATTGTGTAATTAATTTTGCATTACTTTTTAAGAGCGTGTTGTATTTTTTGTGGAGGTATATTGTGGAAAGTAAAATACATTCATTTAAATAATAATAATAATTTTTAGTTATTGCTAATTAGTGTTTTGATAAATATTGATGTTAATAAGGTAAATTATTAGCTTTACAAAGTTTAAGTTTTAGGTGTTGGTTGTAAATTTTTAGGGGTATATGGTGGGAGGTAAATAAAATAAAATTTATGTTATAAATTATTTTTTGTTAAATAATTTTTATTTAAGAATATTTAAATGACAATTCTTTTTGGATTTAATTGTTATTAATGTTTGCAATTATTTGTGATATGTATTTAATATTATAATACATATTTATTTAAAAAAATATATCTATTTTAATTTGTTATTTTGTTTTTGAAATTATTTTATTGCTTTGTAGAGAATTTGTTTGTTTCTAATGTAGTACCGACTGCAGTGGGAATATATATTTTTTTCCTTCTGCAATCCAACACTTTCCCTACTGTTTCCCTGACTGGAGTGGGAACAGTACATTTTGCACCTAAGCAATCCAACAGTTTCCCTACTGTTGCACTGACTGGAGTGGGAATCGTAAATTTTACCCCTCCGCAATCCAACACTTTCCCTACTGTTGCATTCAGAGGAGTGGGAATAGTACATTTGATATATTTTTAGTATAAGAATTTGTTTATTTTTGTTTCAATTGTAGAGGAAATTTATATGTATTAATTATAATTTTTAATAATTTATTTTATAGTTTATTTAGAAAAATAATACTTATAATTGTTAATGTTTTTTATTTGTAAATAATTTTTATTGAATTGTAAAAAATGTGTGAGGTTTTTAAATATTTTATGTTTTGGTATATATATATATATATATATATAAATATATATATCTCAAGCACAGATCCCCTTCATTCAAAGGATAAAACCGGCACTCCAAAGGTTGCTCCACTCGATCTTTTAATAACTCAGTGATCGCATTATCTACGCGTTTCAGCTGCTGCCCGCAGCCTTGGTCATGATACTGAGCCATATTTTTTTCACATTTAAATACACACACCTTTTCACAAAAGGGGAGGGGGGAAATTGACATAGACAGAGGACATTACCGAATGAAAAAGTGAGGCATATTGCTGGTTATTTGGGCGCCATCTTAGAACATGTTCTATTCCATATAACTCTCCTTTATACTATAACGCATTCACATTTCATCTCGTTGGAAAACTAATTACAAGAGACCAATTTCATTTGAATTCATAAAAGAAAAATGGATGATCCATTACCGAGATTACACTAAATAAGGCAAATTAAAACTCATACATAAATAGAAACTGGAAAGTTCCCAAATCTATAAAGTGCATTAGTGCTTCTAATTCGAAACATATTATATTGCACATGTTATAAAAGTTTCCCTTTGATAACTTATCCCCTCTATCTAATACATTTACTCTCATCAATTCTAATTCATTTGAGGAGTAAGAAACGTGTATTGCATAAAAAAGGGGAAAAGTTCCCTATTCTCTATAAAGTGCGTAAGTACTTATCATTCTCTTGCTGCTTCCTTTACACCTTGTTCTCTTCGGTGTTATCCACAATTTTTTGCCTCTTTTATCTAAAGTGCTAGTGATACATTTTATTTTATTTCATACTTTTTCTTTTCTTCAAGTGCCAGTGCTTATTCCTATTTCCACTATAAAGTGCTTATTACTAGAAAGTGCTAGTGCTTATGTCCTCATCCACCATAAATGATACTTAATTCTAAAGTGGCTCTCTTGAATGTGCAAGTTCTACAGCATATTTAATATAGACATGTGAACAAATCCTTGTCCACATTTAATCCATTGGGCTCTTTGCTGTCTAGATCCAGAATATAATAGGTTTCTAGTGTCCGTAACTCCTTTTCTCTGTTACCACCCCTCCTTCTTTTAGGCACTTCTGCAATGCAACTATAGCGCATCAGTGCAGGGTCACTTTGATGTTCCTTTTCAAAGTGCCTAGCCACAGGGTAGCTCCGATCCTTGTTACTTATAGCTCTCCTGTGTTGCAGGATCCTTTTGTGAGCTGGCAAAGTAGTACTGCCTACATATGTTTTTTCACATGGGCATTTTAAAATGTATACTATAAAACTTGATTTGCAGGTTAAAAATCCTCTTACATTTACAGTTTTATTAAAAACCGTTTTAAAATTAGAAACATTTTCACCATGCTGACAGGCCTTACATTTTAAACATTTTCTAAAGCCTTCTCTTTGTTGAAGCCAAGTTTGATTTCCAGTGCTCTCGCAGTATTCACTTCTCACCATATGATCTCTAAAAGATTTAGATTTTTAATATGTTATTTCTGGGTACTTCTTTACCTGAGATCCTGTTACAGGGTCACATCTAATAAATATATCTATCTATCTATATATATATATATCTATACATATATATATATATATGCAGAACAACTCCTTCCCTTCTCGCTCACTTTGTCGGCTGAAGAAAGAGCACGGACCCAGTAATTCCTTGCTGTTGGCTATTTTATTGTAGTTGCTCCCAACAGACCATGTTAGCCATGACGCGTTTCGTCCCTCACAGGGGACTTGATCACATGACGCGCTACTAGCACAGTGGTTCGTTAAAATAGCTGCCATTTTTTTCTTTCATTTTTTGTAAATGCACACGTGACTTAAAGGCCCATTACGATACCGGGCGTAAAAAAATCCGCCACCCATGAAAGCGGCAAAAATCCGCCCGCACACACCGACTGAACACCGACCACGCCATTACGATGACACAAACCGAAAACCGCCATCGGCGAAAAATCACACAAGATACCGCCCGCCCTCGTCCGAGTCGGAGTCAAACCGCCCGCCACGGACGGAAACACGCACGACAACACAAAACCGCCCGCCCTCACGGCCGACACACCGCACGTGAAATTACGATCGCACCGCCATGAGCGCGGGAAAACTACAAATATACCGCCCGCCAGCGCAAACAACGCCGATGAAAATTGACACGGCAGAAGCCATGGCGGCCACGTCCCTGCACAGAAACCATCTGCTGACAAAAACAATCGCACACAACATGGCCAACAAGTCCACACAGCAAGGCACGCACAAATACACAAGCACAGTACACATCCCGAAAACACCCCCTGGACAAACAAAAACTACAAAGGCCAGAACACCAGACACAACACACCTGAAAACAACAGACCATGAGGACACACCCACATAGGTAAGTACAAAAGCAGCACTCCCACAGACCACAACCCCTTGCAACATTGCAAAGCAGAGAGGAGAGGAGAGGACACAGTGACACAGCAAGGACAGCAGCACACCACAGAAACGCACACATCACAACCACCACCACCACCACCACCACCAAACACCGGCACCACAAACCCCCTGCACATTACACAACACACACCGCACCAGCACCACAAACACCATGGCACCACAAAGAATGCCCAAGTTCACGCCCATTGAGCTGACGGTCATGGTCGACGAGATCATCAAGGTGCACCCACAAATCTATGGAAACCTGGTCCAGCACACACCACTAGCCACCAGAAACAGAATGTGGAACCGGATCGTAGACCAGGTCAATGCAGTCGGGACCCTGCCCAGGAACAGAGGAGAAATAAACAAACGGTGGAATGACGTCAAAAGCCTGGTCAAGAAGAAGGAGAGCAAAAACAGAGAGCTGGCTGCCATCACTGGCGGAGGGAATCCCGTGCTTTTCAAGACCTTCAAAGCGTGGGAGGAGAAGGTGCGAGTCATCATCCATCCGGAGATCCTCACCGGATTACCAGGGGAGTGGAGGCTGGTAAGTACAAACTAATGTATACCAGCACACCGCTATGTACTCACATTCCCTACCACCATGCCACAGCTCCCAGGGACAAACACCCCCATGTCCAGCACACAATACACAACACATCACACACACATGCAACAGACACCACCACACACAGCCCAAACCTAACAACTGAAAGATACGTGGGGGCATGTGTACACTCAGCCAGCCACGTAACCACCAACAGGTCCCCAAGTATGCCAGAAGCGCCACAACGAGCACCCACCACACCCATGTGTCCGCCATAGCTGCACTAACCGACAAGTAACAGGTAAGTGGCAGGAACACAAAGTGCAGTGGGTGGGAGGGTGGACAGCCAAGTACAACACACACCAGGCCCCTAGTCCCACAGCACAGCAAGGAGGAGCATCCCCCACACCCACAGCCACGTGTCAGCCACCGCAGTGCACACCGACATCCGAAAGGTAGACATCACGGTCCACAACAATCGGTGTCAGTGGGTGTCCAGCCATCACCACGACCCACAACACCGCCCCCACCCCCACAGACCTGCAACATGGAGCACCCCCGCTTAGAACCATGTGGCATCCAGTACAGTGCACGCCCGAACAACCTGCAGGTGGGAAACTGGACAGGGCTGGATTACTGGAGGCATGAGGACCGTAACACGACCAACACATGGGACATGTCACGTAGCAGACGAGACACGCAGCACCGCCCACTGTCACGGACAAGTGAACAATGTGCACACGGACATGAACCACAGACTCACACCCCACATGACCCATCACAGACACAGCAACACCCAAGGAACCACGTCTGCATGCACAAGCCACACTGAATATAGTACCACACGGCAGCCACTGTGCAACCCATCACACACAACCGAAACACCATTGAAGTCCTGTCCATGTAGCCCCTACTGCCTGTCAACCACACACCCCACAACTACGCCTATGTAAGACAAACAACACTAGACGCAACAGAGCGGAACAACACAAATGCACACGAACACCACTGAACCCATCAAACACACAGACACACCATGCACATACAACATACCATCCATCCCATCCGTCAGCCCCAGTCTCATGAAAGGCATGTCATCCGAACAGCTGCCACACATACAGCAGTCACGCTAAGATACATGCCCATGACCAACCATGTGCCAGAAGTCAATGAAGCGCACGCCACACTGTGAGCAACAACACACAACATGGGCCACACCCCCCTGAGCACTGCAGTGATGCACATGGCACAGGGCAGCACGCACACCAAGGAGATGGGACAACTGCAATACGTCGGGTGGCACACAACCATCACACACTCATAACGATGCGTCCAATGCCATGTCCAGTAATCACAACAGACAGCAAATATGCAGGGTATGTCAGGCATGCACACACCTCAGACCATGCACTGTCATGCTGCCACAACACATGTCACGTTCGGCACCCATGGCTCACAGCATGTAGCCCAAAAGCATATTCCATCCCAAATGCGTTTCTGGGGCATGGCCCCCATGTTGCCATATGCGTTCCTAAGCGTCCCATTTGAACCCCAAAAGCAAAGTACAAACCAGACCCAGGATGGGCCAGGAGCCCGCATACACCAGAGTCACAATAAGTAGGAGCACAGCAACACACCCATCGGCATGGCCAATCCGTCCCATGCCACATGTGCACAGCACACAGTCCCATTGCCAAGCACACACAACTACAAATGGTACAGCCACACACACGCCTCCGGGAAACCAATGTACGAGATTGCACGAACTGTGAATGTCAGACGACAAATACATACTTCGCCAGGTGCAACACATTAACAAATCTCATTCTCCCCACAGGTGACGAACTGCTGGATGCTGGGGATGGAGACAGCAGCCAGCACAGCCAGCCTGCAAGCCCCCAACAAGGACACACGGATGTGGAGGATCTGACCTCCTCCTCGGACACGGACCACCCAGCAGGCCCATCCGGTGTGGCAAGGCCCAGCCGCTCCCCAGGCCCCCACCTACCCACCAACCCATCATCCAGGGCTGTTGTACATTCACAGCCCCCTGCAGCCACTGTCGTTGCGGCCACACCCACGGTCATTGCGGACACACCCACGGTCATTGCGGACACACCCACGGTCATTGCGGCCACACCCACGGTCATTGCGGCCACTACCACTGCCGCAACCGCTACCACGTCTTCGCTGGCCCCAGCACCAGCGCAGGTGGTGGCCCGGCCCACTGGATCCACCCTGGGAGCCAGGGGCGAGGACCGTGGTGAGCAATGTGGATAGTGGGCAGGCCGGTGGCAGCAGGACTGGTAGGAGGAGCAGGGTCAGGGAAACGCCAGTCTCCCCTGGGAACCATGCCCTGCCTCAAATTGCCAGGGTCCTTGGGGCCTATGAAGAGGCCCAAGGACAATGGGCCAGGTCTGCTACAGACACGCGTGAGGTGCTGGGGGTGCTGAGGTCCATGGACGCCCGTATGGGCCAACTCGTGGACCTCATGGGCCAGCTGGTGGTGGCGGTGAGGTCACAGCCAGGGACAGCAGCTCCCCCTCCGCCACCACCTGCCGGGGCGCAGGCTCGAGCAGCAGTGTCCAGTTCCCCTGCGTCCACAGCCAGTGAGCACACCTCAACCACCAGCAGGTCGCAAGCAGGCACCCCCTCGCAAACGTGGAAGGGGCCGTCCGAGAGTGGAAACAGATCTCCTGGGAGTACTTCGCACGCTCCAGACGCAAGTGAGGCAGCCAGCCAGCCTTCCTTGACCACCCACTGCATTGACTTGGACTACGATCCCACTCCACACAGCCATCTGGATGGCATGTGTGTGTTGGACTATGGACATAGAACCAGTGGGTACACCCTGAGCATCACGCAGCCATGACCGACAGCTCATTGTCACTGCACGCACCACTTTTGTCATCACCTTACACACAATCACATGTCACAGTTTGAAATAAATGCACCTCTTCCACAAACTGCTGTCTGTGCCCTGTGTTTTAATTGTACGGAATACAACGGCCACCTTGAGCGGAACGGCACCTGATGCGTGGCATGGCAATGGAACCGGAGGGCCTGTAGGGCCCTAGGGGTGGGAGACAGAACAGGAGCACATTCAATGAGTGTGTCACACACCCATCACACAGTACATGTCAACAACTACAAGCAATGTACACACATCGCACAGAGCAATAGGGCACAATGCCACAGCCACCAACAGTGGCATACTAACCTGGCCATGGAGCGTTGACACACAGCACGCAGTGAACAAAAGGCCACCCTGACACAGCACACACACACCTGCACAGATACAGCCACATCATCCGTCGTACATGGACACTCACCGTCAAGTGAAGTAGCGGGCGATGAGCTGCTGGCGCACATTCCCAGCTTCATCCTCCCCGCTGTCCTCCTCACTCGAGCTGTCCTGGTCTGCGGGCTGGGGCCCTGGTTGATCTCCGTCATCCACGATGAGGGGGATCTGCTTCCGAATGGCCAGATTGTGCAGCATGCAGCACGCCACCACTATCTGGCACACCTTCTGTGGGGAGTACGCCAGTGCACCCCCGGTGCGGTCCAGGCACCTGAACCTGGACTTGAGGAGGCCAAAGGTACGCTCGACCACACGTCTGGTCCTCCCATGTGCCTCATTGTAGCGAACGTCTGCTGGGGTGCGAGGATTTCTCAATGGACTGAGCAGCCATGCCCCATTCGGGTACGCAGAGTCACCTGGGTGTGAGGGACACAGAGAACCGTTGCTATTCCAACTGGACAGGGGACAGCATCGCACAGCCAGCACGCTACACCACTCCACATACTCACCGACAATACAGCCACGATCCTGTTGCAGATTGGACATCAGTCGTGGCAAGATGCTGTTGCGCATTATGTGTGCGTCATGGGCCGAGCCTGGGAACTTTGCACACACGTGGGTCATCACCATGTCCGCAAGGCACACCACTTGCACATTCAGGGAGTGCGTGTGCTTCCTGTTGCGGTACAGGTGCTCAGTGGCCTGTGGTGGAACAAGGCCAACATGTGTGCAATCAATGGCACCAACGACGTGTGGGATCCTGCCAAGGGCATAGAATGCACCCTTCACTGCCGCCAATTCACGAGCCCTGGGGAATCTGATGTACCTGTTTCGGTACAGCATCATGGCTGCCAGTACATCCCTCAGCACCTTGCTGAACATGGGCTGGGACATCCCTCCTCCACTGCCCACTGTGTGCTGGAATGACCCAGTGGCGAAGAAATGCATGGCGGCCATCACCTTAGCCGTGGGGGTGAATGCTGCCGGATACACCCTGCGGGGACGGAGATGGGGTTCCAACATGGCACACAGTCGATGCAGGGTTGGCCTGTCCAGCCGAAACTTCCTTATGACCTCAGTATCGTCCATGTCCGCCAGCAATTGGTATGGGCGGTCAATGTTCGGTCTCCGCCTAGGGAAGATGGCAGTGGACACATGTCAAAGCAACACAACACATAGCAATTTCGCATTCACATCACTGACATGACTGAGCAAGCACATGAGTCACAGCCCAGCTGTCAAGCAGGGACGGCACGGCCACAATACACTTACACAGGTCTCCCGCCAATGGCAATGGCTAGTGATACAAACCACTGCCATGAGCATGCACATGGGGATCTAGGCCCCAATGACTTGCGGGGCGTGCTGATGGGGACTGACTGCATATTCGTCAAGCGGCAACGCCACGGCAACATGAATGTCTGCTGAGCATGGCACTGCTTCCGAGGCTGGATGAGTATGGCACACGACGACGACGATGTGGGCACAGGCTGAGCAGCCAAAACAAGTGGGACCTGTGGCACGAGGGGATATGAGACAGTAGTAGGTGTCAGCACTGCACCCTATGTACAGCACTGTACGGATCACACCTCCCGAAACATTGACAGGTGTCCACATTGACAGCCCCATGCCAAAACGGCTGTGTGCTTGCAGACACACGTCACAGGTGAGAGGTTACATTGCACGTGCCAGGTGGCAGACGTACATAGTGGGAGCTGGCATGTGTGTGCATGTGTCTCCTGTTCAGGATCCACCAGATGGGCGCTGACTCTGTACTGACCATTGGACACAGCATGTTTCGTGGAAGGCTTGTGTGTGTGGGATGGTGGCACTGGATGTGCCTCCGTTGGGTGGGGGGCCATGCACAGGGCGGGTACGTCGATGATTGCGCATTGTTGGTCACGGTGGGTGCACCCACTCAGATGTGTTGCCCTGTGTTCAATTCCTATGTCCGCATGATGATGGACTGTAGATGTGGGCAGACTACACATTGGTCGATGTGCTGTCTATATGCATGTGCCTTCACACCAGGCACAGCTGCCCCTGCACATGTGACCCCTGCTGGACTCGCTGCTGGGTCTGTGGAGCTGATGCACCTTCTGTGCGTGGGGCGGACAGCTCTCCTCACTTCCCTCATTGCGCATGTCATGACTTTGCCGCAGGTGACATGGATCATGGAGGGCCCACATGTACGCGTGGGTAGGCTACACATGATTGTTCACTGGTCGCCACCCCCAGTCAGTGTTTCGAATGGGAAGGTTGTTGTGCTGGTGGTATATTCGATGTGGCGGATGGGCGGGCCTAGGTGCGGGCTTACATTCCGGACATGGGGGTAGTTGGATTGGCGACTAGTTGCAGTACACACGGGACACGTCTCTTCCTGTCCACATCTGGGTCATCCCTTGTACTCACTGACAGTGATACAGTCATCTTCGCCCCAGCCCTCATGTCCTCCTCTCGCTCCCCCAATATGCATGTGCACCTGCGAGGCTAGCGCTTGCACAGGCAGCCCCGAGCTCGCACCAGAGAGGGCAAGGAGTGTATGTGTGGGTCCAGTTGCACGAGTGGGCTGTCTCAGGGTATGATGTGTGGCGGGACGCCCGTCCACCTGCGTGGTGCCCCAAATGGAGACCCGGCCTGCATGGACTATGCATCACAGTCTTCGCCTTCCGGATCCGCCACCTGCGACACCCAGAGGCTGTGGCTGCCCTTGCGGCCAGGCCGCGTCCGTCTGTAGCTGATGGCCCACACATTCACTCTTTGGCCTCTCTGGGGAGGGCTCGGGGGTGGTGGCGCACGCGCTTGCACTTTGTCGCAATGGCATGTGGCGTGGTTGGAATAATGGGCAATGGATGGGATGGTGCGAGCCACCTCCCGTGACGTCAGTGCTGCTCGTGCTGTGGTGCGTCCCCCTACACTTCCATTTGACTTGTGCCATGCTACACGTTGAGGTTCTATTGCCTGCGTGATATGACCAGGAGGAGCGCGAGGAGACCTCTCACACACCATGCTCCACTGCCATCCCGTGCCCTGTATCGCCTGTGCGGATTGACTATGTTGGGGTTACACCTGGTCGACTGGGGCTGTGTGTGCCTTGTCAAGGGGCATGGCGGGCGCACAACAGGATCCAGCTTGTCCACAGAGGGTGGGCTGACGTGTGCGCCTGGTACCGCATTGTTCGTGTGCCCGGCTGCTGTGCACACACGTGTTCACTTCCCCCGACAGGTGTCCTCTCACAATGCCCAGGGAAGCGGTGGTGTACTGTTCATGACCCCTCCCAACACGGCGTGCTCCAACTTGGCATGTGCGCATCTACCCGTCACACCCACCCACCTGAGCACTGCGTCCATACGACTTCACACGACACATATGTGTCTTCCACAGTTGTGCTACTCATTTGCGTTGACATCCAATGCCAGTGGACTACATGGTCATGTCACGACTGCCGTGTACTTCACATACTCTCATCCTCTCTCATTCGTACTTGTGTAATGAATAAGCGGAGACAGTTTTGGTTTCAAACATTATATTGAGTCTTCTGTCCTCTGTGATGCAGTATAGTGGACACTACTGGCAGCGGAATACATGTTGAGGATATACTGAGCATGATTACAAATGGGATAGGGTGTAGGGTTACATGTGATTAGCTGTTGCATGTGGGATGTGGGCTTCAGAGTTACATCTGCTTGGCCAAGGCTGTGCTAATGTACATTTACGTATAGCTGCGGAGCTGCGGACTTTGACACAGACGGTATACAAGTAGCCTACCAGACCGCTTGGCATCATGGGCACAGTCCATCTCAGTTCCATGTGACAGGTTTGCTGCGGTTGTTCCTCATGCACGCGTGCATGTGAGATGACATCAGGGCATGGGCTTGCGTGCATGCAGCGGCGTGCCACTTGTTGTTGCAATGTGGTGGTTACTGGACATGTCACAGTCACTGGGGTCGTGTTGTTGTTGTATGCACTTGTCGTCCATGCAAAGGTCCTGGTATGGGATTCCCGGGGCGGGGGTGGGAGGGGTGCAGCACCCACAGACTCCAGGCGACCTATTCATGTCCACTGAGCGGTGTGTGTGTCCATGGGCGCTGGATCCATGTCGTGTCCTGGTTGTTCGTGCAGTTCCGTCCATGTGGGTGCGATACACAGACCCCATGCCACTGCCTCCCACGATGCATGCGGTGTTCCTGGATGTGATGGGGAACAGTGTGCATGTCCCGGTCATATCCGATGTCATGGCGATGTCGTTGATGGTGTGGTAACAGTTGCCGGTCGTTTGGTATGGCTGTTGTGGTGGTGACTGGCCAGTCCGTGCGGAAGCTAAGCATGGGTGCGGGGTTGGACATCATAGGTCAATTGGGGGACTTGCGTCGGGGTCCGACGAATTGACAGGTTGTCAGGTATGCGATGCCGTCCAGCAGGGCTTCCATGTCATTGGTGGTATACATGTTTGCCAGCCAATGTAGCGGATGGTGGCTGTCAAGGTGTTGTTCGTAGGTTGTCCCTTGGAGGAGCATGATGGGGCATGCTGGGTGACATTCGATGTAGCTGTGCTCGATGATCCGTCGTGTGGAGGCACAGTGGTCCCATTGCAGTGCGGGTCCGATGTTCGCCACATACGCCATGCCCCCATAGGCTGAACAGGCCCTGTCGTGTGCGTCCAGAGGGAGGAATAGTTGTAGCAGGTCCGCCTTTAGACATGCCGCGTTGGAGAGACACAACTCCACAGGATGGTGGAAGGGACACCTCCGACAGTAGAAGACGGGTATGACGCAGCTGAACAATGTGATGCGGTAAGTCAGTCGGTAACTTACGTTCAGCAGGGACAGGGGTTCGCATCCCAATATCTGTGTCAGGTTGTGTTTGTACAGCTTGACCTGTCCGGCGTAGTTGGGTAGGTGTGTTGAGAGTGCCATTTTGCAGCGGTGCGTTGTGGTGGCGTGCTCCGGCTGTGTGTGCAGTCTGTAATGTGCACGCTCCGAGGTTGCTGTGAGCTCTGTGTAGTCGTAGGGAGACAGGACTTGTGTTCTGTTGGCTTGTGCGGAGGACACGGGCCCTCATCCCACATGCTTCTCAGACTGTTCAAGGTCAGTGATGTGTGACTCCTTACAGATAACTTGCATGGGGCCGACATGGGGGAGTGTTTTCTTTTTCTTTCCCGTCCGTAGTGTTCTTCGGTGATATGCGCTATCTGCCCTGTGGTCGGTCTCCTCTGCATGCCTGTGTTGGTCTTTTTTTGTACAATGGCTGTATTCACCGGCTTCTTTCGTAGGGCTGTGGTTTCGGAGTTGGAATGGAAGGTCATTCAGTGCTGTCTGCTCTCCCTTGTGTGGGCGGCAGGCTGCCTTTCCGCTCAGCGTTGGGCCTTGTGTGTGGATGTTATTCTTGGGCCACCTGTTGTCGGTCCCCGGGCTCTTTGGTGTTCTGTTTTGTATGTCTTGTTCATGTGTGCAGGGTGGTATGGGTGTTTCAGTGTGGTACTGGCGTTCCTCTTCCCGAAGGGGCCCTGCTTCTCCTGGTTGGTGTTGCCGCCGCTGTGTGCTTCGCCATGTTTGTTACACTGGGGTGTGTCCTGCTGTTGCGTGACTTCACTGACATGTGTGCGTCGGTTGTGTGACGTTGGGTGTTGACCGTGAATTGGGCGTTGGGGACATGTCTGTGGCAGGCCTGTCACGTGTCATGTGCGTTCGGGGTGGGGCTGGTGTGTGTGCTGCTTGGTTGTGTCCCTGTGTCTGTGTGCGACGCATGCATGGCGCTGCGGTTGGCCTCTGCGTTGTGCGCATGTGTGGCAGCGTCATCGCCGCTTTGGGGCCGTGACGCAGTCGTTGGTTCCTAGTCCCAGGTGGTGTGTACACATGTGTTACGAGATGTTACAATTTGGCCTGTGTGTCATATGTGGATGCAATGGTGGATGTGTCGTGTACACGCGGGGGTGGGGGTTGTCTGCTTTTTCCGCCCTTGCACTGTGTGCGCTGTTTGCGTGCACTTGTTGTGTGTGTGCCTACCTGCGTCTTCGCGGTACGTTGCGTCCTTGGTGGTGCATCAGATAGAGCATGGGGAGGGCCTGCAGTGCTGGATTCATGCTCGGGGGAGCCGCTTCTTCGGTGTCCGTGCTCGGCGTTCGTGTTACCGCTTCGGTTTGACGTACGGTGTCTCTTAGCCGTGGGATCCGTTTGTTTGCGGCATCGTAATTTGTACGCCGGGCGGTACGTGTTTCGTCGGACGGTGTGTGTCAATTGGGCTGCGCCGCTACGTGTACGGGCGCACTTTGATGGCGGACGGTGTCGCTGGCTTGCCGGCGGTGTTTGGCTGACTTTTCGCATCGTAATCGGGCGGGCGTGTGGACTGCTGCGTGCGGACGGTAACTGGTGGTTTTTGCATCCGCCAGCACGGCGGTAGTGCTTCCGCCCGACATTGTAATGGGCCCCTTAGTGCTTAAAGTGATATACATAAATAAATTAGAAACACTAAAAATTCATGGACATAGAAGAAATGCAGCGTGTGGAAATGCAATTTCTTGTTTTTAAACAAGACCTAAGTCTTTTTTGTATGATCACGTTATTAAAACATATAAATATATAAATAAATAAATATATATACATATGTGTGCAAATAAGCAATAAATAACTGGATAAATCCTGTTTGATATAAATACATACATATTGGCAGATATAAAAATTCATGAATGCTCATACCGGTATAAATACCCGATTTCAAACATTTACCAATATTAAAACTTTTTCGCAATCCACATATAATCAACAATAGCATATTGCTTTACCACTAAAACCTGAGAAGCAAAGGGGATCTGTTCTTATTCACTGCAACGCCTTAATTGTCCAATAGTGTTACAATGTGCAAAATAAATAAAATAAAGTGTCTAGTGCCTATAATTTATCAGTGCTTAAGAACCTATCTAGCTAAAATTTGTTTAAAAATGTGAGGAGGATATTGGCCTTTATATTTAGCATATTGCTATTTAATATTAAACATTTAAGATAACTCCTTGAGTGATAAACCTGATACTGTTAATTATACTTTTCATCATTATAATTTTCATCCAAGCAGGCTAGCATGTAATTCCTCTGTAGCATTCAGCCCTTTAGGGTGTTTGGTGTCGAGATTCAATATGTAAAACATTTCTAATTTGCGAAGTGCTTTTTCTCGATCACCTCCCCTTTTATTTGCTGGGACTGAATCTATCAAGAAATATTTAAGATCTTTGGAGTTGCCCCCATGGACTTCATTAAAATGGCGTGCTACCGGATAAGCCTGATCATTGTTCTTGATGGCCCTTATGTGCTGGAGTACCCTTTTATGTCCCTGCAGAATTGTACTTCCTACATATTTTAATCCGCAAGGGCACTCCAGCACATATACTACATGATCTGTTTTACAGTTCAAGGACTTTTCAATTTTTCTTATTTGGCCGCCAAACGGAGTTTCATAGTGTTAGAAATGGGATCTCTGGTTGGCTAAGGCTTGCGCCAAAGCCAGGCAGAGACCGCCACTCTAGTCAGGGCAAGGGAGTTACACGCCAAAGATAACCCCTGCTCACCCCCTTGGTAGCTTGGCACGAGCAGTCAGGCTTATCCCGGAGGCAATGTGTAAAGCGTTTGCGCAACACACCCACAGCAACAACATACTAGGCACACCACAAAAAGGAACTCCACACAAGGTTATATATAAAAATAGCCTTTGTATTATCATAAAACACATTAGAATAGTACTCACATAATATACATCGTGCCACCTGGCACAGGGTCATATTTACAAGGGAATTATTTACACCTGACAGGGCCAACTGGACCACTGTCAGAACCAGCACAAAGCGAACTTAGTATAGGTAGTACTTATAATAAATGTAGAACACATCATGAACGTACAACCAGTAATCACTGGTAACCACTGTACTTAGCATCAGCCTGTAACATAAACTACATTATGCCCAGTATCACATAGGCGCCAAATCCATTGTACGCCAACCTCATCCGCATAAATACATTATGCAATCCTCTCATAAGTCTAAAAACATTAGACCCTAGCCTCCTAAGTATAACTCACATTAGGGGCGTAAATCACGGTAGAGAATAACTCACAACCTAAACGCATTAGGTAATAATAAAATCACAAGCATAAACACATTATGCAAAACCTCATAATCATAACAGTACATTAGAGGTATAATACCGGGTGCGTAAATCATACTACATGATTACATTTCCTAGCACCCAAAATCACATCAGCACATAGATCAGATTAGGGCCTGGCTCCCTATAAACCTAACTGTCCCCCTGGCCAACTGGCCATCTCAAAGAGGGGCTCAAATGCCCTATGTCCCAAAAGTTCAGGGCGCGCTGCCTAAGCAGCGAACGTCAAGGGTGCGCAATCTGCGCAGGCCTAAACGTAGCAGCTGCCCACTACTTGCTGGGCAGCTGGGAAAGATAGGGGGCCAAGGAGTGCGTTCCACTCCTACCTCTAAGCCTGCCCCCAAAGCACTGTGGCCTAAACGCTGCAGCTGGCACTAAGTGCTGCGCAGCTGTAAATAAAGTGAAGGCCTGGCACCTCTGTGCCCTCGGGCAATTATGCCCAAAACGTTGCAGCTGCCCACTCACTTTCGGGGCAGCTGTGGACATGGGCCCTGGCACGACTGTGCCCTCGGGGCCCAACTGGGGCTCATTAAATAATACTGGCCCCCATCGTTGCAGTTGCCCACTGCCACACGGGGCAACTGTAAATAAAATGCCAATCGTTGGAGCCCCACGGGGCTCTGAAAATAATTAGGCCATGGTAGGAGCCACGCAGGCTCCGAAACAACTAAGCCCCTCTCGTTGGAGCGGCCCTCCGTCAGGCGGGCCGCTCAGAACTGGCATGGACACTAGCCTGAGCCCCACTCTGGGACTCTTAGGACAAAACGTGCCCCAACGTTGGAGCGGCCCGCTGCCAGACGGGGCTGCTCAGACTCCGTGCCTCTCCCAGGCACTACACAACTCGAGCCCCACTCACCGGGCTCACTGTAACTCCTCCGTGCTTCCGCTGGCTGCTCTCGAGGCTCCGGGCGCTGCAGCAACACGCGGGGGCTCTCCTCCTGGACGGCGGGCGGGGCTCTCTCAGCTCACGAGAGCCCCGTGTAGACTTGCCGGCTTCTCCCTTCGGCCCGGGTCGCCCTGGGAGGCGGGGTAGGCTCCCGTCCTCCCTCCTGGCCGCATCTACTCGGCACACGCAGGGCTCCCACCGGTACACGGGAGCCCTGCTCGGCAGGCGCCGACTTCTACTCGGCTCTTCCGCCTGCAAGGCCACGCCCACAACCAGGCAAGGCCTGCCTGGCTTCCTCTTTCGCCCCGGCGGTGAGTTTTCCTTCTTTACCAAGTGCGGGGTGGGCACCCGCCAACCACGCAAAAATGTTTTCAGTATTCACGAGGCGGCCAAAAATGCGGGGTGGGCACCCGCTCTTCTAAGGAAACTCGGGGGAATCCCTACGTCCATCTCTGCAGCAGCATGCTGCTAGGCACCTGCGCTCCCATTACGCTTCACAAAGCGGGGGAATCCCTACGTCGGGGATTCCCTCAAAATAGGCGGCAGCTCCGCGCTATGAAGCTTCCTCTCGTCTCTTCCCCAGAGCAATTAAAATATAGCGCTCACGAGGCGCTAAACGCCACAGCTCCTTGGCAAAGGTGTCCTGCAGCCAAAAAGAATAAGTCCTTAGAGGGCAAGGCAGGGCCCAGGGAGGCAAGCCCTCCTGGCAGCCCCCCTGGGCCCCAGCAGCAGCACGCCCCAGCAAGATCAGCACCAAAGCACAGAACTTCACACTGAACATTTTTATGGGGTCACAGCCCCTACATTTATACACAAAATCCCCTGTCTACAGCACAGGGCTGGGGAAAAACCAGACGCAACTGGTTTGGGGGAGCTTTGGAGCACTTTGTTTTGCTCAGCTCCTCTCTCCTTTCACAGGACAGGCTAGGGACATCAGACGCACCACAGGGGGTGGAGCCAGCATTGTGGAGGGAAGGCACAGCCCTATTCAGGTCCCAGGTGCAACTCCTCCCTCCCATCTAGATGCAGATCTCTCTATTCACCACTGCGCTGACTCACCCTGCCCCTCCAGGAGCCACACACACTTCCAGCCCTTGTCACTCACAAAGCCAGACATGCAATTCACATCAGGCAGGCAGATACAGAGCACACATAAATGCCAACTTCTAAAAGTGGCATTTCTACACCAGTCACAATAAATCTGCGCACACCATTGCGCAGCATTTATTCTCACGAGTTCGCACATACTAAACTCGCCCCTGCACTCCTCTCACACCAGGAATTACCATGGACACACATATCCCCCATGCATTCCTATGGGAGGGCAGGACAATCTCACCACACGCACTCAGCGCGCACGCACTTTACACTGGCCCACAGTGCTAAAGTGCCCAGAGACTTAAAACTACTGACACACAAGGTCACAGACCAGGCAAAAAGTTTAGGGGTGAACCTGCTAAAAAGGGCCAAGTCCAACACAACCCCCTTCCAGCCAAAACGCAGGGCAGACCAATCACCACTGTGATGGGCTTCCCTGCTTGGGGCGATAGAACACGGACGCGGGCCCGCACTGCAGGGACACCCTCCGGTTCTACGCCACTTGGAAGCCATGGAATCCATCTAAGAGAAAAAACTCAGGACCAACTAGGCTACCCCACCGGTACTCCTTAGTTGTCCACGGCCAGGACCAGGCCCTAGGCCACCCAGATGCCACTGGTCCTTGCCAATCCAGAGTGGGGGCAGTAACCCCTGGCATACAATAGCCATTCTCCCCTCTCCCTCTCAGTGTAGTTCCCAACTACCACTGATCCTTCAACCGAGGGTCCGCACCCTCAGGCTGACCAGAGGTCACGGGCAAAGCATCTCCTCACCCTACCTCTACTTCTGGGGTTCCGCACCCTCCCAGGGGAAGCACCCACCAGAACACAACTCTCCCACCAGTTCAGGACCTCTCTCCATCAACTGGTCTACCACCTGGGATCCAAATTCACCGGATGCACCGGGGTCAGAGGCGAGGACTCCTCCTCTGCACCCCCTTCCAGGAGTTCTGCACCCTCCCACTGTAGAGCAGGGTCCCTTCACTTAAGATGGGCCCCACCTGCTCTCAGGGTAGTACTACCACATTCAGCCAGGGACCCTAAAGATCCCGGCTAGGCCTGCACCACCCCTTCTGGGAAACACAGGGTCTCTTCACTTAAGATGGGCCCCACCTGTGTTCACAGGGGTACCCCTAGAAGGCAACCCGGCCAGGACACTGATTACAGTCGCCCTGCCGTCCAGGTCAGGAAACACCTGAACCTGGCTCCCCAACCCAGGGACGGTACCCTTTGGTCAGATGCCCGGCGAACCAGGACTTCACGGGGAGTACGCATGCCCCCCCTCGAGGGTGACACATAACTAATGTGTTGTGTGACAGTCTGCCTGGCGCAGATCTCACGACCTCCTGTCCATCTGACAGTGCGTGCAGATCCCCCAGGACAGAAGTGGCGTCACCATGGTCATTCATTGGCGACTCAGCCCTTCTGGCTGGCCCCTGACCCACTGGTTCTTACACTGAGGACTCTTTCCCCCTCTCACCCCTCACTCTGGATCTCTGCACCCTCCCAACTGGAATGGTTCTGCCAGACACCAGGACCGCTGGAGCTCTGGTTACAGACACTCCACGTCCTCTAGACAATGGGAGATCCTCCTCAAATGGCCTACAAGTACAGCCTAGGCCCCCAACCTGGTGTTCCCTGAAGAAACCATCCAGGCCCTGGGACTGGGTTTCGGGCACCTTGGGACACAGGCCACACTCACTCCTTCTCCTCTGAGACAGGACGGGAGCCCCTACACCCCTCCCACTACACTGGGACCTAGCTGGGCTACACTGAACCTCTTCCACCACACAGGACCGGAAGATACCCGAGCCACTCTTGTTGGAATCATTCTCCAATGCCTCGGCAGGACCTCTAGCACACAGTCAGAGGTCCACCTCCTGTGCAAGCTCCTTATCACCAAAAGAACTCACACCCACTCATCCAGTGCAACACACCACTCATCCAGACACGGCCCCCAACCAAGACTGGTGAGACAGTTCCTTACTGTCCCTGAATCTCAACCTCTACCCCTCTTACTGGGAACCAGGTACCATACTGTGGGAACGGGGAATGGGACTTCCTGCACTGGACACCATATTGCTGCCACCACTGGATCCCACCCTTACTGGTGAATCCAGACAACTCAACTGAGCTCAGGGGATAAACTACCCTCCAGAGCTAACTTTTTCTCCTCCACACTCCCTTTCTTCCCTCCTATCCACCCACACCTCTGGGGACAGGAAAAGGGATTGGGCACTGGACCCAGCAAGGGATTCCCTATCTATGGGAACCTCCCAACCTACTGGCGTCCCGCCCTGTCATTTTCTCTCTTCTGCCACCGATCATAAAAGCGCAGAAAACACCATTAAAAAATGACACTGTTGAGGAGAAAAATAAAATCAGTAAAAATAATCCCCAATATGTGATTATCTAAATGCAGAGTTTGTAGTGCAACCAGTTGTTGCTGTGGTACTGCGCAAAAGCAAGTCCTATCCTCACCGCTGACAACCAATGTTAGAAATGGGATCTCTGGTTGGCTAAGGCTTGCGCCAAAGCCAGGCAGAGACCACCACTCTAGTCAGGGCAAGGGAGTTACACGCCAAAGATAACCCCTGCTCACCCCTTGGTAGCTTGGCACGAGCAGTCAGGCTTATCCCGGAGGCAATGTGTAAAGCGTTTGCGCAAAACACCCACAGCAACAACATACTAGGCACACCACAAAAGGAACTCCACACAAGGTTATATATAAAAATAGCCTTTGTATTATCATAAAACACATTAGAATAGTACTCACATAATATACATCGTGCCACCTGGCACGGGGTCATATTTACAAGGGAATTATTTACACCTGACAGGGCCAACTGGACCACTGTCAGAACCAGCACAAAGCGAACTTAGTATAGGTAGTACTTATAATAAATGTAGAACACATCATGAACGTACAACCAGTAATCACTGGTAACCACTGTACTTAGCATCAGCCTGTAACATAAACTACATTATGCCCAGTATCACATAGGCGCCAAATCCATTGTACGCCAACCTCATCCGCATAAATACATTATGCAATCCTCTCATAAGTCTAAACACATTAGACCCTAGCCTCCTAAGTATAACTCACATTAGGGGCGTAAATCACGGTAGAGAATAACTCACAACCTAAACGCATTAGGTAATAATAAAATCACAAGCATAAACACATTATGCAAAACCTCATAATCATAACAGTACATTAGAGGTATAATACCGGGTGCGTAAATCATACTACATGATTACATTTCCTAGCACCCAAAATCACATCAGCACATAGATCAGATTAGGGCCTGGCGCCCTATAAACCTAACTGTCCCCCTGGCCAACTGGCCATCTCAAAGAGGGGCTCAAATGCCCTATGTCCCAAAAGTTCAGGGCGCGCTGCCTAAGCAGCGAACGTCAAGGGTGCGCAATCTGCGCAGGCCTAACGTAGCAGCTGCCCACTACTTGCTGGGCAGCTGGGAAAGATAGGGGCCAAGGAGTGCGTTCCACTCCTACCTCTAAGCCTGCCCCCAAAGCACTGTGGCCTAAACGCTGCAGCTGGCACTACGTGCTGCGCAGCTGTAAATAAAGTGAAGGCCTGGCACCTCTGTGTCCTCGGGCAATTATGCCCAAAACGTTGCAGCTGCCCACTCACTTTCGGGGCAGCTGTGGACATGGGCCCTGGCACGACTGTGCCCTCGGGGCCCAACTGGGGCTCATTAAATAATACTGGCCCCCATCGTTGCAGTTGCCCACTGCCACACGGGGCAACTGTAAATAAAATGCCAATCGTTGGAGCCCCACGGGGCTCTGAAAATAATTAGGCCATGGTAGGAGCCACGCAGGCTCCGAAACAACTAAGCCCCTCTTGTTGGAGCGGCCCTCAGTCAGGCGGGCCGCTCAGAACTGGCATGGACACTAGCCTGAGCCCCACTCTGGGACTCTTAGGACAAAACGTGCCCCAACTTTGGAGCGGCCCGCTGCCAGACGGGGCCGCTCAGACTCCGTGCCTCTCCCAGGCACTACACAACTCGAGCCCCACTCACCGGGCTCACTGTAACTCCTCCGTGCTCCCGCTGGCTGCTCTCGAGGCTCCGGGCGCTGCAGCAACACGCGGGGCTCTCCTCCTGGACGGCGGGCGGGGCTCTCTCAGCTCACGAGGCCCCGTGTAGACTTGCCGGCTTCTCCCTTCGGCCTGGGTCGCCCTGGGAGGCGGGGTAGGCTCCCGTCCTCCCTCCTGGCCGCATCTACTCGGCACACGCAGGGCTCCCACCGGTACACGGGAGCCCTGCTCGGCAGGCGCCGACTTCTACTCGGCTCTTCCGCCTGCAAGGCCATGCCACAACCAGGCAAGGCCTGCCTGGCTTCCTCTTTCGCCCCGGCCGCGGCGGTGAGTTTTCCTTCTTTACCAAGTGCGGGGTGGGCACCCGCCAACCACGCAAAAATGCGGGGTGGGCACCCGCCGTTTTCAGTATTCACGAGGCGGCCAAAAATGCGGGGTGGGCACCCGCTCTTCTAAGGAAACTCGGGGAATCCCTACGTCTATCTCTGCAGCAGCATGCTGCTAGGCACCAGCGCTCCCATTACGCTTCACAAAGCGGGGGAATCCCTACGTCGGGGATTCCCTCAAAATAGGTGGCAGCTCAGCGCTATGAAGCTTCCTCTCGTCTCTTCCCCAGAGCAATTAAAATATAGCGCTCACGAGGCGCTAGGAGCCACAGCTCCTTGGCAAAGGGGTCCTGCAGCCAAAAAGAATAAGTCCTTAGAGGGCAAGGCAGGGCCCAGGGAGGCAAGCCCTCCTGGCAGCCCCCCTGGGCCCCAGCAGCAGCACGCCCCAGCAAGATCAGCACCAAAGCACAGAACTTCACACTGAACATTTTTATGGGGTCACAGCCCCTACATTTATACACAAAATCCCCTGTCTACAGCACAGGGCTGGGGAAAAACTAGACGCAACTGGTTTGGGGAGCTTTGGAGCACTTTGTTTTGCTCAGCTCCTCTCTCCTTTCACAGGACAGGCTAGGGACATCAGACGCACCACAGGGGTGGAGCCAGCATTGTGGAGGGAAGGCACAGCCCTATTCAGGTCCCAGGTGCAACTCCTCCCTCCCATCTAGATGCAGATCTCTCTATTCACCACTGCGCTGACTCACCCTGCCCCTCCAGGAGCCACACACACCTCCCAGCCCCTGTCACTCACAAAGCCAGACATGCAATTCACATCAGGCAGGCAGACACAGAGCACACATAAATGCCAACTCTAAAAGTGGCATTTCTACACCAGTCACAATAAATCTGCGCACACCATTGCGCAGCATTTATTCTCACGTGTTCGCACATACTAAACTCGCCCCTGCACTCCTCTCACACCAGGAATTACCATGGACACACATATCCCCCATGCATTCCTATGGGAGGGCAGGACAATCTCACCACACGCACTCAGCGCGCACGCACTTTACACTGGCCCACAGTGCTAAAGTGCCCAGAGACTTAAAACTACTGACACACAAGGTCACAGACCAGGCAAAAAGTTTAGGGGTGAACCTGCTAAAAAGGGCCAAGTCCAACACATAGGATGTAGTATTTGCTCCGTGTTGACAGGCTTTACACGTCCTGCACTTGTAGAACCCAGCTCTTTGATTCAACCATGTACTGTTTTTTACTTGGGTACAACAGGGGTCATTTATGACTAAGACATCCTTCATTGAAGGTGCCTTACTATAAGTGATAGAGGGTTTTTTCGGAACAGCACTCCCAATTACCGGATCTGCACGAATGAGATGCCAATTTTTATTTATGATGCTTTTAACTGCCTTTTCTTGTTTGTTGAA
This sequence comes from Calotriton arnoldi, assembly GCA_963921515.1. NCBI lineage: Eukaryota > Metazoa > Chordata > Amphibia > Caudata > Salamandridae > Calotriton > Calotriton arnoldi. Next base: position 230,321 of record CAWUFW010007893.1, on the reverse strand, counting down.
TTTTAAAATGAATCTAAAATTCTCAGCTTCATTTACTTGTTCGCTTATTTTTTAATCTTGTTTACTCAATAAGACCTCCCTGGCTATCAAATTACTTTTTGCCAGAGCCAGATCTAAACATTTCTTAGTGTAGCCTCTTTCCTTGAACCTCAATATACAGTCCCTTTGATAACTTATCACCTCTATCTAATACATTTACTCTCATCAATTCTAATTCATTTGAGGAGTAAGAAACGTGTATTGCATAAAAGGGAAAAGTTCCCTATTCTCTATAAAGTGCGTAAGTACTTATCATTCTCTTGCTGCTTCCTTTACACCTTGTTCTCTTCGGTGTTATCCACAATTTTTTTGCCTCTTTTATCTAAAGTGCTAGTGATACATTTTATTTTATTTCATACTTTTTCTTTTCTTCAAGTGCCAGTGCTTATTCCTATTTCCACTATAAAGTGCTTATTACTAGAAAGTGCTAGTGCTTATGTCCTCATCCACCATAAAAGATACTTAATTCTAAAGTGGCTCTCTTGAATGTGCAGGTTCTGCAGCATATTTAATATAGACATGTGAACAAATCCTTGTCCACATTTAATCCATTGGGCTCTTTGCTGTCTAGATCCAGAATATAATAGGTTTCTAGTTTCCGTAACTCCTTTTCTCTGTTACCACCCCTCCTTCTTTTAGGCACTTCTGCAATGCAACTATAGCGCATCAGTGCAGGGTCACTCTGATGTTCCTTTTCAAAGTGCCTAGCCACAGGGTAGCTCCGATCCTTGTTTCTTATAGCTCTCCTGTGTTGCAGGATCCTTTTGTGAGCTGGCAAAGTAGTACTGCCTACATTTGTTTTTTCACATGGGCATTTTAAAATGTATACTATAAAACTTGATTTGCAGGTTAAAAATCCTCTTACATTTACAGTTGTATTAAAAACCGTTTTAAAATTAGAAACATTTTCACCATGCTGACAGGCCTTACATTTTAAACATTTTCTAAAGCCTTCTCTTTGTTGAAGCCAAGTTTGATTTCCAGTGCTCTCGCAATATTCACTTCTCACCATATGATCTCTCAAAGATTTAGATTTTTTATATGTTATTTCTGGGTACTTCTTTACCTGAGATCCTGTTACAGGGTCACATCTAATAAATATATCTATCTATCTATATATATATATATCTATACATATATATATATATATGCAGAACAACTCCTTCCCTTCTCGCTCACTTTGTCGGCTGAAGAAAGAGCACGGACCCAGTAATTCCTTGCTGTTGGCTATTTTATTGTAGTTGCTCCCAACAGACCATGTTAGCCATGACGCGTTTCGTCCCTCACAGGGGACTTGATCACATGACGCGCTACTATCACAGTGGTTCGTTAAAATAGCTGCCATTTTTTTCTTTCATTTTTTGTAAATGCACATGTGACTTAGTGCTTAAAGTGATATACATAAATAAATTAGAAACACTAAAAATTCATGGACATAGAAGAAATGCAGCGTGTGGAAATGCAATTTCTTGTTTTTAAACAAGACCTAAGTCTTTTTGTATGATCACGTTATTAAAACATATAAATATATAAATAAATAAATATATATACATATGTGTGCAAATAAGCAATAAATATATATATATATATATATACGTATATATATATACATCCTTCCGTACAACTCACAATTCCGCGCTCTCAGAAAGGAGGACTCTGTGGTCGTAGTGTCCACTGCTGTGTTTATTCACAACGCGTTCGCTTCCCTGAAAGCTTGATCACGTGATCAAGCTTTCAGGGAGCGAAACGCGTTGTGAATAAACACAGCAGTGGACACTCACGACCACAGAGTCCTCCTTTCTGAGAGCGCGCGGAATTGTGAGTTGTACGGAAGGATTAAGACAGCCGGTGTGCTCCGCCGGCGTGCGCGCCACTCTCCAAGGGTCCCATGCAGTCCAGAAGGAGTGTGTTTGTGTTTGATATATATATACATATAGATATATATCAATATATATATATATATATATTTGTTCTATTACTATATCATTTACATTTTTATAAATTATATTATAATTTTAAAAAATGTGTTTAATTATAATTTTTTTAAATAGATATATGTTAATATATATGTATATATGTATGTGTGTTTAAGTTTTTGAAAGTAAGTTTGTTATATTTACTTGTTAAAATATATATTAAATATATTTTCTTTTTATGAAATTAATATTAGTATTTAATTTATTTTGTTTTTAATATTTTAATTTGTACATATTTGAGAATCGATATTTAATACAACTATATTACTGTAAACAATTTTTTTTAGATATTTTTGTACTTACCTTTTAAGACTAGGTAGTCGATATTTTTGTAGTCAATATTTTGTCTCGATATTTTTGTAGGTCGATGTTTTACTAGTCGATATTTTGTCAGTGAACCCCGAGCACTGTGTCTCCGATGTTCCTTATTGAAGCCCAGCTCTGATGTTAAATTGGTGCACAGGTGCCATGTGTGGCAAATCCAGATGTGTAACGGTCGATGCGGCGGCAGTGAAACAGGCGCTGCGTTGATTCTACCAGCAAAAATCAGGCGCTGCGTCGATCTTTCGGTCGCAGCGCGGTGATGCGAAGGTTTTTCAGCCACATATTCAGTCAATTCTCCCAGCCGCCTCAGTTCGCGTTGCTCCAAGTTCGCTGCAGCCTGAGTCTCGAGCACTGTGTTTCCGACGTCCGAGACACCCGCTCTGACTCCAACACAGGCCAGGTCGTGTGGCTGAAAAACCACTGCAATACTGCGCTGCGGCCGAAGGATCGACACAGCGCCTGATTGCGGCTGGGAGAATCGAGGCAGCGCCTGTTTCACCGTTGCCCATTTACCCTGGCGCAACCGGATTTGCCACGCATGGCACCTGTGCACCAAGTCAACATTGACGCTGGGATTCAATAAGAAACCAAGGCTGCGTTTCCGGAAAAACGATGTATCACCTTCCTGCGCAGTAAGAAACCAACGCATCACCTCCCAAAGCAGTAACAAACTGACGCATCACCTTCTCTCCCAGTAAGGAACTGATGCATCACCTCCCTTGCTTGGAATAAGGAACCAATGCATCACCTCCCTTGGGAGCAAGGAACCAATGCATCACCTTCCCTGCGTGCACGGAACCGATGCATCACCCTCCCTGCATGGGTTTTCATCTTTGATTTTGACGAATCTCAGGTACCTTGTGCTAAAAGTGACGCATCCATAGTTTTATATGGACTGAACTATTTTAAAAGTGATATCTTGAATAGTGTATGTTGGATTTTTGCCACTTTGGTCTTGTTTTACCTAGATAAAGATTGGTTATCTTTCTAAACCGGTGTGGTGTCCATTTGTATTGTTTTCACTGTGTTACTGTGTGTTTTATGTACAAATGCTTTACACGTTGCCTCTGAGATAAGCCTGAATGCTCGTGCCAAGCTAACAAAGGGGTGAGCAGGGGTTCTCTTGGGGGTGTAACTCTCTTAACCTGACTGGAAGACAGGGTCCTTACTTGGACAGGGTGCAAGCCACTGCCAACTAGAGACCCACACTTCTAAAAATTATATATAAGGACTTCGTGATACTTCCTTAGCCCCCCTCCATGTTCTTCTAAAGGACAACCTCATGCTCCTTCAGCTGCCTCTGTACTCTTCTTTCTTCTCCTACCAATCTATATAAATGTCTCTAATAAATGCACAGTTCAAAGTCACATATAATCACATCCAGAATAAAACGTCTAAGTCTGTTTGATTATAACGTAAGTTCAAATCGCAGTTCGAACAAAATGTTCAGTTCAAGGAGGTTCAACTGGATTTGCACAGTTATCCCAGCATACCCAGAACTCTCTCTCTCTGTCATTTGTGGCGAAGTTCATCCAACCAGGGGATGAGTACCTCCGACAAGGTACTCTAGCTCATTTTAATATTCTGAGAGCAATCCCTTCAGATTCTCTGTCACTCAAACCAAAATCCTCAGTGTCCTCCGGAATAGTCTGGAGCCCACATTCTCCTTGCGGATTCAGTCTCCCTCTCTCCTGCCTTCATGGCTAATGTTCTCCTGCTGCCACTCGCCGTTTTACAACACTAGACCCTGCATCATGGTCTGAGCCTGACTCAGTCGTCACTGCAGGACAAGACTCTCTCGCTTCTGCTCCAGTTACTGATTCCTCAAGACCTCCCTTATGCCGAACAAGTGCTGCTTCCAGCTCTTGCTGGTCCTCCTCAGCTTGACTAACCTGCTGCCGTAATCTCTCGATCACCACCGGCACTTCTGGGAGAGGTGTTGTTACATCATCAAGGGGACACGAAACTCAACGAGTGTGGGCAGCATGCACTCAGCTGTGAGGATGTCCCCACTTCATAGCAGTTGTTGTGACTAGAATCACCTGGAAAGGATGACACCTGCGGGACTCCAGTCAACTCTTTCGTACGTGTTTCTTCACCAAAACCTAGTCTCCAGGACTATAGTCATGGCACTGCTCCTGATAAGGTGGGGCTGTGGCAGCTTCAACCTGATGAGACACAGAGCACACCACATCAGCCAGTCCTTTGCAGTAATCAAATATCATGTCATCAGCAATGTTCACAAGTGCATTTGCAGGTACAGCTGGCAGTCTCATAGCTCTGCCCAAGATGATCTCAATGGGGGGACAATCCTGTCCTCTGATCAGGTATGCTGCGAAGACTCAAGAACACAATAGGCAAGGCATCAGGCCACTTCAGAGATGTGGAAGCACACACTTTTGCAAGCCTGGATTTCAATGTCCCATTGATCTGTTCCACTAGAAGCCTCAGGTCTATAGCTATAATGCAGTCTCTGCACAATTTGTAAAGGTGTGCACAACATTCTCAAGATGTCATTGTGGAAACGATGACATCAGGAGACGTCGGAAAGCCAAACCTAGCTATTAATTTCCTCAAAAGCCACTTTTCAACTGTGAGACTATAATTCCTCCTGGTCAGGTGTGCCTCAGCCCAGCATGAAAAGATGCAATGAAATCCAACTGCATCCTGTTGAAGGGACCACCTGATCTTCTTATGTGGCTCAATGTTACTGCAGTTCTTTTCCCTACATTTTTCTGTTGACACACAACACATCTGTGACACAATGCTTCAGCCGTCAATCGGAACCTAGGATTAAACCAGGTCTCTCTAAATAATCTAGCAATGGCATCTCTCCCTATATGATACATGAGTGGGACCGTGATTATGCCTGGCCATCGGTGGTAATAGACCATTAGGCAACACAGGTCTTCCATCTTCTGAAATCGAAATATCATCATCATCCCTCTTTACACAACCTTCCTTAATCCAATTTTGCTGTTCAGCCTCTGACAATTCTTCCTGAAGCCTCTTGACCTCCTCCCATGTATCCGCATTTGTCAGCAAAAGGTTGTAATTAGTCTCATCTGTTCCTTCATCAGTGTACTCACCATTAAAGGTGCAAGCATCATGAGTACAATACTTTGAGACCTCGTCAGCACATTTTTTGCCAACAGTCACATAATCATCCCCCTTACAATTAGCAACACATTTTACAAACGCAACTTGAGCAGGCATTTGCAAAGCCTCAAGAAGCTTTCTCACATGTTCTCCATTCTGGATGGGAGACCCTGAGGAAGTCATAAACCCCTTCTGGAAACACAACTGTCCAAAATCATGAACAACACCAAAGCCATACTGACTATCAGTGAAATTGGTCACTCTCTGCTGATCTGAGACACAGCATGGTGTTGTAAGAACAATTAGTTCGGCCACTTGTGCAGAAAATACTCCCTGAAGTGATGAAGTTTCAGCTACTCCTGAAACTGTACAGACTGCATAGGCAGCTCTTAAATTTCCACCATGGTCTTGCAAACACGAGCAATCTACGAACAATGCAAAATCAGATTCAGGCAGTGGCTCATCTTGTATATCTGGGTTTAGCTTGGAGCACAGTTAAGTAACATTGAGACGGTTATGCTCCACTTCACCATCATCTCTGTCACTCTCAGGAAAAGGCAATAAGGTGACAGGATTTAAAATAGAACATCGCTTTTTTGTGACATTCTCATCCACAAGTATGATTTGCTCATACCGGCTGCTAGTCTAGTGTTCAGTGCGGGTATGCCATTCTCGCTTTCAATGCCCCAATTTATTGCAATAGTGACAGGGGTTGAACTTCTTCAAGGTAGCTACATCAATCCCAGTACTCGGGTCAATTGGAACACCACGACTTCTACCTTGTGGCTGGAATACACCTTCGCTTGCATCGCAGGAGCTCCCTACTGATACACTCCTGGCATAGAAGGAACATTACCTATGAAAGGCTGACTCTGACCTCCTCCCTGAGCAGCCTTCATTTGCACCTCCATCAGTTTCTCTTTCAATTTCTTTTGCCTCATTTTTATTTTGTCACTAAAGTACTTTACAAATCTCAAAATCTCATCAAGTGACTTATTCTGCCAACAAATCAAATGCTGATGAATCATGCTAATGTCAGGCCGAAATTCTGTGATAAACCTGGACACAAAGGGGCCGATTCCGATCTCGGTCGGAGGCGCACCCAATACCATTCGGTCGGGAAAAAAGCCATGCGAATGCCTGTTTCCCGACCGATCCTTACAGCACACCGAACGAGTAAGTACGATGCGCACAACAGCACAGAATCCGGCCGAGTCGTACTCACCCAATCCAGGTCCTGTTCTCCGACCGAGGCGAATCCGGAAACGCAGAATCGAGTCGCACGGAAGGGAAAATGCAGCCCCGTCCGGCCGGACAAGTACGATGCGCTTTCCGTACGCGCCGAACCCGTCGCTACGCACGGCACGTCAAAGCATCCGGGAGAGGCGCACATAAGCTCCGATTCGCGCCACAACACGATCCACGGCTACGAGGCGAACACGCCAGCGACGAGGACGAAGCGAAGCGACGAGAAAGACGAATGACACGAACCAACCATGAATCCCTTCGTCCAGATCATACCAATATTCTACATTTACTACCGGAACAGGCACGGACGCGTACGGCGCAGAAGGTAAGTCAGTTACCAACCACAAAACACATACAACACGTACACGACACATCACACACACACAGAGGGATGCAGAATTTACTTACACCAGCAACAGCAGCACCATAGGGGCGGGATGCCCATCACCAATGCCACATATGCACACAGGGGCCTGAATGCGCACCACCACCCCTTCCCAGGGGGGGCCGGATGCCAACCACCACTACCACCCTTAGTCAGGGGGGTGCCAGATGCCTACCACTACCACCCTTACCCAGGGGGGGCTGGATGCCTACCACTACTACCACCCGTAGCCAGGGGGGCTGGATGCCTACCACTACTACCACCCTTAGCCATGGGGGTGCCAGATGCCTACCACTACTACCACCCTTAGCCAGGGGGGTGCCAGATGCCCACCACCACTACCACCCTTACCCAGGGGGGGCTGGATGCCTACCACTACTACCACCCTTAGCCATGGGGGTGCCAGATGCCTACCACTACTACCACCCTTAGCCATGGGGGTGCCAGATGCCTACCACAACTACCACCCTTACCCAGGGGGGGCTGGATGCCTACCACTACTACCACCCTTAGCCATGGGGGTGCCAGATGCCTACCACTACTACCACCCTTAGCGAGGGGGGTGACAGATGCCCACCACCCCTACCACCCTTACCCAGGGGGGCTGGATGCCTACCACTACTACCACCCTTAGCCATGGGGGTGCCAGATGCCTACCACTACTACCACCCTTACCCAGGGGGGTGCCAGATGCCTACCACTACTACCACCCTTACCCAGGGGGGGCTGGATGCCTACCACTACTACCACCCGTAGCCAGGGGGGTGCCAGATGCCTACCACTACTACCACCCTTACCCAGGGGGCTGGATGCCTACCACTACTACCACCCTTAGCCATAGGGGTGCCAGATGCCTACCACTACTACCACCCTTAGCCAGGGGGTGCCAGATGCCTACCACCACTACCACCCTTACCCAGGGGGCTGGATGCCCACCACTACTACCACCCTTAGCCATGGGGTGCCAGATGCCCACCACCACTACCACCCTTACCCAGGGGGGCTAGATGCCTACCACTACTACCACCCTTAGCCATGGGGGTGCCAGATGCCTACCACTACTACCACCCTTACCCAGGGGGTGCCAGATGCCTACCACTACTACCACCTCTACCCATGGGGGGCTGGATGCCTACCACCAACACCACCCCCACTCATAGGATGGACAATGCATGACACAACCAGCACACCACAACCTAGGGAATGCAAGAAAAAGACATCCCCCCAACACCATGACAAGCGTGTGTAGACTGTGTCAAATGCCTACAACACTGAACATGACTTTGAACATACAATGTGACCCCCTATCACATGTGCCACACATATATGTGTGTGGCCCCCACAATGCAAGCAGGCCATGACCATTGTGGCAATGGGGTCCAAACCCCCATCATCACAGTGACCAAAATGTAAGTGTGGGGTCCATAGCTGAAGCACATCTTGAACAGTGTGGCAATGGGGTCCAAACCCCCATCATCACAGTGACCAAAATGTAAGTGTGGGGTCCATAGCTGAAGCACATCTTGAACAGTGTGGCAATGGGGTCCAAACCCCCATCATCACAGTGACCAAAAGGTAAGTGTGGGGTCCATAGCTGAAGCACATTTTGAACAGTGTGGCAATGGGGTCCAAACCCCCATCATCACAGTGAACAAAATGTAAGTGTGGGGTCCATAGCTGAAGCACATCTTGAACAGTGTGGCAATGGGGTCCAAACCCCCATCATCACAGTGACCAAAAGGTAAGTGTGGGGTCCATAGCTGAAGCACATTTTGAACAGTGTGGCAATGGGGTCCAAACCCCCATCATCACAGTGACCAAAATGTAAGTGTGGGGGCCATAGCTGAAGCACATTTTGAACATTGTGGCAATGGGGTCCAAACCCCCATCATCACAGTGACCAAAATGTAAGTGTTGACAAAGAAAAAGCTGCAACTGCCAAACTGCATGGATGATTCCTGGTCACAGAACATAAAACACATCAGTGGCAAAGTAGTGCATGTGTCCCATTGCAACATAAATTGGGGGAGGCAAATACTGCAGTGCAAATAAGACATACCTTTGGCCATGTGCAGACAAACAACACCCATGGGGGCTGACACTGTCAACATTCATCAATGACACAATGACAGAAGGGACCATCAGAATGCAGACCCACATATTTGCACCAATGGGCACACAAATGCAGATACCCTGTGGAGACTGTAGATGTGAGGTGAACAGATACCATACCATGGCAGCAATGGGACACACAAACCATGATCATTGTGCTGACCGATGACCTAGGAGTCCCAGGGACAGCAGGGGAAACCCACCAAACTACATACAGCCAATGGCACACCCAAGATATGCCAATGCAGTGGTGCAGATGCACAAACACAAACAGGCAGACCCACACTGCACATCATACACAACAGGTGAGGGGGGGTGCCAGTGTCCCCAGGCAACCACACAACACATGAGGAGACCTGAATACCAATCATACAGATGTGCATACAGTGCCACACAAAGGTAACTCATGGATCCAAATCCCCTATGTGGGCAAGCAGGCATTGTCAGATGAGAGGGAGCACAAATCACACATGTCACACAGGCACGTAGGAACAGCAACTGACACAGCAAGACACAGACACACCACAGCACTACCCCCAGGGCCCCCGCAATGTGGTGACCCTGGGCTGCATTACAATCCCACTGTGATGACAAAGCTAAATGTCGTTCACACTGTGAACCACAGTCATGTGTCCTGAGCAACAAACTACCATCACACCTACACAAGCACAAATCAATCAGCACGGCCAGTAAGCCAAGGCCAACATGGAGGCAGGGGCCTAGCCGGCCAACAACTCTCATCTGCACACACTCAACACCACACCCCTCGACCTCCAACAATGTGCAGCAGTGAAGCACACATGCACTGGTGACATTGCACATGCACCCATGACTATTCCAGGGTGGTGGGTGGGAACCAAGGTGCAGAAACACATCACACATGGCCACTCAACAAGACTCCTGAATATCTGACACACTGCACACTACGCTGTACATGGACATGACGGCAATACCACACCAACCAATGGGATCCCAGCCACAGTCACACACTAATGAAGAAGCCAAGGTCACCCACAAAGAACACACATAGACAACAACCAACATTGCAGCCCGGACCCTGAGGAGTGCCAGCAGTCACACACACAACGTGTCACAATCACTGAAAGATAACACAAACTGGAAATCACATGACAGGGGCAAACAACAAGTGCCAAGGGGAAACCTGACTGTGACCCATCTGCGTCTGCACACAAACTCAGCCCTGACAGAAAACACACCTATGGGTGACACCCTGATGACCAGTAATGTGCAATGCACCCACATCACAGAGAACCCAGGGAGAAGACTTTGGGGGAACATAGGTCAACTCAGCAAGCATCACAAACAGGTACAACACTAGGGATCACAGCATGCACAGCTAAACGGAAGTGAACACACAGGCATGCTCATACAACACACACCTTGGGCGCAGGCAATGTCACAGGAGTACACACTGCCATGAGGGGACTCCACTCCTGTGTGAGGAAAGCTGTGCCATATGTTGCCTCAGTAGGGCCCCATCATGTCAGCTGAGCACTTGGTCACACAATCAACAATTAGCACCAAATGAAGGCTCCCGTCACATCAGCCTGGTCATGGAAGTGCCAACGAAATCATCAGCAAAGATCCAACACACTTGTATAGCAATGTTGCACTGACAACACAGATGAGTCCTTCCCCATTGATGCCCAAACCTGCATGTCCAGTGGAGATGGCCACACGGTCAGGGAAGTAGACGAATTGAACAATGGCAGGCACAACAGATGTGCAGGGGTGGAAGCCACAGATGTGAAATTGCTAATGTAAGTAGGAAATCCCATTGCCAAATACTGAACACATGACACCCTCAGATGCTGCTATGGATGACATGGATATACCACAGGATAGGACACATTCCCCCTGGACCACATGGGTTCCTGCACAGTAACACTTCATTATCATGAGACTAAATATCACCATCACTGCAGCAAGGGCATGGTTAGCATCATCAACAACATGTACATCAGAAGCATAAGCACTAGAGAACAGAAAGTTGCTTTATTCAGCATATGTGTGTAATGATAACTGAAAGTCCAGAATAAACACAAAGGCCAATGGCCAGTCCATTGTCAAAGTCCAAACAGGGTGACAGTGGCAGATGTCACCCTACGCATGCCTGCACTGCACAAAACCAGGGACAATCCACTAGGAGGGGCAACCGGGGGGGCAGGCCAGGCACCGCAGGGACAGGATCAGGGCTCACCAGGAGGAAGCAGGGAAGGGGTGGTGGGTGCTGGTGAGCCACTGAAAACTGCAGTGGAGGTGTCTGACATGGTGTGTGCCGGCACAACTGGAGGGCATGACTCAGATGTTGTGGGTGCCGGCACAACAGCAGTGGACCCTGCAGATGGAGTGGACAGGTCCGCCACTGCAGTGCCCAAGCCAGACAGGGTGGTAGTGGACTCCACTGCAGTGCCTACCACCAGGGGAGGAGAATGGGGAACAGGCAAGGTGGGCTGGACAGAGGGGGAGGACACCCTCACCACATCAGTGGCACAAACAAGCGCAGCGGGGGTGTGGTGCCGGGAGAGCAAGTGGCAGGGGGAGAAGGCCGGATCCTCTTGGGGATGGTATATCTGTGGGTGGGGGAACCTGGGGCATGGTGTGGTGGGGGCACCTGTGGAGTGGGGGCCTGAGGGATGGAGGAAGGAGACCTGGTGCCTGAGCTGCAGGGCGGCGGCGGGGTCTTAGTCTTACGACTCCGGGGGGACTTGCGGGTGGGGGCACCTCCATAAGGGAGTCATCCTCTGAGTTGCTCTGGTCCTCAGCTGAGGTGGATGGTGCTGAGGACTCCTCGGTGTGGCTTCCCTCGCCCTCCGTGCCACTTGGTCCCTCCGACCACTCCTCGGCTGCTGACCCAGTCTGGCTCTCTGGCTCCTCCTGGTCCGTGGAGCTGTCCCCTTCCGTGGCCGTGGATGTATCTGCAAACAATGGGGAAACAGACAGACATCAGTCACCTGCACCAAACGCACACACCACTGTGAGCACAGCACATTACAGAGCAAGCCCTGGCATCATTAGTTGAACATTGCTAAAAGTGCCCTAAATGAACAGGAGAAGCCAATTGTCAGTCTGATGCCAACCATGGCACTCACATCCCACATGGCCTTGCACCCATCTGTCTGGTATCTGTTGGATAGCAACACCCCAGTGTGGACACATGCACCACCTACACAGTAGTTGGACAGTGCAGAGGACACGGTGTAGCATGTGGACATGCACACATCACAACTCTTGCCACTGAGTCAGTACAGGTTTCCGGATGAAAGGGATGCCCAGAGTCAAATAGGAAATGCATGTGATGCATACCAGCGACAGACACCATGATGCACCCATGTCCTGATAGCCATCGCCACAATGGTGTGCATGTAGCACATGTCACTCCCCTGCAGGATCACCAATGAGTAGACACATGCCATGGCGGAGGCATGACTGCTAAGTCATACATCACTGTCTCAGTGATGTATGACTTGGCAGCCAGACAACAACACTCTGCACTGTGTCACAATAGTAGGTCATGGGGAATGCAAGTCCTGGAGCTGCACAAGTGCACATGTACATCCCCCACACAACACATCATCTTAACCCTCATCTGTCCAGGTCATACCGATTGGACATATGGGAGACCTGTGACACTACCCTCTGAACCTGAGCCCCTCACAATCTGCTGTGAATGGGGAACAGCTGCCTGAACTTCACATTCGCATTCCCCAGTCTACACGGGCAGCTGATCAAACACCTATGTGACACACAAGTATCGTCTCCTATGGTCACATCTCCAGTGGCTTGCTCAGCCCCTACCGAGAAACACCCCAGCAGTCCTGGCAACAAATCCACAGCACACTGACACAGAGGCAGACACCTGAGGGGTCAAATCACTGCGCACAATGTGTCAGCTGATACACGGGAGTGGGAGTACAGAGTGCATTGCATGGCCTGGAGTAGGCATGACTGTCCTGCCCCACATGATTGAGGGATGAGCCCTGGACAGTGGATAGCTGGCTATGTATGTGTGACACACGTAATCTGCACACTCCTGGGCCCAAACATTGTTCCCACCCGCTGCATGGGTGTGTGCCACATACCCCAGGCACATGTGGTGGCTCAGCTCAGCAAGTGGACCGCATATCAAAGCAACACGCAGATTACATGTCCGAACACAGGCGTTGTGTGAACAATGGACCCACCCATGATGCCCACAACAGAGTTAGGGAAACAGATGCTGTCCCCCACCTTTAGTGAAGCAAACTGCAAGGACACAGTCCCAAGTGACACAATTCCCTGAATGTAAGGGCCACACCTGGGTATCAGATGAGGAGTGGGCAGTGCACAATAGAGGGACATGGCTCCTGGACAACATGACTGCTGTACTGTGGCAGTTTAACCAGGCCAGAGGAGGGCACATAGCATGTAATACAGAGTTCACAGTGCAGTCTTTGACTCACCCCTCCTTGCTGCTGTCTGGCCTTCAGCTGCCCATCCAGGTCTGGAAACACCACCGCCAGGATCTGGAGCATGTGGGGGGTCAGGGTCCGTGTTCCGCCCCTCCTGCGAGGAGGCGACAGCTTCAGCTGGACCCGTGCAATCGTCCGGGTCCAGCCCCGAAGGTCCTGCCACCTCTTCTGGCAGTTGCGGATCCGGCGCTTGTAGACCCCCACGGACTGGACAGCCCGGACGATGTCCTTCCAGATCTCCTGCTTCCGATGGGCATTAACCTGTCAGGATGACAAAGTGAAAAGGCCATTACTACACATGCAACATATCCGTGCATGACACAGTTGTATATACATGTCTCAATCACAGGGGCACATGATGTACACAGGCAGTGCAACGCTGCCCATGGACAGTTTGCCAGACGTCACTACATGGTATCATTGCATGGGAAGTAAAACCTTGTTCAAATGCACTGTCACTGCACCATACCTGTCCAGTGCATGTCACTACACACTATGGGGGGTGACAACTACTCAGTGAGCCTGCTAGCCAGTGGCGTGCAGACTTTCAGCCTTGCTAGTCAGACAAAATGCACATTCAGAAAGGCAGTGCACAGAACACTCACCTGCTCCCCTGGTGTCCCATACAGCTTGCTGTACTGTGGAAGTAGGCTGTCCAGCAGGGCCTGGTTCTCCTCAAGGCTGAAGGCTGGGGCTCTCTCCACAGTACGTGCCATTGCAGGGTCCAGAGGGGGCAGAGACAGCAGCAGTGCAGTGGCAGAAGTCGTCCTGGAGCATGTAGTGCAGGCAAGTGAGCTCTCAGGGGAACAGCCAGAAATATATATGTGCTGGAGAGGCAGATACTGTCCCATGTGTCCAAAGTGATAGGTCCAAGTCGTTTGCATCTTCTGAATCTGGCCAATCCATGGAATAGCAGCACCAATACACGCCCACAGCATCCTTCAAATCTTCAACTTCATGACATACATGATTTTGCAACATTGTTGTGGGTGACCAACTGAATTTCCAGCAACCGACTCGTTCGAATTTCGAAAACGCGTCCGTTGCCAGGCTAGGCAATTGTCAATGGGTGCGCACCGATCGGTCCATTGCGGTACAACGCGTACAGGGGTACAACGCGTACCCGCACACATTGAATGCAATGGGCCGGCCGGGGCACCGATCGGTCCATTGCTGATCAACGCGTACAGGGGTACAACGCGTACCCGCACACATTGAATGCAATGGGCCGGCCGGGGGCACCGATCGGTCCATTGCGGTACTAACGCGTACAGGGGTACAACGCGTACCCGCACACATTGAATGCAATGGGCCGGCCGGGGGCACCGATCGGTCCATTGCTGATCAACGCGTACAGGGGTACAACGCGTACCCACACACATTGAATGCAATGGGCCGGCCGGGGGCACCGATCGGTCCATTGCTGATCAACGCGTACAGGGGTACAACGCGTACCCGCACACATTGAATGCAATGGGCCGGCCGGGGCACCGATCGGTCCATTGCTGATCAACGCGTACAGGGGTACAATGCGTACCACGACACATTGAATGCAATGGGCCGGCCGGGTGCACCGATCGGTCCATTGCTGTTCAATGCATCCCTGTACAAGTGACTGGCATATGTCACCATGCCTGTCTCAGATGAACATATGCCAGCCACAGATAGCTCCCAGGGAGTGAGGGGCACACCTACAACACGACAGCCTGTCCAAACTGTATAATAAGGCATGTAAGGCTGCATTTCCTATTGTGTGTATGTTGGTGTACATGTTGTCCTGTGGGTGTCACCTGGGGGCAGCCACCCCCAGGCTGTGCACGTGTTCATGGGGACAGGATCCTGGGTGTTACGTGTACATGACCACTGTGATGTGCAACTGTTCATATCTGTGCATGTGCCATGGTCACATTTCACGGTGGTGTATGTGTATGTCATGTCACATACCCCGTGAGTCCCATGTGGGACGGTATGTTTGAGCCAGGGTGTCCCAGTGGCACAATAGTGATGGTCCTCCACAGTCTGTGTGCATGTAGTGTTTACAATGTCTCTGATTTCATGTGCACAATGGGAGACAGTCTCAACATCCACGTTGTGTGTGCATGGACTTTGATGTTGTGCGTGTGTGTGTCACAGACGTCCATGTCTGTCCTGCAGTGGCAAGTGGGACCACTACCTGTGGGGGTCATGGTTGTTTTGCTGTGGTGTATACATGATACTCCATGTAATGCCAGTGTCCATGTGGCAATACAGGGTCCCTGGGAATGTACCTGTCGTTGAGCTGTGATGCCTGGGGCACATCTGTCCTCACATGTCACTGTGGGGGGTGATTGTGACACGGCAGCAGGAGATGGGAACTGTGACACGGCCTCATGATATCCAATGGGCCAACCTGGGACTTATTGATGCCACTTGTTGAACCGTGATGACAGATGTTGGCCATGTATGTACCATACATGTCCTTACGGAACTGCACACTTCATGTAGTTGTGCCTCATAATGATGTATGTTGGGATATTGAGTGTGTTCAATGCCGCATATGTGGGCTGACTGACAATCTTGCTTTCTTCTCCTCTGCACTGCAGGGCTCCTGCTGTCCATCGACCATTCCCAGACCTGGCAACGATGGTGGAACGGGACAGCATCCGACGGTACCGCTTCACCAGGCAGCTGATTGAGGATTTGGCAGTGCAGTTGGCCCCACATTTGCAGCCTGGCCGGCCGTATCCTACAGCGCTGACCCCCAAGGTGAAGGTGATGGCAGCCCTACACTTCTTTGCCACCGGTACCTTCCAACATACTGTGGCGACTGCTGGTGGGATGTCACAGACCATGTTGAGCCGTGTGCTCCGCGATGTTTTGGTGGCAATGTTGCTATTCCTGAACCGGTACATCTATTTCCCTAGACTGCAACGACTCACTGACGTGAAGAGTGAATTCTATGCCCTGGGGAGGATGCCGCATGTCATTGGCTCCATTGATGGGACACATGTGGCTTTGGTACCACCACAGGCCCAGGAGCAGGCCTACCGTAACCGCAAGCACTACCACTCGGTCAATGCACTGGTGGTGTGTCTTGCAGATATGACCATCACACACGTATGTGCCCGTTTCCCTGGTTCAGCACACGATGCCTTTGTGATGAGGAGTAGTCGCATCCCCAGGATGATGGCACAGATGCAGAACCAGCGTGCCTGGCTTGTCGGTGTGTACTGACTTTGTGCCATTGTGTGTGATCTGATCTGTAGTATTCCGCCCACTTTTCCAAGTCAGCTAATGTGCACTTGTCTGTCCGTAGGTGACTCGGGATACCCCAACATGCCATGGTTGCTGACACCCCTCAGGAACCCTGTGACACCAGCCCAGATGCGCTACAATGAGGCACATGGTCGGACCAGGAGAGTGATTGAGCGGACATTTGGTCTCCTGAAGAGCCGCTTCCGCTGCCTGGACAAGACAGGAGGGTCCCTCCCATATGCCCCTGCGAAAGTGTGCAAGATTATCATCGTCTGCTGCATGCTCCACAACCTGGCAGTGCGGAAGGAGTTGCCTCTCATCCAGGATGACAATGACCAACATCCGCCACCTGTGGAGGATCCTGGCCTGGACCACGATGCCAGTGATGATGATGATGATGAGGGTGATGTCCGCACACAGCTCATCACCAACTTCTTTAGCTGAATGTGAGTATCCTGAGGTGTTATGTCAATGATGTGAGTTGGCATGATATGTGTAGGTGGTGCTCTGGTGCTGTTGGAGTGTGTCCATGGGCTACTTGACTGGATGTGTGTAGCGATGTGTGCTTACAGGTGGTCTGTACTCCCCAACAGTGTTGACATGCTAACTTGGTTCTGGGTGGGTATCTTGTAACATGTATTGTGCATGAGTTTTGCTGTTCTGTCCTGTTCTCCATTGCTTTTGACTGTGTGTCATTTCTGTCCTTCACAGGGTACTTTCAGATTCGTTTGGTCAACTGTGTCCACCGACGACGTGATTGTACTTCCAGGGTGGTAGCTGTTGTGTCCCTACAGGTGATGTGCGCCACACCCATGGACTTCCTTCCTTCTACAGTTGTTGACTGTGTGCCCGCTGCCAGGTGGGATTACCTTGCATCTGTAGTGGTTACGACATGTTGCAACTGTGTAATAAACCTGTGCTTCACTTTGTGATGTGCGTTGTCTGTGGTCACACATTTGACTGCCATTTGCTTACTGCACCTGTGGGCTACTTGACTACAACTGGGAATAGGTGTGGTGTCTGTGCATTGCACCGTCTTCCCTGGCAACATCAGTGTAGGCAATGAGTCAGATGGCCTAGGTGTGTATGTGTTGTGTAGCCCTGGTGGTGTGTCTCCCTCATATCTGTCACGTTGCCTTTACTCACATGCCTGTGTTGTACTTGCTGTTGCAGTTCGCATACACAGTGTAATTTTGCAGTTCATCATCCCCATAACAGCACCCACGTTGGAATCACAACAGAGGCAAGTATGGTGTATTAGTGTGTTTATTGTGATACATTTGTGTGAATAGTGCATAGGATGGGTAGTGCTGTACATATATCTTGCAATCAGAAGTTCCTAGGTGAATTGAAAGTCCTGGTAGACAAAATCCCCAGTATCGGGGCCACAGTTGTCTGAGACATTGATCCAACTTGTACTCCCCATGTAATGTGTGGGAGTTGTGTTGCCGTCAACAGGGTGAACAGTCTGTGCACAAAGGTGAACATCCAGAACAGGTTCAGGCTTCCTGGGAGTTGCGCTTGGCCATCGGCCTCTCACTTGCCCCTCCTCGGACGACCCCTCTTCTTTGGGGGGGCCCCTCAAGTACAGGCTGCTGCGGTGCAGGGGACTCTCCGCCAGAGTCATCCTCCCTCCCTGTGGCAGTTGCAGTTTGTTCAGCACCAGATGTTGTTGGCACACAGGGAGGTGTGGACTGGTTGCTGTTCATCTGGCGGAGGCATTGTAAAATGTCCCTGTGCACCGCCGTCATCTCTTGCAGTGCGTCCCACTTGGACTCCACGCGGGACATGTGTGAGTCCAAGCGGGCATGATGGGCAGCCTGCTGCTGTTTCATGTATCTGAGGAGCCCCACTACCTGGCTGAGATCTCCGGTGCTGGACTGGTACGCATCGGCTATGCGTACCAGTTGTGGGTCATCATGCACACCAGCAACCTCTGCAAGCAGCGACCTCTGTCTCCCACTCCTCCCACCACCCCTGCCAACATGTGCAGTGCGTGCAGTGGCACGCACAGATGACCCTGGTCCCCCTTGGGGGTTGGTGGTGGTGGTGGTGTCCATGGCCCCACGTTGGTCCAGGGTCCCTGTGCTGGTGTTGCTCCTTGTTCTGTCCATGTCGGCAGGGATGGTATTTGTGGTGACAGTCGTTGGAGGGGTGGGTGCAGGGGTGCAGCTGGTGGTCCTGCTGGTGCTGCAGCTGGTGGTCCTGCTGGTGCTGCATGTTGACTTGCACCGGATGTGCCAGGTTGGTCTTCTTCGTCCGAGGAGGGCAGAGGCTGTACGACACCAGTGAGCTCCGCATCCTCTTGAGCCTGGGACTGGGACTCCTCAGCGTCTGCTGCTGTGTCCCCATCATCACCTGTTTTTGGGAGACACACACAATGTATGTTATGTTTCTGCAGGCATCAATGGTTGACACACCTGACAGTTGTGACTGTGCCTCTGGGTGCGGGCCTGTACATTGCATTGTCCTAAGTCGTCACAATCAGGGGTTGATATTGGTGTAGCACATTGTCCTGCATTATTTGGGCATTTCTATGTATTTGTTGGGGTGTGAACATGGTCTGCATTGGTTGTATTTGGTTGACAGCCGGCCCTCCTTCCCACCCAGCCAGTCAGTTATCCCACCATGGACTGTGCTTGCATTGCAGGGAGTGGATGTTGTCTCTCAGGATGTCAGTCAGTGGTGTTGTGCTGTTTGTTGGTGCACAGTTCCCAGCAGGGCCTTGTGCTCCCCACAGCAGTAGCCAGTGTCAGCCATCTTGTGAGTCCTTATTCACTCCCTGTGATGTGAGCATGGTTCAGGGTGGTGTTGATGGGCCAGTTGTGAGGCTGAGCGATATCTGTGCCTACTACTCCCATCATGCTATTCCCTCCACCCCCTTCCCAGCATGCCCATGCTTCCTTCCTTTTGACTCTGCTTCCCTGTGGGGTGGGCTGCCTGTGCTGACAGGATGGCTGGGAGTGTTGTCCTGGCAGTTGTTTGGCTAAAAGTCCCAAGAGTGTCCCTGTGCTTCACACAACATAACCCAGGGTGGAGGTTCTTTGTGGGATCTTGAGTTAGGATGTGAGGCATTGCATTCTCCCAGGTGGGTTCTGTGGAGTTTGTGTTGAGGGGGGTGTGAGGGGAGGTGCTTGTGACTATGGTCAGTGCTGCAAGTCCTCCTTCCCACCCAGCCAGATATCCCACCATGGAACGTGCTTCCATTGCAGGGAGTGGAAGTTGTCTCTCAGGATGTCAGTCAGTGGTGTTGTGCTGTTTGTTGGTGCACAGTTCCCAGCAGGGCCTTGTGCTCCCCACAGCAGTAGCCAGTGTCAGCCATCTTGTCAGTCCTTCTCCACTCCCTGTGATGTGAGCATGGTTCAGGGTGGTGTTGATGGGACAGTTGTGGGGGTGAGCTATGTCTGTGACTATGACTCCCATCATGCTATTGCCTCCACCCCACTTCCCAGCATTCCCATACTTACTTGCTTTTGTGGGGAGTTCAGTGTGTGTGGGTGTGAGAGCAATGGCAAGATGGCTGACAGTGGTGTCCTGCTGTTGGTTGGTGTGCAGTTCCCAGCATGCCCTTGTGATCCCCACAGCAGTAGCCAGTGTCAGCCATCTTGTGAGTCCTTATCCACTCCCTGTGATGTGAGCATGGTTCAGGGTGGTGTTGATGGGACAGTTGTGGGGGTGAGCTATGTCTGTGACTATGACTCCCATCATGCTATTGCCTCCACCCCACTTCCCAGCATTCCCATACTTACTTGCTTTTGTAGGGAGTTCAGTTTGTGTGGGTGTGAGAGCAATGGCAAGATGGCTGACAGTGGTGTCCAGCTGTTGGTTGGTGTGCAGTTCCCAGCATGCCCTTGTGCTCCCCACAGCAGTAGCCAGTGTCAGCCATCTTGTGAGTCCTTATCCACTCCCTGTGATGTGAGCATGGTTCAGGGTGGTGTTGATGGGACAGTTGTGGGGGTGAGCTATGTCTGTGACTATGACTCCCATCATGCTATTGCCTCCACCCCCCTTCCCAGCATACCCATCCTTCCTTCCTTTTGACTCTGCTTCCCTGTGGGGTGGGCTGCCTGTGCTGACAGGATGGCTGGGAGTGTTGTCCTGGCAGTTGTTTGGCTAAAAGTCCCAAGAGTGTCCCTGTGCTTCACACGACATAACCCAGGGTGGAGGTTCTTTGTGGGATCTTGAGTTAGGATGTGAGGCATTGCATTCTCCCAGGTGGGTTCTGTGGAGTTTGTGTTGAGGTGGTGTGTGAGGGGAGGTGCTTGTGACTATGGTCAGTGCTGCGAGTCCTCCTTCCCACCCAGCCAGATATCCCACCATGGAACGTGCTTCCATTGCAGGGAGTGGAAGTTGTCTTTCAGGATGTCAGTCAGTGGTGTCCTGCTGTTTGTTGCTGCACAGTTGCCAGCAGGGCCTTGTGCTCCCCACAGCAGTAGCCAGTGTCAGCCATCTTGTCAGTCCTTTTCCACTCCCTGTGATGTGTGCATGGTTCATGGTGGTGTTGATGGGACAGTTGTGGGGGTGGGCAATATGTGTGACTACGACTCCCATGATGCTATTGGCAACACTGACTTGCCCAGCATACACAGAAATCCTTTCTTTCAGTGGTCTTCACTGTGTGTTGGTGTTGTAGTGGTGGCTACATGTCTGGATGTGTTTGTTAGTTATATTTGTGCCACTGCCTAGCTGTAGTTGTAGTTGTGTTTGTACATGTGATGACACGGTTAAATGTAACTTTGAGATGGCATGTGTTGTGTTTATCTGACTGACATACACAAAAATTTTCGATGATTCTGTTCTGGTTGCTGTGTAATTGCTATGAGTGCATGGTTTGACTCTCCCCTTGACAGTGATGTGTGTGTGTATTGTGGCAGAATATTGTGTACATTTGTTGTGTACTCACCAGGCTCTGGGATGTTCTCTAGTCCATAGACGCTCACTGGCGGAAGGATGGCCCGCACCTTCTCCTCCCAGGGCCTGAGGTATACTGGCTTGGCAGGAGGGCCACTGCCGGTGTATTGGCTCAGGAGGTAGTCTTTCTTGAGCAGCTCCCATACCCTCCTGCGCACGTCATACCACCTGTTCTGGATGTCGGTCTTTGTGCGCAGACATGGTGATTGTGCGTTCACCCTGTTGATGATCCTCTCCCACATCTTGGTTTTCTGGGAGATGGGTGTCTGTTGGACCAGTGTGCCAAACAGCTGTGGCTCTACCCTGAGGATCTCGTCTACCATGACTTCCAATTCACAATCTAGGAACTTGTGATTCTTCTTGGGGGGCATGGTGATGGTGAGTGATGTGTGTGTTGGTGTGCAGGTGAGGGTGTGTGAGTGTGTGTTTTGCTGGGTGTATGTGAGGTAGGTATTTGTTGGTGTGCTGATGGTGTGTGGCTTGTGTGAGGGATGAGCTGTGGGTGTGTGGTTGCTGTCTGTTGGGTGCTGGTAGTAGAATAGCATTTGCAAAGGATCATGGTTGGGATTTGTGTCCTTTATATGGGTGGAGTTGTGGGTGTGTCTTTGTTCTCTGTCCCCACCCCCCAGTATTTATTGGCTTTGTAATTGCTTGTTTGGCCTTTTTTGTGTAATTTTTCCTTTGTACTGTCTGTGCATGTTGGAAACGTTCTTGTGACCGAGTCGGACCCTGCAGTTGTCTCATACGGTCTTCTCCGTTTCGTTCACGCTGTGTTTGTGCAGTTTTCTATGCTGCGTACGCGTCGGTCGCGGTGCTTTGTGTTACTTCGGCTCGGTTTTGTATGCGTGTCGGTCGTACGGCTTGTCCTCCGTACGACTCGGTCGTGGTTTTCGCGCCTTGCATCGTACTTTGCGGTTTGGAGTTAGCGTGTACGTTTCGGTCGGATTTGTTCCGGGTGCGTGTCGGTCGGTTCGATTCGCGTGTTTTTCCGGCCGGATTGCTGTTTTCCGTGTTGCTCGGTCGTTCGGCTTGGGTTCCGTACGTGTCGGTCGGATTTTGCACGCCTTGCATCGTACTTGGCATGTCGGGCGCCACAGGTACGTGTCGGTCGGAATAAATTCCGGCTCCGAGTCGGTCGGTGCTTTTTCCGGCCCGAATCGGAATCGACCCCAAAGTGTCCCATATTCCTGGGCTCCACCATCCCCATCCCACTGTACTGCTTAAATGCCTGCAACAATCTCTCATACTATGCATGAATCGACTCTTTGGGTTCTTGGATCGTCTTGTCAATCTTGACTCAGTCAATTTCAACCACGTCATCACCTGTTGATACTTTCTCATTACTGTGGATTACATTACCGTTAGTCACTGGCTTCCTCTCGGGCAATTCTGTGGCTATATTACATTCTGTCCACAAATCACTTGGAACTACAATATTGAAGAAGATATTCAGATCAATCCACAAAACCTTTGAGATTTTCACAAACCGCACAATTTGCTTGTACCATTCTACGGGCTTCTCTCTAAATCTTGGAAATTCATTTGTGAATGACGCAAGATCCCTCCTACTCCAAGGCACAAGGACATTATCTCCGCTGGGTAATTCCTGTAAGGGGAAACTTGTAGCACCTGCTTCCCCTTCAACGGGAGGAGGCGGATCTCCCATAGATCTATTTGAACCTTTCTTTTTTGCCCATTTGCCTTCACACTTATTTAGCACACTCCAAATCTCAATGTGTTGACTCAGCTCTCGAATTTGTAATTGCATTCCTGGTATTCTCATACACTGTATGTCCTTATCACTACAACACTAGCAGATCGGACGCACGGATGCCGAAGGACTGGAAAACACTATAGTATCTAAATGCTTTCGGGAGATTGTTGGTCCCGCGGTTTGAGATCCTGGAATATCCACTCAGAAGGAGGGACAGTGTAAACAGATTGACCTGGAATCCTTGGGCACAATTGAATAGAACCTTCACGATGGGATTTTTCAATTGGAACGATAGTATCCCTATAGTAAACGGTGGACCCATTTCCCTACAAGGACTATTTACGCCTTTAGGATACTCGCCACAGTCGCTTGGGCATCTGTTTGAAGATTCTAAAAGGAGAGGCACATTATATTTGTCTTGATAAAGGTGGCCATTGCTCTGTGAACACCACCGAAACGCGTCGACGCTTGGGATAAACTAAATCCAGTGTACCGGCCAGTCATTGTGATAAAAACACTTGGGGGCAGATTTACAAGCCCCCTGCGCCACCAGTTGGTCACTTTTTGTGACGTACTGGTGGCGCATTTCACTTCTCCATATTTACAAGGAGAGGAAAAGCCACCCTGCGTGACTTTTCCTCTCCTTGAAAATATGGCCCCTTCACACGCAGCACTTTGCGTGGAAGGGGCGTTCCATGGGTGTTGCTGTGGGTGTTCCCACGCAACACCCATGGAACAAGACACATTTCTAGATTTACGAGGAATCGTAAACCTGGAAATGCGTGTCAATGCTACGCCTCCCCAGGGGAGGCGTAGAGAGGCGCAACGAGGAGAAATGTTTTCATTTCTCCTCGTTTTTTCCTCTTTCAAAGCGTGCTGCATTCTACAGCATGCATTGAAAGAGGAAAATGCCTGTAGTGATTGTTTTTGTGCAGGAACGTACCCCTTCCTGCACAAAAACAATCTCCCCATGATGCAGGCATCCTTGCACCATGGTGCAAGGGTGCCTGCGCCGGCGCATGGCTGCAGTTTGTGCGCCAGCGCAGGGGAGAGCACAGGAATGTGACATATTATTGTAAATATGTCGCATTCCTGTGCTTCAGAAGTGCCGCAGTGTGGCGCAGCCAAAGGGCTTGCGTTGCCGCGCTGCGGCACTTCCTTGTAGATCTGCCCCTTGGACTGCATACATGTCTGGCATTTGACTTTTTTTACCTGGATTAGTCCACGAACCACTAATAAGTGTACTGTCATATTTGCTGTCTGCTGGTCTCTCTCTTCTTCTTTTGTTTTATCTTTCTTTTAGACTATACATTTTTTATTGTTTTTAAAACGTGGATATAGTGTATATACTATTTGTAGGATTTATATATGTGATATAATATTTGTTTTTGATACTTGATAAATTTTTGCATCTCCCTCTTGATTAATTGATATGCTGTCTATGTAATACATGAAATTGTATAATGATATATGTTTTTTATAATATGAAGATTTATGAATTCTGTATAATGAACATTTTTTAATGGCTCCAACATTTCTTTAATAAAAATGTAGGTGACATTCCATTATTAGTCAATGGTTGTCTTGTGGCATTGCAAATATAGGTATATGGGTTTTTTGTATGATTGATAAGAATGGTTTGCTGTATATTTGAGATAATTGGTTGAACAATTATTTTATTTGGTTACCGAAGGGAATTTATCTTTGTCCTTATCACTAAAACAGAGTCAGTGGCTATTCAGTTAGGCTTTAGACCGATCCAGATCTACCTCATATTTCTGAGCTCATTGGGAGAATTTATCATAGACTTGCCTTGCTCATCTGGTAACATACTTACTCATAAACAAAAGTTCATTTTTTTGGTAAGTATCTAGTTGGACCAATTCAAGACTTACATTTATCATTTCTTCCAATTCTAATTTTAATTTGCCTGCATCCACCAGGTTTACCCTTAATGATGACTGAATCGTTCCTTGACTCAATTCTGAGCTTCCACTTTATTTAAGGTGGTATTGAGAACCTTCAACCAAACCATTTGTCTAATTCCTGAATGCTAAGACAAGGCTGCATTCCAGGAGCTTTAGGTACTGCCTTCTTTCTGGGTGTGCTACTATGTGCATTTAGAGGTGGCTCCTAGGTGAGCGTACCCATCTCTGGCAATCCCGAGAATGACCTTATAGGTCCAAATCGTGTCTGGTTCATTGTTGAATCTGCACTCGCACCACAAGGGGAACTCACATTAATTAGAAATAAGCGAACAGATCCTCCCATGTTCGAGCATGTAGAAGTATTCTCTGAGGTCGTTAGCTTGGCAGGGACAGCCAAATTGTGTGTTACGTTTCATGCAGAACTAGGTTTATATATAAGAACCAGAGGACCAATGGTAACCAGGACAGTGAGAGCATCTGGAGCATTAAGAGCTGTGGAGTTACCAGGGGCACAAATCCCTGAACTCCCTACCATCTGGCTCTGATTCATATTCATAGGGGTGACTTCCATTGCATTCGGGCTCACATTTAATGGTGTGGTAGCCACTCCAGAATTTCTAACCGTATTAGCGCCTCCACCTCCCATTTATTGAGTCTCATTATACGGAGGTGGGAGTTCTGACAACAACACATTTAGAAGACTTTCGCTAGAGTCCCTCTTTTGCTTCTCTCACCTGGTTCCTTTGACTTGTCCGTTTTCTTTCCTTTTCTCTCCTTCCCTTCTCAAATTCTTCGCTTGTTATTGCAGGGTATAATATGGCTCCCTCTGTCATGTCAGTTTCACTTCCTATGTTCTGCATCCCACCATCATCCACGTAATTACGCACTGCTTTTCTTGCTCTTCTCTGATACCTTTGCTTCTCTCTGGCATGAGCCGCATGCTCCCAAGTATTCATCGGGTCAAATTGTGTAGGTCTAGGCTGTGTCTTAGTCTCATTTATTAGTCTTCTCAAATTTTCAATGATTCTCACATTGAACCTACCATAGCGCGGAAACACCAGTGCACTTTATTTTTCTGTGATCTTGTGGCATTGTTTAAGGCAAATACGTGCATGAAACCCTACATTTATCTCCATATAATGACCTGCAGTATCTTCAAGTTGTGCCTCTTCTCCATCTTTAACAGGTATTGTCATATTTCCCTCAGCAGATCTGATATAACTTTAAAGCATTTCATTTTGCAGCAAAACGCCAATAATCACAGACAGAATTTCGTTTCAGAGCAGGCATTTATGGTTTACCAACAATCCTCATTCAGAGTCAATGACCAATACCAGTGCGACACCCTATGACATAGACAACCAATGACAGTGCAGCTTTACATCAATCAACCAATCTAAGCGCGGCACACTGTGACATCAGTCTCACTCCTTGCAGCAGTTCACCCTCTTTAACAATGTTTGCAAACGCACTCTCCTCTGCAATACACATGCAAAACAAATTCAAAGCAATTGCACCAAATAACTTTGTCTGCTCCACTAAAGAAAGCAACAGTATTCAATCATACAAGAAATGGTTCAGAATGACACTTTTAGACCTAGTCAGGCACACACTCAAATTAAACCTCGATCTGTGGAGAATCACCCCGATTAGTACAGCTTCCTTCTGCGCAAAGGGTCCAACACACCAACAATACCTCACTTTCACACACAAAGATAAATGTTCCAAGCTCAATTGTACTGTTCACAACGTCCCACAACAGGCATTGCAAAACTTTATCAGACAATAGAGTGTCCTCTACACTTTTTAATATCATCCCAGGATCTTAGGCTACGTTAAACCCGATTACAACTTCAACTTCTCCACTTTAAGCGCCACATTCACACAACATTCAAATTATCTCCACTAAACATCATGTAATCTCCATGAACAATGCAAGCTAAGTGTTAGAAATGGGGGTCTCTAGTTAGCAGAGGTAGGTACCTTTGTCTAAGTAGGGACCCTTCTTCCTAGTCAGAGTAAGGGGATACACTTCTAAAATAACCCCTGCTCACCCCCTTGGCAGCTTAGCATGAGCAGACAGGCTTATCTCAGAGGCAGTGTGTAAAGCATTTGTAAACACATACAGTAATACAGTGAAAACACTACAAATGGATACCACACCAGTTTAGAAAAATAAGTAATTTTTATCTAAACCAAAACTAGACCAAACGACAAAGATCCACAATACAGTGATAAAAATATGACTTTCAGATGGTAGAAATAGTTCAGTTCAAAGCAAATTGCAGATGCAACACTTTTCACACAAAGTACCTTGGATGCGTCGCGCAAAGAAACAAAAATGGAAGCAGGGAAGGTGATGCGTCGGTTTCTTACACTCAGGGAAGGTGATGCGTTGGTTCCTTGCTCTGGGGGAGGTGATGCGTCGGTTCCTTACTGCTGCGCAGGGGAGGCGATGCATCGGTTCCTTACCAGAGAGGAGGTGATGCGCCGGTTTCTTACGGCATGGGGAGGTGATGCGTCAGTTTCTTACTGCGTCCCCCAACGATGCGACAGACTTGGTGCCTCGATGCAATGCAACGATCCAGGACGATACGTGGATTCTTGCAGCCGCACAGCAGGGCTTGCATCGGAATTGGTGCGGTGATCTCGGACTTCAGAGATCGTTGCACTCGATGCGCTGTGCGGCGATTTCTCGAGCGGTGCAGGCGCTGCGACGGTTTCTTCAGTGATGCGTCGGAAACAGGTACGGATGTGTCACGCTTCTCGGTGTTGCGTTGATCTTCCGGCTCCCAGCAGAAAACAGTCTCTAGAGGTCCAAAACAACAGCAGGCACCTCTTTGCAGGTCAGAACTTCCAGCAAGGAAGTTCAGGGGAGCTGGTGGTGAAGTCTTTGTCTCCCTGAGACTTCAGAACAGAAGGCACGCTCAGTTTCAAGCCCTTGGAGATCTTTCTCAAGCACGGGACACATCAAACAGCAAAGTCCTTTCTCCTTTCCTTCCCAGCAAGTAGCCACTGCAGGCCAACCCAAGACAACAAACAGCACAGGGGCAGTATTCCTCCTCAGCTTCTCCAGCTCTTCTCCTTGGCAAAGGTTTCTCTTGATCCCCAGAAGTGATCTAAAAGTCTGGGGTCTGGGCCCCTCTTTTTATACAGTAAAATCGTTGGTTCTCTGGTGGCAGAGAGTGTCTGTGCCGAGCCAAAACCAGTTCTGTCCTTACTGGGGCAGCTTCCTGGCAGGAGGTGGAGACAGCATTGTGGAAGGCAGACCAGGACCATTCAGGTGAAAGGAAATCTCCTCCCCCTACTCTAAATGCAGCCCAGGTCTATTCAGCCCAGCCCTGACCCATCAGACTCTACGGAGCCACTGCGCCTCCCCAGCCCCTGACATTCCAAACCCAGACAGTCAATCCACATCCTAGCAGAGGCACACTGGATGGATAAGCAAGAAAATACCTACTTTCTAAAAGTGGTATTTTCAAACACAGAATGTAAAAATCATCCTCACTAAAAGATGCATTTTAATATTCTGAGTTCAGGCATACTAAACTTCATTTTCCTACCTTGTTCCCAGGGGTAGTTATGTTTATAAGATGTTATAAACAAACTCCCCATTCTATCCTATGGGAACAGGTAGCCATGCAATAGTGAAAAGCGAAATTGGCAGTAATTCACTATCAGGACATGCCACACACATCAGGGCATGCCTTACCTTTTACATACATTGCACCCTGCCCATAGGGGTACCTTGGGCCTACCTTAGAGGTGACTAACATGTAAGAAAAGGGAAGGTTAGGGTCTGGCAAGTGGGTGCACTTGCCAGGTCGACATTGCAGTACCAGACTGCATACAGGCTCTACAATGGCAGACCTGAGTTACATTTACAGGCTGCTTATGTGGGTGGCACAATCAGGGCTGCAGCCCACTAGCAGCATTTGATTTACAGGCCCTGGGCACCTACAGTGCACTGTACTAGGGACTGACTAGTAAATCAAATATGCCAATCATGGAAACACCAATCCATAACAATAATTTACAAAGGGAGCACTTGCACTTTGGCACTGAACAGCAGTGGCAAAGTGCCCAAAGCCTCTAGGCCAGCAAAACGGAGTCCAGCAAAAACACGGTAGGTCAAGGCAAAAAATACAGGTGAAACCCACGCCAATGATGCTAGGTCTAACACTAAGCATAAGCCATTAGAATGTGCAACTCCATTAATACTCACTTCTCCATTGTTACAACTCTTTCTTGAAACGCTGGAGCTCTGCCGATCCTCCAAAAAGAAACATGGGCTCTAGTCCTGGGATTGAATCTGAATTATTCTAATATAAAGTATTCTAACTCCCCTTTTCCAGGATCTAACCATCCTCGGTTTGCTACCATCCAAATTTCCCTGCGATAGACCTTTTTAGATGCCTGAGAAAGATGGAGGAATTAACATCATCCCAAAGTTCAATTTACAGTGCAGTCCATTTGGCTACACAGTGAGGACCCAAAAGTCGATAAATGGGGTTAAGTATACATTTATTACAAATTCAAAGCCAAGCTTATATACAATAATCTCAAGAATATGTTGCAAAAATACAGTATCACTACTGACAATCCAAATCGTCTGACAAAGTTTAATCTCAACAGCAGATCGCATAAAAGGAATTCAGTAAAAGCAATGCAGAAAATAAGGAACAAAGAGGCATATTTACTAGAAAATTACGCAGTGTGATGTCCAAGCACTCTTGCTGTGCCGAGCTGCGTCATTAGAAAAGTGCAGGGATGCGTCGTATTACAGCAATACGACCCATCCCTGTGCTTTCCTCTGCACAGGCACACAATTAGCTGCCTAACGCCAATGCAGGCATCCTTGCATCATGGGGCAAGGATGCCTGTGCTGCAGGGATGATTGTTTTTGTGCAGGAAGTCTCACCTTTCTGCAACAAAAACAATCATTGATGGTGTTTTCCTCCTTCTATCTGTGAGGCAGAATGCAGCACACACAGAAAGAGCAAAGAACAAGGAGAAATAGAGATATTTCTCCTTGTTGCACCACTTTAATGCCTCCCCTGCTGAAGCTTTAGCTTCTGATGCATTTCCAGGTTTACAAACCTTGTAAATCTGGTAATGCATTAGAATCCATGAGTGTTGGGTAGGAACACCCACAACAACACCCATGGAACACCCCTTTCACACAGAGTAACGCATGAAGTGGGGCCATAGGTACAAGGCCATGAAAAACCACCCAGGGTGGCTTTGCGTGGCCTTGTAAATATAGCCCAGCATTATGCGCCACCAGAGTGTAGTGTTGTGACTTTTCCTCTTTCTGTACTCTCTGTCCTTCCCCTTGCTGTTCAGCCTGAGCATGTGTGGAATCTTTTTTTTATTTTGGAATTGTATGTAATTATTTGCATAAATATCGTTTTCTCATGAGGTGGAGATAGGAATTGCAAACACTGCACGTGCACTTTAAATTCAAGTACAAGCTGTAGATACTATATCCATACTGAGGATATAGGGATTCTGATACAGCATCAATTAGTGTGAATGTTTACAATCAAGCACCTGCATCTTCATGTATTTTTATGTACTCTGTATATGGACTGTTATTTAACAATTTGCAGTTATAAAATAAGATAGAGGATTGTCTTGGTAGTGTGTGTATGCATATATACATATGATATTACTGTAACACTGCCAAAAAATAGAAATATCTTTTATGCACCTGCACTGTATAAGTATGTATGCAATATTGTTTAGTGTATTTATGTTGCAAATATTGAGGCTTTAACATATATCGATCCAGCATGACTGTTTACAGCTAGGCATTTGCACTTTTTAGAAATGTTTCCATACCTTTTTTTTTTTTTTTTTACCCAATTTTTTTTATTTTAGCGAGGTGTACACATATAAATTGAAAAGCAGACAAATATTATACATTCAAATAAGACAAAAAAAAAAAAAATTAATACTTAGGCAAAAACAATCCGAGACCATCCATAGTCAATTAGAAAGCATATCATATTAACATTCGAGGAAATTCCAAATACGATTAAATCTTATCATTGAACGAATAGATCGAGTTTTGGCTAATGCTCGTTCCTTTTCATAGATATCCTTCATAAGAATCAGCCAATCAAAAAATGAAGGTGGATTAGAATTAATCCACTCTCTAGCTATACATAGACGGGCTGCCACTAATAGAATAGACATTAAGTTTCCCATATAAGGATCATCACATATCTTATACCCCAGCATTATTTCTTTGATCGATATAGTTAAATCAAGATTCAGCTGTTGACCAATATATTGTGTGACTCTTTCCCAGAACTCTGATAGTTTAGGGCATAGATAAAACATATGAAGGATATCAGCCGCCTTTTGACCGCATTTAGGACAAATTGTTCTATCCATACTCCTACTGCCTGGTACTTGTGTTACTAGTTGCCATTTTGTTATTTTGTCTGGAGTATAATATAACATGCAGATAGTTCGAAACTGTTGTAACTTTAGACTTACAGAATGTACTGAGTTATTTAATTTGTCTAGAGCCATTGTAATTTCAGATGTTTCTATATCCATATTCAGAGTCTGATTCCATTTATTTGCTAATTCGCTAAGATCAGCACTTTTAACACTCCACAAATGTCCGTACATTGTACTAATTCTAATTTTGTGAGCAGGATTTAAAAAACAAGTAAGGACTATATGAGAGTGCGGCAAATGCATTAGTTTTTGTTTGAAGAAATAGTCTCTGAGTTGCAGATACTTAAAGAATGACTGATGTGGGAGACCAAAAGATTGTTGTAATGATAAGTAGGTGGAGAAGCCAGAATGATCATATAGCTGTCCCAATCTATCAATACCATGTTTAGCCCAATTGGAAGCAGATTTGTCATGAAATATATTTGGAAGAAATGGATTGT
Organism: Calotriton arnoldi; assembly: GCA_963921515.1. Taxonomy (NCBI): domain Eukaryota; kingdom Metazoa; phylum Chordata; class Amphibia; order Caudata; family Salamandridae; genus Calotriton; species Calotriton arnoldi. The sequence continues at coordinate 197,965 of CAWUFW010007893.1, read as the reverse complement.
TCCATAGTTGAAAATATTCATGTCTAACAAGGTCATCAAAAGTAAGCGATAGATAACAAAGAATTTCCTTCCAAATACATACAATGTCCCTTATAGTCTTAAATCGAACTCTTTTATAGTAATTAGGGTCGTTAATCCTATACAAAAACATACGATTGTCATTACCTAAAGCTAAAGTAAGCCCATAATATGAAAGCTTATCAGTTAAAAGGCTTTGTATACGTCCTGTAAATGCTGCCCAGAAGTACAATTTAAAGTCAGGAAGTTGCAAACCCCCAAATTTATAAGGAAACTTAAGAAGTTTTATCGATCGACGAGCTTTTTTATAGCCCCAAATAAAACTACTGATTGCACCCTCTAATTTATGAAAAAAATAATTGGGAACCCGTAAAGGAATCGCCCGAAACAGATATAAAAATTTAGGTAGAATGATCATTTTAATTATATTAATCCGGCCAATAATAGTTATGGGTAGCTTATTCCAATTCTTGAACTGTTTAATTACTGTCTGTAACAATGCTCCATAATTTAATTTCCAGATTTGGTCCACATTTTTAGTGATCCTAATACCTAAATATGTGGCCTCTGTACAAGTTCCACGAATAGATGTATCAGGTGGCAGATTATGTATTATTTGTGTTTTACTTATATTAAGCTTATAGCCCGAGAAAAGCCCAAAATGTTTTGCTTCTTCCTTTATTATATCAGCAGTAGATGCTGGGTCTGATGTAAATATCGCGATGTCATCCGCATATGCGGCTACTTTAAGTTGATACGCACCGTTATTGAATGGGGTGATATCTACATTTTGATTCAATGTTTCGATGAAAGGCTCGATATAAAGAGCAAAAAGTAGAGGAGAAAGTGGACACCCTTGTCTCGTACCACGTTGTATGCAGAATATCTTGGAATTCAGATTAGCATATATTAGCTTGGCTTGCGGGTTAGTATATAGTGCCTTAATCCAGTTCATAAACCGATCTGGTATTGCATTATTACGTAGTATCTGCCACAATGCATCCCATACCACCCGGTCGAATGCTTTCTCAGCATCTAATAGAATCATCCCCATGGTACTCGATGTTTTATGAGCGATATCAAATGCAGTTATAGCCGTGTTAACATGTGCGGTAGTATCCCTGCCTGAAATAAATCCGTGTTGGTGTTCAGATACCAGATCTGGCATATATGATGCCAGACGATTTGCCAATACTTTAGAGAATATTTTAGCATCAGTATTTATAAGGGATATTGGTCGATAAGACCCACATTCATCTGCACTCTTCCCTTTTTTAAGAAAAAAACAATATTAATCATATCCCAAGAATCAGGAACTTGCTTGCACTCAGCTATCTGGTGCATCACTTCTTGGAACAGTGGGAGAATTAAAGTTTTAAAAGTTTTATAAAACTCCAGTGGTAGGGCGTCGTCTCCGGCTGCTTTGCCTAAAGGCAGCGCAGCTATAGCAGTTGCGATTTCATCTTCTAATATATCAAGTTGTAGGTGTTCTATAGCCTCTGGATCAAGAACAGAGGGCCTCAATGATTGTAAATATTCTTCAGCCACCGCTGAATCATAATTTTCTGACAGAGCATATAATTCCAAGTAGAATTGATAAAATTGCTCCAAAATTAGATTAGTCGAGTTGTATATAATACCATCTTTGCCTTTAATTGAGTCTATCCTGGTTTTAGCTTTCTTATCTGCTACCTGATAAGCCAATAAGCGACCGACTTGATCCCCGTATTCATATCTATTCATTCGACTTTTATTATAAGCAGCAGCCACTTTCTCTTTAAATCGCCGGCGGGTGAGTGTATCCCCGTACTTTTCTTGTGGGTGAGTGTATCCCAGTTCATGTTTTTGCTTGGCGGGTGAGTGTATCCCGGTACTTCGCTTGTGGGTGAGTGTATCCTAGTTCATGTTTTTTTTTTTTGCTTGGCGGGTGAGTGTATTCCGGTATTTCGCTTGTGGGTGAGTGTATCCCAGTTCATGTTTTTGCTTGACGGGTGAGTGTATCCCTGTACTTCGCTTGTGGGTGAGTGTATCCCGTATTTTGTCTGGCGTTTGTGGGTATGCATTCTTTGCGCCATTCTGTTTTTACTTATCATTCATTGTTAACCACGTACGTACAATTTTTCTATGATCTGTCTTTTGTGTCCTGCCACGCTTACAGTGCTGGTTCACTGTGCGCCATACGGCGGATTTGATTCACAGATCGTAGGGGTGCCGGAGACGTCTGGTGTACAAGTCTTGTACGTGTTGTATGCTTCCTGAGACTGTTGTCCTTTCAGGTGCCTGGTATACTGTTTTTACTTTGTTTTGCTTTTCCACTCCTTTGTCAGAAAAGGGGATGGTGTGCGTGTGCCTTCCTATGCCACAATTTATTGCTATATTGCATTGTATTTATGCCTTCTTTTATTGCATTAGTTTGTATCATCTTTTACTCCTGTTTCATTTCTTAATGATATTATCTTATTGCGTTACATCGTTCATATGTCATTTTATTCTTGCTATCGTTTTATTGCATGTTGGACTATTTCTCAATCTTTCTCCTATTGCACGTATTTGCTCTAGTGATGTATTTACTTCTTGGTATATCTTCTTGCTTAGTTTTGTTTTTCAGTGTAAAGAAAGAGGATATGTAGTGTTGTGACTTTTCCTCTTTCTGTACTCTCTGTCCTTCCCCTTGCTGTTCAGCCTGAGCATGTGTGGAATCTTGATGATGCCTTGGAATGTTGGGTGCATGATCTGAGTCAGTTGGTGATTGCAGGCTGAGCAGCTAGGAGGCTGCTCCTGGTGGGGCGTACATATAGACCTACTTACCATCTTGGCTATACTTTAAGCTTCTGTAACTTGTACCTGAATAAAGCTACCTTTTGGAACCACAACCTGGCCTCCTGTGGACTTCCTACCTTCAACACAGAGCATCAAAAAAATCTCTGGTGACGCAGGGGCCTTGTAAATATGCCCCACAATCTGGTGATCAGTACATGTTTTTTGGACCTCTTGCCTATAAATGAGTGAATCAAAATTACCTGAGCTAAGTATTAATAATTGGGAAAACCCTAATTAGTTCCAATAGAGTAGGAAGGTGTCAGCATTGTGGAGACTTCTGTAGTTCTTCAAATCAGGAGTATTGCATAGCATAAAGATACACAACAGAAATAGAAATATAGCTAAGAGGCTGTACCCCTCGAAGTCTAAAAGGAATCTGCCTAAAGCTATAGTGTGACCACCAATTAAAACTCAACAGAACATTTGAGAATCTCACATCATGTGTTCCACATTCTCATAGTAGAACTTGGCAACCTTATACAATACTTCCATCTCACAGTCTGAACATCAGGACATCCTTGGACTCCTCTTGTTTCTAGATATAACATGAATAGGTGTCCCAATTACTCAAATCACACAAATGCAGATATATATGAGAACTGCAATTTGGTACCACTATAAGGAAAATATTAGTATACACACACATGTAAAAACAGCAAATACACCTTCAGTATTTCGGTCAAGTGACCACTTTACGTTAATGATATTAAAGAACACAAATATATGGTACTACATGTATGTATATATAGCATAGTCACAACGTGAAAGGGTGGAGCCAAAATTACGCTGCTCCAGGTATATGCCTTCTAGTTTCTGGCCTGTGCAGCTGCTGTCTTAAAGTCTTCATCTCTTGGTTAATTAAAACATAAATCAGTGTCTAGTTGTGCTTATTAGGTGGCCCTTTGTGTTTTTGTTGTTGTGGTTTTCATGAGGTAGATGGGTTCTGACTTCACCTTCTGTATAATTTGTGTATTTTGGAGAGATACATCAGAAACCTTGAATCTGCTTCATAGATCATTAATCCCTTCACCCAATCCAGTGCCAAACTAAAACAATTATTAGTTCACCACATATATGAAAACCAGCGGACCCAGCCTGCCTAGTCGTCACTGCTACCATTAAATGGCATAACGTAAAATGATGGGAACACCTGCAGAATGTAATGAGGGCACTCCCAGGTCTCACACATATCAATTGAATTGAATGGGGCCCCCATTGAAGGGTTGCCCCCCCCCCCATTCCGACATGCTGCAGAGGCTGCAGGGGCATGGGTTATGCCCCTGCTGCCATTTTCATATCCTACTCTTATTAAACCCTCATATGTGCGGCCTGTTTGTCCAGAACTCCACGTGTGGTTACAAAGTAAACTTTGTTCAAAGGTTTGCAAGCTTGCGGCCTTACATTTTTTAAATTTTAATCAAGTGCAATAAACAAATGCACTGTACATTATCTGTGGAGCGTAATTTGAAAGTATGGATGACGTTAACCTCACTGTTCTTTGAGCCCTTACTTAAATTGGATTTCTTTTGATGTTTACATTTAACACGGAGCAGTGTTATTGTAATCCCATCTGAGATACTGTAGGAGTGCATCACAATAATGCATAGTCAGCACTCAAATATATTCTGTGTGATTAATGTTACTAAGGAAAATTGAGTATTGTGTATTTAAAGTTCTCCACGTGAAGAATTTTGTGTATAGAATGTTACTAATAAAGGTCTATATAACATTGACATATTAATATGACTGGAGAAGTTAACGGAACATTTGTTCCATTGTGAGGTTCATAAAATAGAATGCGTATGTGTAGACTAAAGTTTAAACATTTATATGTGTACCAAGAACCATTTCCATGCAAGTGCATTTGGAATGACCTCTTCATAATTCTTTATATTTTATACATGTATTAAGAAGCTGCATTTATTATGTGTGTAGAAAGGAGCACATATTCTGTAACACTGTGCACTACTAAGGTTGACTAGAGTGGGCCTCAAGAAAACCGTTCAGTTCAAGTTCACATTTAAAGTCTAACTTGTAATTTGTATTCAACCTTCAACGTAGAATGTAGTTGCTTGTATTTTTGTTTCCACTGCAGATATGGACAAAGCCTCATTAGTTGGCATAGAGGGTTTTGTTTTCATAAGATAGCAAGTTATTGAAGGCAAAGTAGGCAAAGAGAAGCACGGTAACGAGCAGAGAGACGAGTTCTCATGGAGGAGGAGAAGAATGGCGAAGGACGAATGAAGTTGCAATCTACAGAGGTGGGAAAGGTGGTGCAAGTATACAGAGTCCTGGAAACTGACTAGCAAAAGTCACATGGGATTGTCTACCCTGAATGCAATTCATATTTTATGCGTAACACAGTGAGGGTGAGGAGAGACATTTTAGGTCTTCACAGGGAGCAGATATAGGCGTCTGCATGTGCAGCTTTATGCTACATGACCCATGGTGGGAGGGCCTTCTACTGAATACTCTGACAGCTGACACCTTGCGAATTTCACCTTTACTAAATGCTCCTTAGTTTAGGGTTGCTCCTTTAAGGTAGTGTAGGGAGAGATAGCTCACTCATGCTTACTTTGGAGAACATTTGATGCAGTTTAATACTCATTTGTTTCCTGAGTATTTGCATTGCCTTCATAGAATTAATTGTCTGCTTTGTATGATATAGGTTAAATCTCTTCAGGAGATTTGAACTCATTCTGTTTGTCCTGTATTTCTATATGATAATGTTGAGGTTGGTCTATATCGATTTGGTTCTAAATTTATAATTAAACCCTACTAAACTCAGATTAAGTTGTTTAGTGGATCATTGTGTGACCACATTGGTTATACTGTATTGAGATTTTAACAGGTGATTGTTTTCTCCCTTTACCTCTCATGCTGCTAGCAAGACCATCAGTCTGAAATAAATGTTTAAGTGGACCCATGCTCCAGCAAACAATACATATTTCTTTTCTTTCCAAAATAAAGATGCAGCGATGCTTACAAGGACAAAAATCATGAGACAACAAGTTTTGCACTCTGTATGAGAAGGCATGAATATGAGTTCTTCAAATGCTGCAGATAAAAGTACATTGGTGAGATGTGTGGGTGTCCTCAAATAACTCTTCAGGGTTGCACAGCAGCGTGCCGCCTCCATTCACATTTGCTAGAAAACAGATCACAATAGTTGGTACCCTTGTGCTGCTGTATGAGTTAGACACACTGGTACCAGAAAAGCAACAATGTGTGCAGTGGGCGACGTTTATGCAGCTAGATTATTCAAATGCTTCAAAGGTTTCACCAAACACAGGATGTGAATAGGTTTTATGTGTCTCTCCCTCAGTTCGGTTGCCATATCTTTTAGAACAGTGACTGTGTACTAACAAATACCACTGACCAAACACCACCATACAAATAGCATGTAAGTCAAACATAAATTTATGGAAATTCATGTTTTTGTACGGTAAACATCCCAATATCTCCACAGTATCCTTGCATACAGTGGCAGCTGGATTGTCAATGCTAGGAAAAACATATCACCTGTGTTGAATTCATATACTCTGTCAATTCATGGAATTTCAACTTCCTGAACTGGGTGAGGTTTCCGAACCAGAGAAAGTGCAAGGGTGACACCGACCTTTAGAGCAGATACTACTTTGGGGCATGGGGGTACACATTTCAGTGCAGTCATCAGTGCGGTGGAAGGGAGACAATGTGAGAAGCCACGTTACATTATAACCCTAAGGTTAAAACATGCAGTATCCCCATGATGTGCTTGCTATTCATGAACTGTGAAAGGTGGAACATATAGAATTCCCAGTTATGAAATATACTGCAAAGATACAATGAAAATGTGGTGAAATGTTCCTATTTGCACTATGAGTATCTATCTATCTATCTATCTATCTATCTGTCTATCCGTCTATCCGTCTATCTATCTATCTATCTATCTATCTATCTATCTAATTGGTAGAAAAAAACCTTGCCAAACCTAAGTAGCCCAAGTGTCCAATATAGTGCAAAATTACTACAATTCAGCATGATTTTAAGCACTTTGATTGACCTACACAGCAGAATCAGTGGCTTTTTGCTAAATTATCAGATTCTGGCAGAGGCGGCGATCTGTCCCCCGACAGACAATGGTCCGACTGCTAGCATCCTAATGCGCGGTCGGCCCAAAGGACTGTCTGTTGGTGGGACTGCCACCGACAGCCTGTGGGTGGCGGTCCCACTGGCATCGTGATGTGCCCCTTAGTGTTTACCAGCAGGGCCTCATACCCTCGGAGAAGCCTCAGGTTGGAAATTACCATAGTCCCTCATATTCTGTGGCAATGTTCCTCGTGCCGTGGTGTAGATCATTGGTAGGCACCGAGCTTCAACTTTCGATGTTGTAAGAAGCGCTAGGTCAAATAAATCTAAATCCGTATTTGTAAAGCGCGAACTACTCACCCTTACGGGTCTCAAGGCGCTGGGGGCCGTTGTGGAAATTAAGTGAGCTATTGCCCAGAGTCACAGGGTGCTGAGCTGAGCTGCCGCCGGAGCAAGGGATCGAACCGTGAACCCTGTGCTCCGAAGTCAGCTGCCCTGGCCGCTGCACCACACCTCTCTACTAAAGCTTTATTACAGCTATTTGGGTATGGAATTTGAGTTTTCGTAGGTAAATAAAAATAGCATTTTTATGAAATCGAAGTCACATTTGCTATTCAAAAAGTATGGTTTAACATTTGTAATAAGGTCTACTCACACATGATTTTAATGAATACATTTGTCAAGTGTTGGTAGTCAAAGTTCCAGGGCTGAAATTATCTGCAAGTATAGGGGTACACATAAAGGTAGATGTTTGTGGGTATTCACAAACATTATCTCTGTCCATTTTCACATTTGAAATAGTTAGAGGTTTTTTGCTGTCAAGGTCAGGAACAAATACACGTTTGCAAGGTAGAAATGGGAAGAGAACCGCATTAAAGTTTGTGGGGGGCATGGAAGGGGTTACTCCATTTGGAACATTTTTTAGGAAGTGTAATTGCACTTAAAAGACATTTTCGAATAGTGTACAATTATGCAAGAGAAAAATACTTTGTTATACCATAAATGGGAATTATATATTTTTTTCCAGGGGGATTTCTGGAATCATTTGACTGTTGCAGCTTCCCAAAGGCATTCTTAGAAACATTTGTGAAGTACAAATTAACTTTAAAAAAAATGTATGCTAAACCTAGGAGCAACCCAATAGGAGTACATTTTCAATGTTCTTGAATCAGACTTTAAGTGCTGAACAAAACTCTTGAATAATGGGCACCCAAATGAATCTCCTCTTAGTTATCACTTATATTTTATGGTTTCAGACTCAATAGTATTTTGCAATCTTTTATCAGTTGATATGCAGTTCATTGGTTCAGTTCTTGTGTCAAAATGAGCAGGAATGATAAATGAGACTTGCTCTGATGTTACTTTTTCAACTTCTTGTAAAGGATTATTTCCATAGCAAATTGTTGGAAACTTTGAGATTCGATTTATATATTTTGAGTGGAAAGTGTTAATGCTAAAATGAGAGCAAAATATATCAAATATTTACATTATTGATCAGTGGCACAGATTGGTACCTAATTTAAAATCCCATACTCAGGCCTTTTGTCAGCCCTTTCCATGACCATAGCACCAGGAGAAGACACATTGACGGTGACTCAGGACACATTTAAGCCTCGGTTCTAGTGTCCGTTAATCCCAGAGGATGGAGGGCTGATCTATGTGGGTGCCTCCAGGGGCCGATTTACTGGTAGTGCCCAGAGGGCGCAATGGGCGCTTTGTTTGCCCTGGTGCACTTTCCTAATATACTAGGGGCCATGGTGGCTTGTGCGGTCCCTTCTGTAATACTCATAGTGCTGGTGCACCTGTAGCGGTGGTGCTATTGTGAGACTGTGTTCCCTCATTGCATGGGGGCATCGCCCCATGCAAATAAGGGAATCATCCTGCCTCTGTTACAGACTCAGAAGCAAACATGCCCTTAGGAGGCACATTGAGAGTGTGCTACAAAATGATGTACACTGCCAGCATGACCCCTGAGGGCAGCCCTCTCGAGGGGTAAAAGGGGTCCCATAGATGCCAGAGACATCCCCCTGCAGGTAGGTGCAGTCACTCACTGTACTTCCCTGATCTCTAACCCCTCTTTAAATTGCAGGCCTGTTGCCCCCTGCACTGAGAAACACAAAGCAACTTTGAAGGAGTTGCTCTGTATTTCACTTGAATGCACTGCCCCCAGGGCAGCATGAGTTTGGGGTTGCCCTGAGGCAGCACATTCATCATAATAGGACACTCTTTCCCCTTTTCTGCCCAGTGCACTTGTTTAAAGGTGTACTGTGGTGCAAACAGGGAAAGTGTGCACTATTTGTAATATGTGCCCTTGAGTCATTTTCTTTTCTTGAAAACCACACAGCATAGAAGGCCTGGTGTGTAGGAGATTGAATTTGTTCACACATTAAGTCAGAAGAGACCCGTGGAGACAACAGCAGAGAGGAAAGGTGCAGTGCAGAGAGGAGTGGTAGGGAAGGGATCAGAGACAAGAACAGCAGAGAAGAGTGGAGCTGAGAGTGACAGACTGGAAAACAAAATCAGGTGTGGCTGGATCTTGGCAGCCAATTCGCCTCTTGAAGCAGCCCCTCTAGCCAACAACCTACTGAGGAAATTCTAGAGTGTCAGAATTGCCAGACGGGCCCTGGAGATGAACCAAGAAGAATGAAGGGGGCAAGACTGGAGGCATGAGCAGATGAGAGGAAAAGAACGGAGCCGAGAGGTACAGAGGAGAGAAGATCACAACTCCAACAGACCACCACAAATCTACTACAAGCAAGAGACCAAGCAGTCACACGGAAAGAGAAACAGACTTCCTGGCTGTCACAATCTTCGAATCAGTCTTTGGCTTAAGATAAATGATGGGTTCAGGGCCTTAAATGGGTTTTACTGTAAATTTCTGATTGCTGAGCACATGGCAGAAAACAGGTAAGAGGGGCACTGAGGTCTTTGTTTTGCGAGGAACAAAATGAGCGGTGGCCATTTGTTTTCTCTTGAAAGATAAACACATAGGTGTGGGACGCTGATCTTATTGCCCCTGAGTCAGCAAAACATTTTTGATGGTATTGTTATAGCTACCATCTCTATCTTGAATTTAACTTTTACTTATCCATTTTGCTGAGAGGGAGGAACTAGCATCTCACCAAAAAGGGGAGGACAACACAGAGGAAGTACATTTAAAAACAGAGGAGAAAACTACACGATTTCACTGACAAGGACATTTTTCAGAAGTATTAGCTAATAAAGACCAGAAAAGAAGGCATGTGAGGCCATATCTCCCAACAAAAACCTGGCATAGAATCCGTCCAGAATATCAGAAGAGACACATTTGACCTTTAAAAACCATAAGAGTACCACACTGCATGCCACAGGAAATAAAACTTAGAGAGACGTCTAAGATGTAAGAGGCTTTTACCTCATTAAATGTGCATAAAGAACTCACCTCAAAAAGCCTAACGTCACACCATGTTTCGTACAACAAACACTTCACAAACCTCATCCTCCAGTTGATGTGTGAGTCCCACTTTTGTTGCTCTGCCACCTCAAAAATCATCAAAGATGCAGAAATGTTGTCCTACGAGGTGTGTCCCACAATTCACGTTTGTAAGGACACTCAATGCTGCACATTCACTCTCACTAGAAAAACACTCATGACTGTCATTCCATGAACAAGTAATAGCTGACCCCAGTGAACAGTTTTCCTTAATGGGTAGTTAGGTGGTCAAGGTCACACGCATTAACACAGAAGAGTGTCAACATATGTAATGTATGTGTAATTGTGAGTTACCTGAATATGTAGCCCGTGGTTGCACACTTGTTCAACATAATATGAAATGAAGGCCATAGAACTGTCATGGTCCAGAGATTTCTGCACTTTCTGAAGCACTCTGACACAGTTGGGACTTGTACAAGACATACGAAAACTTTCAAATAAATACCATAATAAATGTTAGAAATGGGATCTCTGGTTGGCTAAGGCTTGCGCCAAAGCCAGGCAGAGACCACCACTCTAGTCAGGGCAAGGGAGTTACACGCCAAAGATAACCTCTGCTCACCCCCTTGGTAGCTTGGCACGAGCAGTCAGGCTTATCCCGGAGGCAATGTGTAAAGCGTTTGCGCACGCACACAGCAACAACATACCAGGCACACCACAAGAAGGAACTCCACACAAGGTTATATCAAAAATGGCCTTTGTATTCTCATAACACATTAGAATAGTACTCACATAATATACATGGTGCCACCTGGCACTAGGTCATATTTACAAGGGATTATTTACACCTGACAGGGCCAACTGGACCACTGTCAGGACCAGCACAAAGCGAACTTCGTAAATGTAAAACAGATCCTAAACGTACAACCAGTAATCACTGGTAACCACTGTACTTAGCATCAGCCTGTAACATAAACTACATTATGCACAGTATCACATCAGGCGCGAATTACATTCTGCGCCAACCTCACCAGCATAAATACATTATGCCATCCTCTCATAAGTCTAAACCCATTTAGACCCTAACCTCCTAAGTATAACTCACATTAGGGGCGTAAAGCGCAGTAGAGAATAACTCACAACCTAAACGCATTAGGTAATAATAAAATCACAAGCATAAAAACATTATGCAGAACCTCATTATCATAACAGTACATTAGAGGTATAATACGGGGTGCGTAAATCATACTACATGATTACATTCCCGAGCACCCAAAATCACATCAGCACATAGATCAGATTAGGGCCCGGCGCCCTATAAACCTAACTGTCCCCCTGGCCAACTGGCCATCTCTAAAGGGGCTCAAATGCCCTATGTCCACAGAGTCAGGGCGCGCTGCCAACGCAGCGAAAGTCAAGGGTGCGCAACTGCGCAAACCTAAACGTAGCAGCTGCCCACTACTTGCTGGGCAGCTGGGAAAGATAGGGGGCCAAGGAGTGCGTTCCACTCCTACCTCTAAGCATGCCCCCAAAGCACTGTGGCCTAAACGCTGCAGCTGCCCACTACTTGCTGGGCAGCTGTGAATCACGAAGAGGCCTGGCACCTCTGTGCCTCCGGTCCCACTCAGGGACTCTGAATTAATTGTGCCCAATTAGGCTTGGGCCCCTCAGGCCACCTCTCTGGGCCCTACGAGCAAGGCGCCCACGTGGCAGCTGCCCGCTACGGCGGCGCAGCTGTGACATCATACGGGAAGTGGGCCCGGCACCTCTGTGCCCTCAGAACCCCCCACGGGCTCTAAAACCAAAGATGCCCCCTTGTTGGAGTGGCCCGCTCTCCTGCGGGACCACTCAGGCACCGACAATGTGCCTCGTTATGCTGGGGGACACGGGCCCCTCTGGGCCCTCCCCAACCGTGTGCCCCCTCGTTGGAGCCACACAGGCTCTGAAACTAAGACATGGCACATGTGGGAGCGGCGCGCTGCCAGACGGGCCCGCTCGGACTCTGTGCCTCCCACAGGCACCAACACAACGAGCCGTCACTCACCGGCTCTCTGGCTTCCGATGTGGCGGGGGCAGGCTCTGCTCCCTCGCGCCGGAGCCTCATCTCCTCTCTTCACCTGGGCCCCCTCCTGGGACCCGGGGCTTCTCTGGTGCTGGGACAAGGGCAGGCTCCGTCTCCTTCCTGCTTCCCTTCTGCACACCGGGGCTCCCATCTGCTCACGGGAGCCCCGCACCGTCACACGGGCACCTCTTCCGGCCCTGCTGCCGGCCCCGCCCAGAGGCAGGCGAACTTTGCCTGGCTTCCGGGTCGGCGGCCATTTTCACTTGGGTCGCGGCGGTGAAACGCGGGGTGGGCTCCCGCTTCGTGTAAAGGTACCGGCGGGGTGGGCACCCGCCGTAACAGCAAAATAAGCAGGGTGGGCACCCGCCCTGGACTCACAACGCGGGGTGGGCACCCGCTTCGCTCTCCTCCATCAGGGGGGATCCCCACGTCGGGATTCCCTCGGGACAGCCTGCCGCTTCGCGCTGCAGAGCCCTCATGCTCCTTTTCCTTGGGGAAATTAAGAATAAAGCGCTCACAAGGCGCTAGGAGCCCCAAGAGAGTCCTCAAAGATGAAGGGGCAATGCAGGGCCCAGGGAGGCAAGCCCTCCTGGCAGCCCCCCCTGGGCCCCCAGCAGCAGCACGCCCTGCAGGACTCAGGTACCAAGACTGAACAACATTCATGGGGTCACAGCCCCTTCTTTTATCCACAAAATCCCCTTTGTGTCACAGCACAGGGTTGGGGAAAAACCAGACGCAACTGGTTTGGGGGAGCTTTGGAGCACTTTGTTTTGCTCAGCTCCTCTCTCCTTTCACAGGACAGGCTAGGGACATCAGACGCACCACAGGGGGTGGAGCCAGCATTGTGGAGGGAAGGCACAGCCCTATTCAGGCCCCAGGTGCAACTCCTCCCTCCCATCTAGATGCAGATCTCTCTATTCACCACTGCGCTGACTCACCCTGCCCCTCCTGGAGCCACACACACCTCCCAGCCCCTGTCACTCACAAAGCCAGACATGCAATTCACATCAGGCAGGCAGAAACAGAGCACACATAAATGCCAACTTCTAAAAGTGGCATTTCTACACCAGTCACAATAAATCTGCGCACACCATTGCGCAGCATTTATTCTCACGAGTTCGCACATACTAAACTCGCCCCTGCACTCCTCTCACACCAGGAATTACCATGGACACCCATATCCCCCATGCATTCCTATGGGAGGGCAGGACAATCTCACCACACGCACTCAGCGCGCACGCACTTTACACTGGCCCACAGTGCTAAAGTGCCCAGAGACTTAAAACTACTGACACACAAGGCAAAAAGTTTAGGGGTGAACCGGCCAAAAAGGGGCAAGTCCAACAATAAACATGAGTACAAATCCTTGTCTGCATTTCAAATATAGTGCTAAGCCCCATATATACTTAAAAACTACTGCAACTGCCTGGCTGGGAGCTGCGCAGAGGGAATTTCTAGTGCATCCAATGACAATTGATGTGATTAGAGAGGCCATTTGAAAGTGGGAAGGCCCCAAGCTCCGACAGTCTCCCACCCACTTTTACCAAACATACATTGACTTACTTGCGCCCCATCTATTGGCGGTGTATGAGGAAGCTGTGATGAATGGCTGCCTTTTCCCTACTATGCGAGAAGCTGTTATGATAACCATTCTGAAACCCTCTAAAGCCGCTGATAACTGTTAATCCAATAGACCACTGTCTCTCATTAATTGCCACACTAAAATCCTCTCTAAGTTAATCGTGGATTGGCACATGCCGCTCATGCCTGATCAGGCTAGATTCATCCCTGGCAGATCGACCACCCACAACTTGTGCACACTATTTATGGTCATACATCAGGTACACCCCAGGATGGATGTAGCTGCATGGTTTTTGGATGCTAGTAAAGCATTTGATTTGCTAGTGGCCCTATATGTTTTCGATGCTATCTTGAACGGGACTGCCCACTACATTATTGATCCTGATCAGGTTACTGTACTGTACTGATTGCCTGAGGAAGATGGCAGGGATGCCCCCTATTGCCACTATTATTTGCAAGAGCCTTGGAGCTGTTGGAAGCTAAGCTAAGACAACTCTATACGCAACATACGCTGGCATTTAGGGATGCACCACTATGGATATCTTTATATGCAGCTGATGTAACACTATTTGTAAAAGATCCTCAAAACAGTCTTAATCTCATACTTAGAGAGTTCACTAGATTTCAGGGCCTCTCAGGTATTGCAAAAAATTGGAGAAGTCTGTGGTGTTCCCTCTCATTCCATACACGCCAGGGGATGACCTTGACTTCCCCTTGGAGTGATGCGAGGCCCCCATTCAATACTTGGGAGTCTGCATGTGCATGGAAGCAGAGGATATTATCAGGCTCAACTATGGCCAAGTCATTAGCTAACTCCAGAATAGAATAGATCGCTGGCTTAAACTGCCGCTTACAATGGCAGGGAGACTGGGCCTAGTAAAAATGTCATACTCCCCAAATTCCTGTATTACTTCATTAATAATATACCCATCACATTGCATAAGACATTTTCTCAAACACTCAAGACTCTCTGTAATAGGTTGACTTGGGGAGGAATGAAACGTAGTTGATCCTAGGACACACTTGCCCAACCATACAAATGGGGTAGCTACGCTGCCCCGAACATGACATGGCGCATCCTGGCTCACCCCCCCTACATGGAACTCTGCTACCTGTGTATGCACTGCTGCATACACCCACAGTAATACGCTGCCCTTCCAGGGATCCAGCATGAAATGGCGCATCCTGCCCCCCCCCCCAAATGGAACTCTGCTACCTATAAATGCACTACTGCTTACACCCACAGAAATATGCTGCCCTTCGAGCGAGCGAGCATAATATGGCGCATCCTGTCCCCCCATCGCAGCAGTGAGGCTGATGTGCTATACTAGCAGGGGCCCCGGGATCAACACGGTCCACTGCACTGGCAGGGCCAGGGATAGGCTTCAGATTGTGGCTGACTCTCCCCTACTCTACTCCCCTGATATGCCCCTGTCACTCCAGGTGCGTTTCCAAGGATCCCTGCTTGCAGAAGGAGCGGATGAGAATCACTAACACAGTCCTAGCAATTTCAACAACACTGACGTGTTGTGGGATGGAGGGTCCTGTGCATTCAAATGGTGTATATCATTAGTGCTGTGCTTGAAATCTGTCAAATGATATGATGCAATGGTATGTTGGCTGTTTGTATGTTCACTCACGCAAAACTGAAGAAAAAAATATATATGTGTATATATATATGTATACATACATATATATATACACACACATATATATACATATAATTCATATACACATAAAATATATATATATATATATCCAGCCATCTTTTTCGCGAAGAACCAGAGCCGCTTGGCAATGGTGGGCCGTTGCGGGGTCGCGACCACCTGCAAGTCCAAAACAGCGTTGTTTTTCAAATCGATGAAACAACACACCGTGGCCCAAAACTTCTTTAAGCCTGATTATTTATTTGCAATGTCACTCTACGCGTTTCGGAGCGTCCGCTTCTTGCTCACGAGTAACGTGAATGCACCAACAAAGTGTTTTTAATTCATCATGTGACACATCTCCATGTAAACAATGAAAACAGACTTCATATTATAACATAGAAAACATTCCAGTCCATTGACAACAGTATTTACAAAACTTTCTGCAATAATACAACAAAAATTTGTTCTCAATACAGTCTTCAAAATTGTTATCTGCAAGTGCGATGCAACAGAGAGGTTAACTGCCCGTGCGGTAATCGTCATTTAACCCCGTGGTTTTTTGTTTTCTCTCGTGTGAAACAAAAAAGCTCGCTATTGAACAACAACTTTATTGAGGGAATGTGCCTGTCAAACAGCTGCTTTAGCCACTCAAATCTGCAATACTGCCCCCGTGGGCTGGTGTTCGCAATAATAAATCTAATTGTGGCCAAACCCCAGTAGGTATAAAACATGCTTACTCAATCACATGAAATCTTGCCCCAGTGGGCATAGTACTTCATGACAAGAATATTATTAAAAAAGACATAATTACGTGCAGATAACGAGTGCCTTGATCAGAACCCCACTCTGCCACCGATTAAGCCAAATCCCCGGCACATTGTTTTGCCATGCAGATAACAATTTTGAAGACTGTATTGACAGAACAAATTTTTGTTGTATTATTGCAGAAAGTTTTGTAAATACTGTTGTCAGTGGACTGGAATGTTTTCTATGTTATAATATGAAGTCTGTTTTCATTGTTTACACGGAAATGTGTCACATGATGAATTAAAAACACTTTGTTGGTGCATTCACGTTACTCGTGAGCAAGGAGCGGACGCTCCGAAACGCTTAGAGTGACATTGCAAATAAATAATCACGCTTAAAGAAGTTTTGGGCCACGGTGTGTTGTTTCATCGATTTGAAAAACGACGCTGTTTTGGTAAAACACTCCAAATGCATTGTTGTTACCACTGCTTGGCATGGACAGTCAACATCTGCAGTACGCCTCAATTCATGGGGTCTTTCCGCTCTCCATGTCTGAGCATGCGAGACACCGTGCAGTGCCACGCGCTCAGTGTTCAGTACTGTCATCTGAGAATGACAGTCACCTACAATTTTCTTTTGCTTGCTGCTCTGCATTTGATTTGTCAGTGTCTTATCTGATCCGAAGGTCCGAGGAAGATGTGCCTCCAAGCGGACGAGAACTCTGCTTCAATATTTGGGGAACCATCAAAAATCTGTCAGTGCTTGTCATTTCCCGTTACATTTAAATATATCACTAATGCTTTCCTCACGAGGGCCCTCCACCAAATAAAAAAATACAGCTTATTCCATATTTTTACCTACAAATATAAAAGAGAGGACAGGAATAAAAAGAGAAGAACAATTCTATTGAGAAGGTAGCAAGAATAGCTGGACAATTAGTTGGGGACAAAAATAGCTTGAGAACATGACCCATCAGCTGTAAATCAATTTTCCCAGTTCGTAGAATTTTGGCATCGATTTCATGATGTTTTGTCTTTCAACAGAGTGCAAAACATAAGAGCCACTCGCCGGGAATAATTGGATAAAACTTGTGCATGTTGGTAAATGCATGCCCCTGACCAACAATCACCTGTCTCCTCTGAGAGCAGACACGCACGCATCAGATCGCTGGGCTGGATACTTCTACACCTGCCTTAGTCAAGATTCATTGTTTGGACGGAAGAGGAAATCATGTGACATTGTGACAGACATATCGCAGAGGCAGCAGCAACGGCAACGAGGAGAGGAGGGGGCTCTACACCATAACTCAGGGGAGTCCGACGCTGACACCAGAAACGAGTGATGCAGGGAGATCAGGGGGGCCTGTCTAACTCCTCTTCTGGTCCTCCCTCCCCCCCGGCTCCAACGCAGAAAGGCTCATAGTGGTCCAGGAAATCCGGGAGGGGGGCGAGGCTCCTGGCGGACCCAGGTGGCCGTTGTAAGCGGCGGTGAACTGCGGTGTGTTTAGTGTGGTGCGGCGGACCCCCCTGTAGTGTCCTGCTGGACACATTCTAGTGTCCGAGCAGGCACTGAGTTACCAGCCACTCCCTAGAGGGCTGGACACACATGCACCCGACACCCATCCATCACAGGTGTCACGAGTGACGTGACCCTGTTAATGAAAGGGCCCGGGTGCACATGCTCGTGGCCAGTTCTGAGTGCTATACCAAGTGTCCGTGCCATAGTTATTTGCAAAGTATGTGGGCCTAGAGCCCACGACTTTACACCCCCTTCTGCTCCACTAACAGCTTCCTCCGCTCCAGCTGTCCAATCACTTGTCCGCTCAGAATGCCCCTCAGACCTGTGTCATTAAAAGCAGGAGTGAGCCGCTAGCAGTTGGGAGATACCTTTCTCCTTTGGCTCACCCCCCGGATTTAGGACTTTCGTCCACAACACAAAAAAAAGAAAAAACATTTTAAAAAAACAGCTGGCATGGCAAAGTCTTCACCTCGCAAGTAGTAAGGATGCTGATATGGAAATGCAAGACTCGTAGAAACAGCCCGGTCGACAGCTGCATCCCCCACAGGGGTCCTTCCAGTATCACCCTATACCTCTAAAGCCAACACCCAGATGGAGGCAAGAAGAAGATGCAGTCCCCTGCCACGCCATGAACTCCCCCCCCTTCTGGGAACTTAAGGAGGTAAGAGATCAAAAAGAATGGGCCACCCTATTTCAACTACTGAAGGAACCTAACCAACCGCACTTTTGGGAACACATCAACAAACTAAAGACCCTTAATGATACAAGGGAGAATGGAGTCTCAGAAGCAGCTTGGGTTAGTCACATCACACACTTATATGCTGATAATTTGCCTGCCCAGACAGAAGTTTCCCTGTGGATAGAAAAGATGGGCAAGCAGATCACATCCATGGAGGAAGTCACAGGGAAACCACTATCCATGAAGAAGACAGGTGAAATCACAAGGCCCCTGATCTCAGCCTCATCTGATGAACTTGAACAAGCAGGACCTGAACATATATCCCCTTGCAGGGTTGAAAGAATTGCAAAGTACATAAGAAAGAATGGGGCACCCGGCCCCAATGGTCTGCGGGCATCTTTGTTCAACGTGGCGCGAGACATCTGGGCAAGGACTTTGACTTCACTCTTCAACAGTGGGATCCAGATAGGGTTGGTTCCGGACATGTGGCAAGGTTCAATCCTCTGTCCCATATACAACAAGCATTTGCAATGCAATAGGTCTCGCATTTACGCAAGTTTAAGCTATTGGCATTGTAAATAACAATGCCTTTTTTATGTTTTAAAAATGAAAACAAAAATTAAAATGCATTGTCATTTACAATGTCAATAGCTCAAACTTGCGTAAATGCTAGACCTATTGCATTGCAAATGCTTGTTTAGGTAAAAGTGCCTGCCTTTCACCACAACAGAACCAAGCCTCGTGTGACGTGCCAGGCTCTAGTCCTGCCTGTGCCCCTCATCTGAACTTTCTGAGGCTGGGGGGGTCGGGCCGTGGAAGCTGCCTAGGCGGAGCTTGTGCAGTGTTGCTGTTCAGGACACCGAGTGATCTTAATTCAGAGACAGAGGGAGGCACAAGCGCACACGTGGGGGGCTGCAAATTAATTACATAAAGAAGCGCGGCCGCTAAAGTGAAAGCGGACCGCACTGCAAATTAATTAAAATCCTGACTAAGGCTTCTGTATTTCAGTTTTTCCAGAAGCAACCATATAGATCTTGTAGTGAACTTGGTTGCTTCTTGGTAGCTGAGTGAGCTAATTGTGTGGATGGGCGTTCATGAAAGAGCACGAAGTAGAGCTGTGGAGTTAAAACTTAGGGCAGTGAGAGTTTCTCATAATAGCCTTTGCTGGGCTAAAAAGGGGATCAGATTCATTCACATCCAGTCCCTGGCCGCTCTCCAGACCACAGAGCGATGGTCACTTATGTGCTGGTTGTAATTAGGATTTTATAGGAGTATGTGTTTCTGAGGCAGAGAGAAAAACATAAGAGGCCATTTTGAAGTGAAGGAGTCAAAACGAAGTACACGCAGAAGAAAACAGCAAATTAATTAAATAAACAAGCACGGCCGCTAAAGTGAGCGGACCGCGCTGCAAATTAATTAAATAAACAGGCGCGGCCGCTAAAGTGAAAGCGGACCACGCTGCATGCAAATGAATTAAGTAAAGAAATGCAGCCGCTAAAGTGAAAGCGGTCCACGCTGCAAATAAAAAAAATAGTGCTCTTAGCCAAGATAAAGCAGACTGTGTAACATGACAAGTAAAAGGTTCAGTCCTTATGGGCGATAACAAATGGAGACAAGGCGGTACCAAGGAGGGACTAACAAGCCTATTTACCAATCAGAAGCCAACATTTAAGAAGGACAATGACATAAAGCCAATGACAAATATGGGCGGAGAGTGAGCGGGGCCTCTAGTGCATACCCTAATACAGCATGCCTCGCAGAGCGAGCAGTGCATGCGCGCTGCCGCTAGGCTCGACCTAAAAAGGGGAATCAGTCAATACCTGCCAACTACCGCTTAATCGCACTGTTCGACGTGGAAGCCAAAATATATGCACGGATCCTGCTAGAACTTTGGGAGGCCTGGGCTAGTGACCAACAGATCCTTTCGTTTTTTCAATCAGGCTTCAGAGCCGGAGCAACAACACTGGACAATATCATAGCACTATCCGCCCTAAGGCACCAAGCTGCCAAACACAGCAGCTTACTCCAATTCTGTTGCTTTATTGATTATTGAGCAGCATTCAATAGGGTGGATAGGGGAACGCTATGAAGGAAGCTGAACCCCTGGGGCATACCCACAAACCTACTAAGTGCCATAATATCTTTGTGCTCTGAAACATGGGTTCGCGTGTCCACTGGTCTGGGCTCTGCTACCCAAAAAATTAAGACAAATAGGGGACTAAAGCAGGGGTATGTCCTGGCTCCCCTACTTTTCAATTAGTATACCGCTGACTTAGGGGAGTGTTTGGAGCACAGAGGCCTGCCCTGCCCAACCTACGTCCAGCCCAGCTCTAAATAATACAATACACCGATGATATAGTAATCATGGATCACACAAAGGCCAGTTTACAGCGAGAGCTGAACTCCTTGAACGCTTTTAACAAGGCTAACCAGCTCATAGTCAACCAGGAAAAAATGAAGGTCCTGATATTCGATTGCTGCAGGAATAAAAAGAACCTTTGCTGGCGTCTTGGCAGCCAGAGCATCACCAGAGCTAGGAAGTATAACTACCTTGGTGTATAGTTCGCTGAAAGTAATACAGCAGTGGCACAAATAAATGCACTAAAAAAAAGGGGCACAGCAATTGCTTATGGGGCTGGTCAGCTAAAGAGTGCATCAGCAGCCCCAATACTAAGGGTAATGAAAGCGACATTTATTCCTGCTGTACAATACGGCCATTTTGCATACCCCGGAACCTTAGATGAGGCCCTAGAACAAGCCCACTGTAAAGCGTACAAAAAAATATTCCAACAACCATGCTAAGTTCGCTACGCCAGGCTAATGTTGGAACTTGGTCTGGTATCCCAGACTACAGATTGTCAAGTGACAATGTGGAAGTCCTACATCAGGGTCCGGATGGTGGATAGAGAATCATTAAAAAGCCACCTAAAATAAATTCAACAACGCACTGTGCTCGCTTCACATGACAAGTTCAGTCCATCCAGTAGCGGCTCCTGGAGGGAGTGATGTGGGGCGGTGAGGCGGGGCGGGGGAGGAGCTGGGTTGGGGGTAGTAAACTACGGCATACGGCCGAACAGAGGTAAGTAAACAAATAAATAAATAAAACTAATTTCATTGCGCGCGCTGCATTGCCAAATGCGATGCAGCGTGCGCAACGAAATTCGTTTTATTTATTTATTTGTTTACTTACGTCTGTTCGGCCGTATGCCGTAGTTAACTACCCCCCACCCTGCTCCTCCCCCGCCCCCCTCGCCCCCCACCGCCCTGCAGCACTCCCTCCACGAGCCGCTACTGAGTCCATCAGGTGGGAACCATTCCTTTCATTACATCGAAAAAGGCAATTCGGCAAGTAAAGGTGACATCGATGGTCCAAGACCTGCTGCTCCTCAGGAATTCAGATGCCGCCCAGGCATTAAATGACTCCTACCTAGAAGCCACTCGCAACCATATCTACGAGAAGCTATTATTGCAAAATCTCACAGACAGATCTTCTACATGATGTCACAAGCTCTGCCAATTAAAGATTTCAACCCCTACTGGGTCAGCTTATTGCAAAGAGTGTTTTCCGGCTTTGTTATTTTCAAAACGAGTCATGGCTACACCTGCATGTTGCTGTCCTTCCCTGGAGCACCAGAGAAGGCAATTAATGGCTGGCCTACAGGCTTGAACATGCCAGGAAGCCTCTAGCATCTGCATCTCAAATTCTGCCCCCTGGGCCTTTGCATGAGGTGCACAATTTGTGGCCATAGTCCAGCGATGGAGCGAGCCCGGTCTCAGCCGCCACGGAAAAGTAAATGCAAATGAGATAGGCCGATCTCGCACCATAGCCTGAGAACTGGCAGAAGAACTCAGGATCGCCCTGACTGCCTTGGTTAATATTTTAAATGTACATATATTAAGTCGTGAAGCAAAAGACTTATCTGCCCGAAGTGGCCCTAATGATAATGATATTTTTTAACTCATATCAAAAATGCAGGACATACCGTATTTGATTGACAGTTTATAATTACCGTATTTTGCACGTTGTATACATTTAAGTTTTTGAGCATTTTTATCTGACAACTGTTTTATTCTCTTCAGATTGTATCTGTTTGTAATGGTTTTAGTTAACTAAACAATAAAGCTCACAATTTCAAGTGCATCAGGTCACTTTTAGGATGCTTGGTCAAGCAGATCACCGCTGAAGACCTGAAACTGCAGCACACAGTTCTTGGATAGGTTTCCTTTGGAAGTTAGAAAGAAAGAATTCCATCTAGTAACAGCTTAAAAATGCCCATTGTATATGTATCAAGGCCTTTGAAGTATATTCTAATATTGCTCCTCTGACCTACCAGGCCTCACAAAAAAATCTGGAAGTTGCAGATGTAATGTTAGGAACTTGATCTTGCAAGAAGAAGCACAGGCTGCTGCTTCAGTTAGGTAAGGTAATCTGAAGATTTTCTGATATTTTTAGATAATCTGAACTAAGGGGGCAATGAGTTAAAAGGCGTGCTGCTGTTTCCCTGCAGATTACTTCTCAGTAACAGTCATATTGATGTGTTTATAAAATTTCCAGTGAGTAAAGACTTGCATAAAAAAAGCCTTCTTTCATCACAATATAGATGATTTCCTACATATAGTTGAGACCGTTTTCTGGACTCAAACATCCCAAGCCATTGACTGATAGTACCTACCAATTGATTTCTCATTATACAATACATTTTTTGTTTCTGGCATTGCTTTTTAGCCAGGTTAGGCCTTGATTTTTCCTCATGGTATCTTTAATAGGAGAAGGGGTTCAGGAGCCATAGAAATTTCAACAAGAAAGCTTGATCATTGTGGGTTCTTTTGGCCTACACTGATTGCTTATTCACTTTCATTTGCTGTTCAATGCATTTGTAGCAGATGTATTGTACCTCTTCGATGTGTATCCCCCTGCGGACTATTAGACATAGACATCAGGAATGCCTGCCTGTAAGGGAGCTTCAGGTGAACGTTTTAGCTGTCTGGAAGAATTTCCATTAAAGGGTAGCAAACTTGGCTTAGTTTACTACATTTGCAAATAAATATATGGCTGATTTGTCTGGAGTGTCTTTTCGAGATAATAGGATATATTGATTCCATATTGATTTGTGAATCTCGGGTGGCACCCTGAGGCAATTTCAGCTCTCTGAACAAAAGCTTCCTGTTTCAATAATTTTGGATGAAGGGAAGGCCCAGGTATCCACAGACCTCCATTTTCTGACCTCTATGAAAGCAATGTGCTTTTCAAATGTGGAGCTGTCATCTTTCCACATTCCATAATAGTCCATTTAACATGCTTTTAATTTTAAGAAAGTTTACATCCCTCAAAAATGCTACAGCGAGGAGGACAGTATCATCAGCATTGAAGAGTAGTCTATTAATTCCTCCTATATATGGACTTTCACAGAAGCTGCCATTGTTCGCTCTAGCATATTGTTGATGCACCTGCTTCTCTCACCTTTCAAAGGGAATGAAGGCCATGTTTTTTTCCCAAACCCTACAATTCACAAAAGCACAGGTTTTGTCAATACAAAAATGGATGTTTGATATGTATTAAACCCTTTCTGAAAAGCATTTATAACTCGCAAAATGGATCCAGTGATCCAAACTGAAGCACAGTTAGGAAGCATCATAAAAGGGGCATCCATTTCTAATTGTCATTTGTTATGGTATGTATCAGTTGCAGTCACAACTCTTCAAAGGAGGTGCTAACTGATTTATAAAGGGGAAACTATCTCTGTTGGACAGCTTTCCCTTTGGGTGTCATGGAGGCCAACCTCAGTGAGAGCATGCACTGGTTGAGAGGATCGTTTAAGGAAAATGGACTGCTTAAAAAAAAACCTGGGAATGCAAAAGCAGAGATGGTCCTCTACTGTTCCTTGTTGGTCACCATCCCTGTATTTCCAGACAATCAAAGGGTAACCAATATTGACATGCTGAGTTAATATTCATTAGCAGGTTGTTTTGTGATGTCCTGAGTCATGCAATTTTGCGATGCAACTTAATAGTACATAATTTGAATCTCAAAATTAAAGACTGGTCGCAAATAGTGGGTGTGCATTTAGTATATCAGGCCTGAAATATGTTGAATCCTGTACCTGTGCATCCTACATGTACTTGCATTAAAATGCCTAAATAGTGATACATAATCACCTGAAGCACTGAGGGGGATCGTAGTAGTTCTGTTGAGTTTAAGCTAAGTCTGCACTATATAAATTCAAAGAATACATAGAGCCTGATTCTGATGCGGGTTGGAAAGCTCCCCGACCGAATCGGTTTGGAAATGGTTTCCGACCCACTCGGATCGGGAGAGTCCGACCGACGGAGTACGATGCATCCGGATGCTTGCAGATACGATTTGGTTGGACTCCCAATGACTTCAATGGGAGCATATGTTCCTAACCGCATCAGAATTGGGCCCTGGGTCGGGAAGACACGTTCCCGATCCGATTTGGAAGGAGCAAATGCCATTAGGAGGCCTTCCTAACCGCATCAGAATCAGGCCCATTGTGTTCTTTAATTCCTTCAACATGGATTAAATATTTTGCCTGGTCAAAGCTATCTTAAACCTAAAAATGACGCAACAACTGTCCAAATCTTCGATTCTGTGAATCTATGTATGAAAAATTGCAGAGAAAACATCTGGTCCACCATGATAATATGTCACATGAGCTCCTTTAAACAGGTGACATGATATTTTCTCTCTCTCCAGTGTTTGATGTTCTCAGGACCAACATTTTTTTGATATTCCATACCCAACATACTTCTAAATGTGTAAGATAAAGCAACTGAAGTCTGCTTCCGTTTGGAAATAATGGTGCTGGTTTAATGTGATTTTGCAAGGTCACCTGCTTTGACAAAATGCTCACCCTTTATCAAAGGAAGACAGTCCCTCAGGTGGCTACGGGCAAGATGGCGTCTGAGTGAGGCCACCGCTTACCTCTCTCCTCTCCCAGCCAAAATCTTACTGGTTTACAGAGAGTGTCATGTGCTGGATCTGTGGCTGGTTCGGCGATCTCTTCGGGATTACTCCGGCTGAGCGCCCAGTCCAGCGCTGGGCGCGCACTCGCTGCAGAAGAACTGGATTGAGCTGTGGTCGCTGGGAGGTTTTCACACAGCTGCTACTGATGGCAGCATCAGCGGCTTCGCACGGCTGTGGCTGCCGTCCACCCTGGACGTTTGCGGGCAGTGATTGCTCTCAGAAAAAAGAACTGATCGGAGGGCCAGATAAGATAGCTACCCGTGGCAAGGGAAATCTCGGACGGTGCCCCCTGCTACCTCTACCTTACGACGCGAAGGCATTGACACAAAACAAGGTGGCAAAAAAGCAGAAGCTCGTACCGGTAAGGAGGATAAGCCGGTTGGGAAAAAAAACGATACACATACAAAAACAGCTTCACAATGTATGCCGGCGTCTGGGATTTTAGGGGGGCGCAACCTTCAATCCTAAGCATTTTCTCACCCCAAGAGACTGAGGGGAAAAAGGAAAAGGATGGGCAGGAAAATCTACAAAGGGCAGTAATGGAAAAGTGGACGATCCAGTCCTTACTGCTACTGCTACATTTAGAGACCTAGGGGAGGAGCTTGAGGAACTTGGGAATATCTCTGCTAAAAGTGTGAGCCCCTGGAAAACAAATAGTGACAATACTATTTTAGAGGCACCCCTACATACCAGTTTGGTGGTGGTAACAACCTGCGACCCCTGCTTTCCCGATATGCTTCTTGACAGGCCAATCGATAAGAGGGTTGATTTCACATTGGATGTAGCAAGTGGGGACAGATCCTGCACATCTAGAGGAGGTGAAATTAGAAGAAAAACCACTGAGGCATGATGCTTGTCCCCGGATTGTTTGGAATTTTTTTTTTGCTTGACTGAAGACTCAGAGGTGTCTGATACAAGTTTATCTGTAATGAGCCATGGTGTGGCTCCTCCCTCAAGCAACAGCAGCTTGCAAGAGAAGGTTGTCATTCCCAAGAAGTCCAAACAGACATCCGGGATAAAAAGTCCGCAAGAAGAGTCCGGGTGGTATGGAGACTTATGGTAACGAGACGGTGGAGGAATTGGGATGGGACTACTCAGCTACACAATTGCTATCCCCTGGGACAGCAAAAGAAAAGAAGTTATCAACTGAGAACCCGGGGGGGGGAGGCGGAGTCATCAAACAATGGAAAACAGGCTGATCCTTTGCTAGCTTTAATTCTACAATCCCTGCGATCATTTCAGGAGGATGTCAAATCCGATAATTGACAGGCAGGGCTGGCTTTGAAAAAACTCTGTACAGAAGATAGGGAAAATTTGCACTGATATTTTGGAGAGACTAAACATGGTCGAAACACGAAAAGAAGCACTTGAAAATGAAGTAGAAACACTCAAAGCTCAGACCACATTACAGGAGGGCACTCTAAAAGATGTTATGTGGAAACTTGAGTATTATGAAAACCGCCAGCACCGTAACAATTTAAGGCTGCTTGGGGTCCCTGAAAGCTCCGAGGGTAATGACATAAGGAAATACGTAATCAATATGCTGAAGGGTTCCCTCCCCGAACTATCCTCCTGGGATTGGGACAATGAAGTCTAATGTGTCCATCGATTTTACTTGTCACTCTCAAGGCAGGCATCCAGTGAGCCTGAACGACCTCGTGCTATATTGGTTTATTTTGCTAATTTTTTGTTGCGTCAGGCAGTTTATGATTTAGCCAGACCTAATGCCAACAGAAGCTTTGAGGGGGTTTCTTTCTTCTCTAGACCAGATTTTGCACATGCCACTGTGGAGAGGAGATGGAGGCTGAGACAGCCTATAACCCCTTTTCAGTCGGCAGGAGCAGGAGTATTTTTACAAAACCCGGCAAGGCTGAAAGTAGATTATCATGGTCAGAATTTCAGTTTCACATCTGAAATTCAAGCCCAGAAGCTCCTGGATGATATTCTAGCAGGGGCCTTTGGGGTTAAAAATGAAGTTTGAATTTGTGTTGGCCTTAGGTTGAAATTTTGCTTTATGGGGAGATTGTATTTGCTACTCATTGTTGGAGGTGGAAAAACAAAGGGGGGGAGAGAGGTGGAGGGAGAGGAGGAGTGGTACAGACGTTATCATGCAGGCTCATGGTTGAGCCTGGTTGCCGAAGTGGTGGTGGTGGGTGGGGGGAAGAGGGTGGAGGAAAGGGACCCTCAGACGGGGGTTAATTGTGTTTGTTTTCACTTTTCTTGATATGGGGTTTATTTTGGTGGAAGGGCTGTGTAGTCGTGTGGCTCCAGAGTCAGGTCTTATAAATGAGTAGACTTAAAGTGGCCACTATTAACATTTGTGGACTCAACAATGTTAAGAAAAGGCAGAAGGCTGCGACTGGGCTACAAATGTTTGGAGCAAATATTATTTGTATGCAGGAAACACACATTGAAGGGTCACAATTGCATCTACTAAAATCATTAGAGCATAGGTTAATTAGTGCAACAACGCAGGGGCCCAGAGTTAGGGGAGTAACCACTCTGGCCAAAGGAAGTGGGATTCAATTTACACGATCATGTTCGGACAAGTATGGCTGGTGAGTTATTACGGAGGGCCAATTAAGTTTGGGAGAGAAACTGACACTTTGTACACTATATGGGAGTAACAGTGACGACCCTTGTGTGCTTGATACCATTTCTAATGAACTTGCCCATTGTCCACTCCCACTTATTTTATGTGGGGATTGTAACATTAATTTACCTTGTGATTGGTCCCTGAAGGATTGGTGGGGGTATATGGGTTGGAAACCGAAGGTGTTTCAAGCATTGAAGAATTTGTGTCAGGTTCATGGTCTGATTGATTGCTGGCCTATGTTAAAATCAAATGATTTAGGATTTACTTATTTTTCCAATCCGCATATGACCTACGCTAGACATGATTACATGTTTGTGTCTAATAGATTAATTTCGAAATGCCACATAGAGAAGCTACCACGGGTTTCATCTGACCATAACCCTCATGTCCTTAACTTAGAGGTGGATATATCTAACACTAAATCAAGATTGTGGACATTCGAGAGAACGTTGTTAGTAAATGAAGAATATTGTACACACATGAGGCAATGGATCCCAATGTTTTTGGGGGATAATTTGGGGAGTACATCAATTGAGATGGTATGGGATGCCCTTATGGGATGCCCTTAAGCGGGCATCCAGGGGGAAACACTGAGATATTCCCTGAATTGTAACAAACGTGATAACCAAACAATGAAGCATTTACAGGATGACCTAGTGGCGGCTGTGGAGGGTTTAGTGAGGGCTGTTCACGGGGGAGGGTCACAGAGGTAGCGCAACAACGGGTGGCGATAGCTAAAACCGCTATTGTTGACATCTTGGTGGACAAGGCCATAAGCAAATTAACAACTCAAAAAGAAGAAGCATATGAGCTCAGTGAAGAGATCGGTCATCATCTGGCAGTACGGACTAGGCAACAAATAACATCTAACCTAATCCGAGAAATTAAAGACCAGGTTTTAGGTCAGAATACCAACCCAGACCTGATGAGGGCAGCATTTAGGAGGTATTACCAAACCCTATATACGGCTAGTACCTGGATGGAACAGAGTGATATTATGGAATATCTTGACTCAGCTCCATATTCAGAATTCTCTAAAGAGGATCAGGAAAGTTTGGACAACTTTTCACAATGGAATGTGATTTTATTTTCCATAAATAGCCTAGAAAAGGAGAAAGCAGCCGGCACAGATGGCATCCCAACCGAATTTTATTTCACCTTTTTCCCTTCAGTTAAGAGGAATCATGAATGAATTATTTTTACATATTTTTAAAGGTGGACGACCACCTGGCTCATGATCTTTTTTTAAAAAGAATAAATCTGCTCTCTAATTGGGTTCCTACCGCATGATTAGCCTGATAAATGGTGACTCAAAAATGTATGCAAAGATGTTGGCTATGCGACTCGCACCAATAATTCATAAGATTATTTCAGTGCGCCAACACGGATTCATTCCTGGGAGGTCCACCATAGATCATATTCGGAGAGTTATATCACTCTTTGATGTTACCAATGTTGCAGAAGACCCTATGGCTCTTATCCTGTTGGATGCAGAGAAAGCCTTCGATAGGGTCTCCTGGCAATACCTCTAGACTGCAATGTCTAGAGTTGGTATTGGGGATGGTTTTCTCCAAGCAGTTAAAACCTTATATGTCGAACCTACGGCGAAGGTGATGGTGAATGGTATCTCTCTGAAAACATTTTAATCTCTTGTGGAACCAGGCAGGGGTGTCCTTGTTCTCCTCTTTTATTTGCTGTTTTTATTGATCCATTTATCCGAAGGTTAGAGAGTAATAATCAAATTCCAGAAATATGGTCGCAAAATTGGGCAACTAAGACATTGGCCCATGCAGACGACATTGCTCTTGTAACACCTGAACCAAGTTCCGCAATAGTGTCAATTGAGGACGGAGGAGGCTGAACGCTTTGGGCGTATTTCCGGTTATGATCTGAATAGAGATAAGACACAGATAGTTCTTAATGATCAGGTTAAAAAGACTGACAGCCGAGTAGTTGAAAAAGCCATATATCTTGGTATTAGTTTGTCTACAAAACTACATAGTGTGGTTAGTGACAACATGAAGCCCCTCATGGAAAAAAACAAAAAAGATCTAGCAAGGTTAAACAATTTACATCTATCCAGAGGCCGTAAGTGCAACGTGATAAAGATGCTCTTTTTCCTTTTCAGGGCTATATGCCTGGAATTTCCTCACCAATGGTTCAAAATTATGGAAAATATATTTTCCCAATTTATTTGGGCTTATTCTCGACCTCGACAAGCCCATAGGTTTGTCTCTCTATCGAGAGAGAGAGGGCGATTGGCTCTCCCAAACTTGAAATTATATTATTGGGCTTCCACACTGATTTATAGCCACGTGTTGTTGGGGTTGAATTGTGTTAATATACAAACAGACAAGGTTCCATCTCCATTTGAACTCATGTTGGGGAGAGAGGCTGGAGGATGTTTGTAGCGACAATTACATGACGGCTATTATAAAAAAAAGTCAGCTTTAAGATCTTTTTAGTGTTTTTAAGGTGTGGATTGCTGTACGTAGAATTTTAGAAATTGGTAGACTATCTTTTTATACACCCATATTTAATAATCACAATCTACCTGAGATCTTCGGAGATTATTATATGGAGAAATGGATGAAGATGGGAATTGACCAGATTGGTTGCTTTTTCTCCTCCTCAGGGTTCCGCTCCTTTGATGAGATGGAAAAGGAATATAATCTTGATTGGAGGGACTTTTAAGTTTCTTCAAATTAGGGATTTTCTTCTACAGAAAGGAGGAGGATGGGCTAAGTTTGAGAGAGTGCAAACCATAGAGAGAATAATAAAAGATGAAGTAATTTTTACTGGGGAGATCTATGTTCCTCTGAATTTAGCTATGCCTGATGAGTTGGATTTGGAGAAATGCTCTCAAAAATGAAAGATGAAAGTGGGGGTCTCTGATAATACATTTATGTACGCGTATGAGCTGTCTCAATCTATTTTAATGTCAGCTAGGTTACAAGCACAGTTTTATAATACCTGCTTCTTTTTATACTATACACCTGACAAGATAGCAAAATGGGGGGCTGGAAAGGGAACACTCTGCCCATGCTGTGCTCTCTATAATGCAGATATTATTCACATTTTTGCATCATGTAATGTTTTGCAAAACCTAATTAAGGGTATATCACATTTTTTATCTGACGGTTTAAAAATAGAAGTAATATTATCTAATGATGTAAATTTGTTAGGGATATCGGAGTTAGACTTGTTAGGGAACGGGCATGAACTGATTTTTATCTCAATGGCGGTTTTAAGGCTCTGTATTGTCTCAGCCTGGCTGGACTCTAGATACCCAGTTTTTCAGCGATGGCTGGCCATGCTTTTAGCAAAGTATAGGTTGGAAATAGCCATATATAAGTGGAAAGGGAGCCACTCACGCCGTACAGGTATGCGAATATGGGATCCCCTGTTGGAGTGGATTCAAGATCAGGATCGAGCAAGATAGATTTCATGTTATCATCTCCCCTTGCTGTTTTTGGGTATAGCATGGCTTCTATATAGAAAGAAGGAAGTTTGCATGTGTCACTTTAAGATTCTGATGGAATCACACTGGATTTGTTTCAGCTGAGTTGTATTGTATTGACACTTTTTTGGGATATGTATTTGTTAGAACTGGGGGTCTCTAGTTGGCAGAGGTTGGTACCTTTGACCAAATAGGGACCCTTGCTTCTAGTCAGGGTAAGGGGGAAACACACTGTTGATAACACCTGCACACCCCCTTGGTAGGTTGGCACGAGCAGACAGGCTAATCCCCAAGGCAATGTGTAAAGTATTTGTACCAACACTCACAGTAACACAGTGAAACACCACAAATGGACGCCACACAAGTTATTTATAAAAATATAAATCTCTTTATCTGATTAGGCAAGATCAAAACGACATAGAACCAACATACATAAGGATTCTTTCTTTAGAAATGTTTCTTTGGAATCTTTTAGCAAAAAGAACCGTACTTGTAAAAGTAAAGGAATGTGGAGAGTCCGTATGGCTGTAGACTGTGTTTCCAACGTGTGGACAGTCACTTGAAAAATGTGCTCCTACCAGCAATGGGCACTTGTGGGAAAGAACATTGCCCTTCACGGATGTCAGTATGCCCCGCTGCACTCGTAGCAAAGAGTGCTGCACTTTGTAAAAACAAAAGGACGCTATCCTTCAAGGGTGACAATACGCCCCGCTGCCCTTCGTAGCCAAGAATGCTGTACTTGTCTGGTTTGTACAACAAAATGCCCCCGCGGTACTGGTATCCCAAAAATGCTGCTTTCAAGATTGTTTAAACAACAAGGTGCCCCCGCTGTATGTGTAGCATAGAGAATGCTGCCCTTCTCAGACGTCAGTACGCTCGCACAGTCACTCGCAGCCCCCACCGCCTCCCATCCCGCTCCCGGCCTCGCACAGACACAGCGCGGCTGGGAGCGTTTACCTGGGGCTGCTCTCGCGTTGACGCCTCCCTCCTGGCGAACCTCCGACGTGAGCCCTTCTCCTCCTGCGGCACGGCTTCGGCGAAGATGGGACTTCCTTCTTCCACTCTGCGTCTTGATGACGTGGTCGCAGGAGTCCCGGTTGCTAGGCAACCCTCCGGCTTCGCTCCAGATACAGCGCAGCTCCTCTCCTCAGCGGACCCAGCCTCGGGCAGACAGTTTGAGTAGCGGTGGTGATTTAAAAGTGAACACGCAGCAATTCTGGAGATCCGGGGCCGGTGGTGAAGAGATACTGGCCCTCAGTGCCTCTCTCCGATCACGGGCCGGCGGAGGTGATGCACGCAGCGCTCTCGGTGCTTGTTGAGAGCAGATA
Organism: Calotriton arnoldi; assembly: GCA_963921515.1. NCBI lineage: Eukaryota > Metazoa > Chordata > Amphibia > Caudata > Salamandridae > Calotriton > Calotriton arnoldi. The sequence continues at coordinate 165,039 of CAWUFW010007893.1, read as the reverse complement.
AGTGTGCCGGCAAGACAAGCTTCACAGCAGCACAGTGACGTCCTGGGGGCACACAGTTATCCCCAGAGACAGCAGAAACGGCGGAGCACGGTGCAGGGCGAGTTTCAGGAGTTTTGGCAAAACTTTTGTATCCCTGAGTTTCCAACAGGAGGCCAGCTCTTCTCAGGCCCTTGGAGACAGGTTCACCTCAGAGGGACAAAGCACACAGCACAGTTCCTCTTCAAGTAGGGGGACACAGCACACAGCAGAAAGTCCCTTAGTCCTCTTCCTCAGCAATAACAGCAACTGCAGGTCAGCTCCCGGACACACAGCAATGGCAGCACTTTTCGTCAGTCTTCCTGGCTGTTCTTTGGCAGGGATTCCTTCTTGATCACAAAGTTTTTCCTAGTCTTGGAAACTTTTATATCCCTGTGTTTCCGCAACAGGAGGCCAGCTCTACTCAGGCCCTTGGAGACTTTCTTTTCAGGACAACAGCACACAGCAAAAGTCCTTCTTCAAGCAGGGGACAAAGCACACAGCACAGTCCTTTAGATCTCTCCTCAGTAGAAACAGCAACTGCAGGTCAGCCCCCAGACACACAGCAATGGCAGCACTTTTCCTCAGTCTTCTTCAGCTGTTCTCTTTGGGCGGGATTCCTCTTTATTCCAAAGTAGTCTAAAATTTAGGGGTTTCAGCTCTGATATTTATACCCCAAAAGTCTTTGTTCTCCATGTGTGAGGGGTCCTGGACCCAGTCCAAACCAGTTCTGGGTACACGCTGCCAGTGCACATCTTCTTCCTTTGTGAGTGTGGGTCAGGGCCATCAGACGCACCACAGGAGGTGGAGCCAGCATTGTGGAAGGCAGGCACAGCCCTATTCAGACGCAGGTGCTACTCCTCCCACCACTCTACATGCAGATAGGTCTATTCAGCCTAGTGCTGACTCACCCAGCCTCCTGGAGCCACCCCAGCCCCTGTCACTCACAAACCAGACAGTCAATCCACAAACAGGCAGAGGCACACAGAAAGGTTGAACAAGAAAATAGCCACTTTCTAAAACTGCTATTTCCAAACACTGAATTTAAAAACCATCCTCCCTAAAAGATGTGTTATTAAATTCAGAGTTCAGGGATACCAGATTCCAAATTTCTATCTTGCTGCTACGGGAATATATGCAGGTACACATGGGACACAGCATTCCCCATTCTGTCCTATGGGCAAGATAACCTTTCAATAGTGAAAAACGAAATTGGCAGTATTTCACTATCAGGACATGTTACCCACACTAGTACATGTCCTACCTTTCACATACACTGCACCCTGCCCAGGGGGGTACCTTGGGCCTACCATAGGGGTGTCCAATGTGTAAGAAAAGGGAAGGGTCAGGCCTGGCAAGTGTGTACACTGGCCAGGACAACATGGCAGTTAACAAACTGCGCGCAGGCACTGCAGTGGCAGGCCAGAGACACCATCTTAGGGCTACTCCTGTGGGTGGCACAATCAGTGCTGCAGGCCCACTAGTAGCATTTGAATCACTAGCCCTGGCACACTCAGTGCACTTTACTAGGGACCTACTGGTAAAACAAATATGCCAATCATGGATAACCAATCACAATTACAATTTACACAGAGAGCTTATGCACTTTAGCACTGATCAGCAGTGGTACAGTGCCCAGAGTCCTATAGCCAACAACCACAGGTCAGGAAAAACAAAGGAGGAAGAAGCAAAAAGTTTTGGGATAACCCTGCAAAAAGGGCCATTTCCAACACAACCCCCTTCCAGCCTAAAGCCAGGGTAGACCACACGATACCTCGATGGGATTCCCTGCTTGGGGTGATAGAACACGGAAACTGGCCCGAACAGCAGGGGACTATTCCTGTTCTACGCCTTCCTGAACCCAGTTGGATCCCTCTATCTATACTCTCAGAGCCCACTAGGCTAAACCATGGGGGACCCTTCTCCTCACCTGGGGACCCCATCTGTGCAGTGCCTAACCTTACTTTGCTCACAGACGTGTCCGCACTGGTAGACAGTACCCACCTGGCCAACACAACGGTGGGGCCCAGTCCACCCCCAGAGTGTGACTCCTGCCCCCCTCCCAGGGGCAACTCTGTCCACCGGGACAACTAGCCACAGTGGCCACTGACAACGGTTAGGGATGAGAGCCAGGCCTCATGCCTTTCAGGCCTCTCTAACCTCTGTGGCGTCAGAAAGTGGGGGCAGTAGCCCCAGGTGCCTGGCACCTTTTCTCCACTCTCCCTCCTGCCAAGTCAGGTATGACATCCTGACACTGGCCTGCCAGACCAGGGTCTGTACCCTCCGGCTGACCAGAGGTCACGGGCGAGGCTCTCCTCCCCCTACCTCTCCTTCATGGGTCCCGCACTCTCCTCCCAGGAGAGGCGCCCTCAGAACACAACTCTCCCACCAGTTCAGGACCTCTCCCCTGCAACTGGTCTCCCAACCTAGGGTCAAAACCCTCAGGTTGCACCGGGGTCAGAGGCGAGGACTCCCTCCCTCTGCACCCCCTCCCAGAGTGCTGCACCCTCCCCACTGGAGTGGTACCCCTGGAAGCCAAACCGGTCAGGACACTGGTTACAGATGTCCTTACCTCCAGGTCAGGCAGATCCTGAACCTGGCCTCCCAACCTTGGGGCTAAACCTCATGGCTGAGCACCTGCCTGGCACGCCAGGACTTCTGGGGACTCACACAGTATCCCCCCGGTCAGGACTCTGATTACAGATGTCCTGCCCTCCAGGTCAGGCAGCACCTGAACCTGGCCTCCCAACCCAGGGACTAAACCCTGCGGTTGAACACTTGCCTGGCACACCAGGGCTTCTGGGGACTCACACAGTATCCCCCCGAGGGTAACACATGACTCATGTGTCGTGTGACAGTCTGCCTGGCGCAGATCTCCCGACCCCTGTCCATCTGACAGTGCACGAAGATCCCCCAGGACAGAAGTGGTGTCACCATGGTCACTCCTAGGAGACTCAGCCCTTCTGGCTGGTCTCTGACGCACTGGTTCTTCCACTAGGGAACACATTCCCCTCTCACCCCTCAATCTGGACTTCTGCACCCTCCCAACTGGAGCGGCACCGCCAGACACCAGAACCACTGGAGCTCCGTTTACAGATGCTCCAGGTTCTCCTGATACTAGGAGATCTCCCTCAAATGGCCTACCAGTACAGCCTAGGCCCCCAACCTGGTGTTCCCTTAGGGAACCCTCCAGGCCCTGAGACTGGGTTTCGGGCACCTTGGGACACATAGTCCCACACTCACTCCTTCCCCACTGAGACAGGACGTGAGCCCCTACACCCCTCCCACTACACCGGGACCTAGCTGGACTACTCTGAACCTCTTCCACCACACAGGTCTGGAAGATACCTGAGCCACTCCTTTTAGGATTACTCCCAAATGCCTCTTCAGACTCTCTGGAATCCACCAAGAGGTCTGCCTCCAACGCAAGCTCCCTGGAATCAGAGAACTCGCACTCCACCGGGCGTTGCATAGCTCTGGAAAACAGGGACTTGAAATACGCTCTCCAACAAATTAATCACATAGCCCCCCACAGTTGTTAACCAAGTTACCCTTTGCCCTACCATCCAGTGCCTCACACAAGTACTCCACCCCACTCTCCTGAGATTGGCAAGACAGTGTCTGACTGTCTCTGTCATTCAACCCACACTCTTCTGGGTGGTCTCCACACTCACACACCAGGACTTCTACTATGGGGGAACCCCTCTCCCTGCACTTCTCATCTAGAGTCAGTAGAGTGTCCCTCCCACCACTAGGAATATGATCCCCTGTGTCAGTTCCCCAATCTACTTCAGGGACACTGCACACCACTGGAGCTATCTCATAAACCTGCACCCCCTGGTGTATGTTAACCCCCTCCCTCAAGGGAGGCGCCACATCTCTGGGTGTGTATACTTCTCCCTCAGCATTAGATACCATAATCTTGCTGCCACCATCTGAGCTGGACTCCACCTCCAACTCAGCAGAGCTCACTTCCTGAGCTAAACACTTTTCTTCTTTCTGGGCTAAGGCCCACTCGACCTCAGCCCTCTTGACTTCCCGGTCTAATTCTCTCTCCCTCCGTATAGCGGCAAGAAGCTACTCACTTTTCTCTCCTTTACTGTCAGAGAAGTCCTCCTCCTCAGAATCGTCTGGTAGTGTTGCTTCCCAAATTCTGACCTCATAGGAATACAGGCATGCCTCAAGATCCCTCCTTGTGGACCCTCTCTCCATAGGCAGCCCCCTCTCTTTGCAAAAAGCCTTTATCTCCTCCATCGTGTAGATATACAGGTGGAAAAAGTTGACTTCCATTTTGCCAAGACTTCCCAGGTGCAACACTAACCAGAGTCTAAGTATCCAAAAATACTTCCAGGAGGACACCAGGAAACAAAAAAAACAGTATGTGGTTGCGTAGTGGTCTGCACTAATCTAGTGATGTACACCAATCACTGTGGGTCAAGTACAAATACAAGTTCAAATCCTACCGCTGACCACCAATGTTAGAACTGGGGGTCTCTAGTTGGCAGAGGTTGGTACCTTTGACCAAATAGGGACCCTTGCTTCTAGTCAGGGTAAGGGGGAAACACACTGTTGATAACCCCTGCTCACCCCCTTGGTAGCCTGGCACGAGCAGACAGGCTTATCCCCAAGGCAATGTGTAAAGTATTTGTACCAACACTCACAGTAACACAGGGAAACACCACAAATGGACGCCACTCAAGTTATTTATAAAAATATAAATCTCTTTATCTGATTAGGCAAGATCAAAATGACATAGAACTAACATACATAAGGATTCTTTCTTTAGAAATATTTCTTTGGAATGTTTTAGCAAAAAGAACCGTACTTGTAAAAGTAAAGGAATGTGGAGAGTCCGTATGGCTGTAGGCTCTGTTTCCAACGTGTGGACAGTCACTTGAAAATGTGCTCCTACCAGCAATGGGCACTTGTGGGAAAGAACGCTGTCCTTCACGGACGTCAGTATGCCAAGAATGCTGTACTTGTCTGGTTTTTACAACAAAATGCCCCCACGGTACTGGTATCCCAAAAATGCTGCTTTCAAGATTGTTTAAACAAGAAGGTGCCCCCGCTGTATGTGTAGCACAGAGAATGCTGCCCTTCTCAGACGTCAGTACGCTCGCACAGTCACTCGCAGCACCCACGGCTCCCAACCCGCTCCCAGCCTCGCACAGACACAGTGCGGCTGGGAGCGTTTACCTGGGGCTGCTCTCGCGTTGACGCCTCCCTCCTGGCGAACCTCCGACGGGAGCCCTTCTCCTCCTGCGGCATGGCTTCGGCGAAGACGGGACTTCCTTCTTCCACTTTGCGTCTTGATGACGTGGTCGCAGGAGTCCCGGTTGCTAGGCAACCCTCCGGCTTTGCTCCAGATACAGCGTGGCTCCTCTCCTCAGCGGACCCGGCCTCGGACAGACAGCTTGAGTAGCGGTGGTGATTTAAAAGTGAACACGCAGCAATTCTGGAGATCCGGGGCCGGTGGTGAAGAGATACCGGCCCTAGTGCCTCTCCCCGATCACGGGCCGTCGGCAGTGATGCACGCAGCGCTCTCGGTGCTTGTTGAGAGCAGATAAGCGTGCCGGCAAGACAGGCTTCACGGCGGCACCAGCGACGTCCTGGGGGCACACAGTTATCCCCAGAGACAGCAGAAACGGCGGAGCACAGTGCAGGGCAAGTTTCAGGAGTTTTGGCAAAACTTTTGTATCCCTGAGTTTCCAACAGGAGGCCAGCTCTTCTCAGGCCCTTGGAGACAGGTTCACCTCAGAGGGACAAAGCACACAGCACAGTTCCTCTTCAAGTAGGGGGACACAGCACACAGCAGAAAGTCCCTTAGTCCTCTTCCTCAGCAATAACAGCAACTGCAGGTCAGCTCCCGGACACACAGCAATGGCAGCACTTTTCCTCAGTCTTCCTGGCTGTTCTTCTTTGGCAGGGATTCCTTCTTGATCACAAATTGTTTCCTAGTCTTGGAAACTTTTATATCCCTGTGTTTCCACAACAGGAGGCCAGCTCTACTCAGGCCATTGGAGACTTTCTTTTCAGGACAACAGCACACAGCAAAAGTCCTTCTTCAAGAAGGGGACAAAGCACACAGCACAGTCCTTTAGATCTCTCCTCAGTAGAAACAGCAACTGCAGGTCAGCCCCCAGACACACAGCAATGGCAGCACTTTTCCTCAGTCTTCTTCAGCTGTTCTCTTTGGCAGGGATTCCTCTTGATTCCAAAGTAGTCTAAAATTTAGGGGTTTCAGCTCTGATATTTATACCCCAAAAGTCTTTGTTCTCCATGTGTGAGGGGTCCTGGACCCAGGCCAAACCAGTTCTGGGTGCACTCTGCCAGTGCACATCTTCTTCCTTTGTGAGTGTGGGCCAGGGCCATCAGACGCATCGCAGGAGGTGGAGCCAGCATTGTGGAAGGCAGGCACAGCCCTATTCAGACCCAGGTGCTACTCCTCCCACCACTCTACATGCAGATAGGTCTATTCAGCCTAGTGCTGACTCACCCAGCCTCCTGGAGCCACCCCAGCCCCTGTCACTCACAAACCAGACAGTCAATCCACAAACAGGCAGAGGCACACAGAAAGGTTGAACAAGAAAATAGCCACTTTCTAAAAGTGCTATTTCCAAACACTGAATTTAAAAACCATCCTCCCTAAAAGATGTGTTATTAAATTCAGAGTTCAGGGATACCAGAGTCCAAATTTCTATCTTGCTGCTATGGGAAGATATGCAGGTACACATGGGACACAGCATTCCCCATTCTGTCCTATGGGCAAGATAGCCTTTCAATAGTGAAAAACGAAATTGGCAGTATTTCACTATCAGGACATGTTACCCACACTAGTACATGTCCTACCTTTCACATACACTGCACCCTGCCCAGGGGGGTACCTTGGGCCTACCATAGGGGTGTCCAATGTGTAAGAAAAGGGAAGGGTCAGGCCTGGCAAGTGTGTACACTGGCCAGGACAACATGGCAGTTAACAAACTGCGCGCAGGCACTGCAGTGGCAGGCCAGAGACACCATCTTAGGGCTACTCCTGTGGGTGGCACAATCAGTGCTGCAGGCCCACTAGTAGCATTTGAATCACCAGCCCTGGCACACTCAGTGCACTTTACTAGGGACCTACTGGTAAAACAAATATGCCAATCATGGATAACCAATCACAATTACAATTTACACAGAGAGCATATGCACTTTAGCACTGATCAGCAGTGGTACAGTGCCCAGAGTCCTATAGCCAACAACCACAGGTCAAGAAAAACAAAGGAGGAAGAAGCAAAAAGTTTTGGGATAACCCTGCAAAAAAGGCCATTTCCAACAGTATTTATATAATTATGGAATGATTGTAATTAAGGCTTCCTGTTTTCTGTTTTTACTGATTTTTACAGATAAATACAGACAGAAAACCATGTATTTTCCTGTCTGTATTTATTTTTAAATGTGGATAAAAATGGAAATTGGGTTGTTTTTGAGTGATTCTAAATGCTGTTAATCATGACTGCCAGGCCAATAGCTGTGCGGATTGACAGCCAAGGGGATTAAAAAAATATAGGGATTTTAGTGAAGAGCCTTAAACAGCAGTAGATTTCCACAACCTTGATACTAAAATGTATATATTTTCTTGCAAGTAAATATTTTACCGCCTGAGTGTGTATATATCACTGAAACCTGTCAGGCGTTCAGGCATGAGTGCACATTAACTAGTTGAATAAATGCAGAAATATACACATTCAGCTTAATTTTTTCACAAAACCTAAAGGTAAAATTTGCAAAAAATAAATATGGATAAATACAGACGGAAATGACAAAAATATAAATACCATAGAACCGGGAGTCCTAATTGTAATGTATTTGATTATTTATGCTTAATGAATTGAAGTTTTTGTTTCCCGTCTGAGGGGGTGGGTGGAAGAGTTGGGGGTGGGGGTGATTGTTTTGGAATTGAAAATCAATAAAGATTATTTTTTAAAAAAAAGGAAGACAGTCACTCAGAGCATGAGCATCCCAGTTGATGATCACTTTTCATACTAATTATGTTATGTTAACAATATTTGTAGAGCGCATGTATACCAAAGGGTTTCATACCGCTAAAATGGGGTAAGTACGGTACGAAAGCTGTAGCCAAAGGTTTAGTTGTATGCTTGGATGAATAGCCAGGTTTTCAGCAGTTTCCTAAATTTCTGATAGCAAGTGGCACATCTGATTTCTGGAGGGAGGGAGTTCCAGATGTAGGGTGCAATGACCGCCAGTCTTCTTCTTTATAAATTTGGGTACCGACAGGTAATTCAGGTATGTGGAGCGCAAAGTATGGTTGGGAGTGTACTTGTGAATGCGGGAGGAAATAAACGCCGGACTTTTATTGTTGAGAGTTTTAAAGATGATGCAGCCAGTTTTGAATATTGTTCTTTGTACAACCGGTAGTCAATGAAGATTTTTGATTGGGGAGTAATGTAGCGCCGATTGGGTTGTTTATATATAAGTCGGGATGCCTGAATCTGGACAATGTGTAGACTATTGATGAGGCATTTGGGGAGGCCAGAGTATAAGCAATTAGTGTAATCTATCCTTGAGATAACAAGTGTGATGACAGCTTGAAAGAGGGCCTCTGGGGTTAGAAATCTAGCTATCTTGCTATTTCGCCAGAGCATAAAGAAGGATGCAGAAATGACTGCTCCTATTTGAGGCGTCAAAGATAGATCATCATCAATAGTTCACTCCAAGGCTCTTTACGGATTTTTTTAGGGATTGGTGGAATTCCCATTTCGGAAGGCCAAAATCATGCTGCCAGTAATCAATCTTACTTTTAGTAATGACAGTATCGGTTTTATCCAAATTCAGTTTGAGGTGGTTGCTGTTCATCCAGTTGCGGATGAACAGCATCGTGTTTTGGAAAAATTCCTTAGATTCTTGGGAGTATCAATTCTGAATAATAGTTGCATGTCATCCGTAAAGTTGTATATTACACTTGCTCTCTTTCTGACAGTGGATTAGTGGGCAGATATAAAGGTTGAAAAGGTGAGGGGAGAGAGATGAACCCTGAGGGACTCCGCAGTGAAACTGAACCTCAGGCGATTTATAAGGGGTTAGGTGGATCTACTGAGTGTGGTTATTTAGAAAGGAGATCATCCAATCCAATCCTGTGTCCCAAAGTTCTGCTGCCTCGGTACACTGAGAGGTTGTGGTCTACCATGTCAAAGGCCGCAGACAGATCCAGGTCGACCAGTGCCTGGGTGACCTCGTGATCGCATTCTTTGTGCAGTCATCTAACACAGAAAGGATGGCTTCTTCTGTGGAATGAGCTGGACGGAAACCTGCCTAGCAAGGGTTCAGGAATGTGGTTTCTTCTAAGAAGGCGCAGAGATTATTTGCCCAAGCCCTTCTAACACCTTAGCCAAGAATGGCAACAGGTATATAGGGCGATCATTTTTCAGTGTTAATGGGCCCTCTCCTATTTTCTTCCGTAGGGGTACTACAATAGCTTCTAAGAATGTTCTTGGTATTGACCCTTTGCTAATAGAGTTATTGAGGAGTGAGAGGGCAGTGCCCGGTAATTTTTAAAATACTGTTTTTGAAATTTTTGGTGAACAAATGTTGTTAGGGGATCCTAATTTTACTTAAATCAGCAGGTCCTTGAGGCAGGACTTGCTAATACCAGAAAATGAAGAAAGGGTGCTGGGGTTCATGTCTGCATATGTCAATTTAGTTCCAAGGGAGCTTTTGGGGATGCTATCTTTAATTGCCTTTATTTTTTCAATAAAGAAAGTGTTACGTGAATCACAGAGAGACTGGGAAGAAGTAAAGGGTAATGTGACCCTGCCTGGATTTGATCATTCGTAAACAATTCCGAAAATCTTCTTGGATTTATTTGTGGATGTTAGACCTAGCATCCTTGGTGTGGTTTCCCCTGACTTTTTGCTTCTATCTCCTGTATGTTTGGCTGTGTGTTGAATTTCGTTTTTGCTGGTTTAGGTACTCTGGGCTCTTTGCCACTGCTGAGCAGTGCCAAAGTGCAAATGCTCCCTGTGTAAATTGTGAATTTGATTGGTTACCCATGATTGGCATATTTGATTTACTGGTAAGTCTTTAGCAAAGTGCACTGTGTGTGCGCCCAGGGCCTGTATATCAAATGTTATTAGTGGGCCTGCTGCACTGATTGTGTCACCCACAGCCAGTAGCCTGTCAAATGTGTCTCAGACCTGCCACTGCAGTGTCTGCACACACAGTTTTTAATTGCCATCTCGCCCTGGCAAGTGCACCCACTTGCCAGGCCCTAACCTTCCCTCTTCTTACATGTAAGTCACCCCTAAGGTAGGCTCATGATACACCCATGGGCAGGGTGCAGTGTATGTTAATGGTAGGACATGTACTGGTGTGCTTTACATGTCCTGATAGTGAAATACTGTGTATTTTGTTTTTCACTATTGAAAGGACTAGCTCTCCCATAGGCTATCATTGGAGCTGCCTTTTAACATGTTACAAGTGTAACTTTCAACTGAGAACAGCTAGAGATTTCAATAACACACTTGTTAGTGAAGATGGTTTTTAAATTGTGTTTCAAAATGCCACTTTTAGAAAGTGGGCATTTTCTTCTTTACCATCCTGTGGGCCTCTGCCTGCTTGTGGATTCACCGTCTGGTTTTAGACCGACAGGGGCTGTTTGTGCATTTACTCCTGACACTCACCCAAAGGAAGCTGAGGTGCACCCTGCATATGCGATGAGCCATCCTGGGCTAGAATGGTAGGAGTAATTTTCACTGACACCTGAATAGGCTGTGGCTGCTCTTCACAATGCTGTCTCCACCTCCTGTAGTGAAACTGGACCAGGGAGGAAGAAAAGGTTTTTCTGAGCAAGAGAGACTTTCCGAACTGAAAGACTTCAAAGGGAACAAGCATTGGCATAGCCAATAGGTCTCGCCTTTGGGACCTTATAAGTGTTTAGCAATGCAGCACATTATCCTGGGTGCTGCGCTGCCAGGGATTGAGGAGCTATACAATTACTACACACTGGGTCATGCAGTTCGATAACATTTGAGGGGGTACATGTGGCTGTGTGTTATGTGTGCATGTTTGTGTGTGTTTACACACACAAACGGCTGTGCGATATAGCAGTGCTAGTGCGTGATTGGGTGTCATTGGGCCGCTTGTGATGTGTGTTTTGTGCAACCCGAGGTGCACACTGGGATTTGCCGCTACATAGGAACATTCGAGGTAAACTGTGGCTTTTAAAGTTATCTGCAACGACCCCAGCTCTCTGCTCAGGGCTTGCTTTCAACGCTTCTTTTGACACCTGCTTAAAGCTGCAAGTGTTTTAATTAGAAGAGAGGAGTAGCATCACTCGTTCATTTGGGATGGATTATAGAAGTAAGGTTCAAATGCGGAGGTATTGATTGCATGGCGACCGCAAGCACAAGTGCACCACACACTGGCTCAGCATTAGTGGATGTGATCAACTATACAAAAAAACACTGTCTCAAACGTTGGATCGCACATTTGTACAATCATCTTTTGTGTGTTGAAGTCTGCAATTTTGTACAGTTCAGAGATGAGATGATTGTTACTACATACAATATGCCCAACCTCTAAGATCCCTTCTTCTCCCCAGTTTATTACTCTCATTAGCAGCCCTTGGAGTTGCGTTGCGAACTGCACTTTAGGTGGACAACCCCACTGATCGCATGTTTGCCATAAATAAACAGAACACAATGCAATAACATAATAAATCCGTTCCCAAAATGCAAATATTTTTTGGAAAATTAAAGATATTCACATTTTATGCTTACTACAGATTGCTGTATTTACTAGTGGGTGTTGCTTAACGGCCAAAGCAGCCAACCTTGAAGCTGGGGAACCAGGTTCAAGTCTGGCGGGATGCTCAAACATCCTGTGATTCTGGGCAAATCACTGAATCTCCCGGTGCCTAAAAATTAATGTGTCCGCCTGTAGTGCAACTGGTGCTCATGTAAAGCGCACCAAATACCTTTGGGTCGCGTTTGCGCTATATAAAACTGCATACACAGAAAGAAAAAAATTGGTATCTTCCTGAAATTACTAATTGTTCCAACCGTGGAGCTCTTAAAAACATTATACATTCTTCCTATTACCAACACCACTTCTAGTCTCTAGAGCAGGACTAGTGTAACTGGCCACCATGAACAATAATTTTTTTTTAAACTCAAACCAAGTTTATTTTCTCCTTGGGCACATTTTAGTACTATCGTGTAAAAAGGATGGGAAGCACGAAGGTCTGACCTTCGGCACTGCAAGGTCACAGTCAGTTGTTATGGCCTTGTCAGTTATCAAGTCAGGTGGCCACTGAGGGAGGGGTTTTATCAGTAAGAGTGCCCTACAGGACAACAAGAGTCCTCCCCCGCCCTCCAAATTAACGATAATGACCTCTCCTTAGTAATAAAACTGTATGGCCAAAAGGGGTGTATCTGTGCATTGTCGGGGGGCATGGCACGAAATAAATCAAAGTTTGTTCTTAAAGAGACAGAAATGGACTCAGACGTCACTGAAAGGGAAATGTGGCTTTCATTCCGAAAGACAGAGAGAGCTTCGTTAAAAAACAACTCTGCGCTTGTTGAAGACTTTGGCAAACACTTTTGAGGACAGCGATTGGCGTTTCAACAAACAAACTTTCTGTTTTAGGGCCCTCAGAGGTGGAAAGAGTTTTATTTGATACAAACTTTGGAAGTCTCAAAATTGATCACATTGCAGTATCGGGCTACAATAAAAGTCCCTGAAATTGCTCTGGTGAGAAGCAGGCGTGTTGCAGCCCAGAGCCAGCTGAGTACAAGGCGGACCCACACTACGGCCTGTGTGCTCGGGGGTCATTGCGGGGCATTATTCCCTACTTCCCTAACATTGGGCTCCCTTTCTAGTCAGTGTGTGGATCAGTGAGCAATGAGGGGCCTGTGCACACCGTCTGCAAATGTTTTCCTGTCACCTAACCGTTGCCAAGGCAACCCCTTCAATTAGAATACAAATTACCTTGGCTGTACCACAGCAAACGGGCTGCGGACTGACTGCATGCAAACTGGAAATGAAACAAGCACAAGCGCGTGCGGCAGCAGGGGGGAGGGGAGAGAGGAGGGGGCCTGCGCGACTCCCTTGCGGGAGCGAGCAGCAAGGCACGATAATTGATAACATATGGCGCCAGCTGCTCGCTCCCGCATGGGAATCGCCAAACGTGCACGCACTGCCATTGAAGGCAATGGAACGCGTGCATGTTTTTGGGCGAAAAAGGGAACCGATGGCTAAAGGTCTCTTTCCTATGCAGCACATGCGCGCTGCGTAGGCGAGACCTAATAAAAACATAACAGGGCACAACACAACAAAACAGAACAGAACCGCAGTACAATACAACAACGGCAAATTGGAATAATGCAGCACAAAATCTCAGCAGCACAAAAAGGAGCAGGACACATCACCATCACAACCAGGTATCTACAAACATTCTTGTCACACATTATCTCCTCCAGAAACCTGCTTTCATAATACGGTGATAAAGCAGTTTGCCCCAATCCTTACCTTAACTTCCTACTAAGGACAAGAAATTGCGCTAGTCAAAAAAATGAATTCTGACCCTGCACCCCCCTGTTTCTTGTTGGCTAGCTATGCCTATGCATGTAGAGGCATCATACAGTGCCAAGGAATGGAATAACCACCCAAAGTCATGTTGCTCTGTTTGAAACCTATTAAAATATGAAAACAGAAGTGCTGATAGAAAATCCATTTGTGAACATTAATATGCCCCTCTGTGGAAGTGGACGCAGCAACCAGTAGAATTTATTTTTTTCTACATTTTTCTAACTTGATCATTTTTCAGTTGGTCTCCTTTCTGGGTCGTTATAAATAGTTAAAGATCGTGAACATCCCAGAAGAGTCAGGAAAATAAACAATGGCACATGATTAAAGAAAAAAATCCCCTAACTAGAAAGACAGAACGAGTGAGTTATGACTTCATCAAGATCATACATCCAGTCGCGGCTCCTGGAGGGAGTGCTGCGATGCAGCGTGCGCAATGTAATTCGTTTTATTTATTTACTTATGTACTTGCCTCCGTTCGGCCGTATGCCGGAGTTTACTACCCCCCACCCTGCCCCTCCCTCGCCCCACCCCACCGCCCCGCAGCACTCCCTCCAGGAGCCGTGACTGCATACATCTCACAAGCACTGGGGTTGCAGAACCATAGGCAAATATGAAATGATAAGGTGCGTGTACGCCTTTGAGCCAGATCCCTTTGGGGTGGGGCGCTGAAATACCAGAAGCCAGGCTCCTCCCAACCCCACAGTAAACTGACGTCAAGAGAGGAGCCATACACGAGACTTTGTGTAATGTAGAGGCAAACGGCATGGATCTCAGACATTTCTGCACCAAAGATGCAGAAGAGGCTTCTTTGCTCCACATCTGGGCCCCGGCTCTTTTTGTGCTGTGTAGTGTTTATTTAGGACAGTGTAAGGACTCATGTCACTGGCACCGAAGGATTATCAACCGTTTTTATACCACCCATATAAAATAGAACTTCAATTCTCTTCAGCCTGATTTTGCAGCTAATACAAGTTTAAACATTGTACGTTGAGACTCAGAACAAGTCATCATTCCATGACACGGGTATATGCTATTTTCATGTCATGTGACCAGCCGCGACCCCAAGGACGCTTGCAGACTCCCTGGGCCTGATTCACAGAACTAACTTACGTCAAAAACGTAAAGTTAGTACTTTTCGGTATTCACAGAATACACTTACTCATTTTGGTATTCACAGAATGAACTTACTCATTTCAGTATTCACAGAAGTTAGTAGTCCTAACTTTAGGACTCCTAAATGCCTTCTGTGAATACCGAAAGTCTTAAAGTTAGGTTTTTTCTCAGTTTAGGAGTAGTAAAGTTAGGACTCCTAACTTTAGGATTCCTAAATGCCTTCTGTGAATACATAAAGTCTTAAAGTTAGGATTTTTCTCAGTTTAGGAGTAGTAAAGTTAGGACTCCTAACTTTAGGACTCCTAAATGCCAACTTTACTACTCCTAAACTGAGAAAAATCCAAACTTTAAGACTTTCGGTATTCAGAGAAGGCATTTAGGAGTCCTAAAGTTAGGAGTCCTAACTTTACTACTCCTAAACTGAGAAAAATCCTAACTTTAAGATTTTCGGTATTCACAGAAGGCATTTAGGAGTCCTAAAGTTAGGACTACTAACTTCTGTGAATACCGAAATGAGTAAGTTCATTCTGTGAATACCAAAATGAGTAAGTGTATTCTGTGAATACTAAAAAGTACTAACTTTACGTTTTTGACGTAAGTTAGTTCTGTGAATCAGGCCCCTTACTTTATATATACGCACGTTTACAGAAACTTTCATTCCACCTCAAGAAAATACATAAAAACTATAATACAGATGATTTTTAAAACACTCAATCTAGGATGCTGAAGGCAAGTCAATGGTACTTCTTGTGCACAACATCATAGCTGAATGCCTGCAAGTCAACTAAGGTGGCAAGTTCTAGTATCAGATATTTGACTTCAAATGAGCATAAATGAAAGGTATGAAAATTGAAATATTAGGTACTATCGTTTGTTATGAAGGGGTCAATGCGCAGTAAGGAAGAGGTGTGGTGCAGCGGCCAGGGCAGCTGACTCCGGAACACGACAGCTCAGGGTTCGATCCCTGGCGCCCGGGGCAGGTTAGCCCAGCACCTTGTGACTCCGGGCAATAGCTCCCTTAATCTTCCCCACGGCCCCCACTGCCGGGACACTTCTCCGGAGGTAGCTGTGCGCTTTACAAATGCTGGTATTTCATTTCATTTCTATATAGATAGTTTTGGCCCCAATAACTCAACATACATTGCCACAAAATATATGTTGTAAATATGGCAGCTAATACTTTGTTGTGCAGAGGCCTTCTGCAGTGACAGTTATGATAACTGTAAAATTGTGAACTGTAAGTTGTTGTCTGAAAAACACATTGTTGAAGTTCTGACTGCAAAACATATCCCCCATTGATAGGCCATCAAGTTAACATGAGAAATCGTGAGGAGGGGTGAAACAAAATAGGCCCCTAGCTGATTTACCCTCTGAAGCAATATAAATGAAGCAGTACAGGGGCAGAGGGGTAGGGCCAACCCAAATATACAGCCCATATCTTTCTGGAGAAAATATTTTTTCCTTAATTTGCCACAGATTTTGGAATTTTTAAAAACACCTTGTACGTTTTGGACATTTTAGAAATTTGAAATTGTGAACTTAGATTACTGCCTACCTTTCCAGGCAGAAAGAGAGGCTATCAAAAGATAAGACACTACTAGGAATGTCTGGGGACAGCTGGGGGTGGTAACACCAGCTATCAATAAACATAGGCGGTCACTGACTAGGGTGCAATTTATGATCATGGGTGGTTCAGAGACCAGGGAATCAAAACATGGAAAGACGCTAAAGTGATCTGAATTCTCTTTGTGTGATTTTTTGGGGGAAGGGAGAGCATTAGCACAGGGTGAGGAGGAAGAGGTGGGTTTTAGATGCTTCCTGAAGGCAAGACTGTGCATGTGCACTGCTTGCACCAAGATTGAGGTAAAGGAAGTTTAAAGTGCAGAGTGAGGAGATAGAAGGTGTGTGCATTGAATATCTTAGCAGAGTTCAGTGGAAAGGGTCTCCAAGATTCCAGATGCCATTGAAAGGTTCTAGAAAATCTGAGGCCTGATCCGTGAGCTAGGCAATTAATTTCATTCTTATTTGCTTTGCTATTATAGCGCCATTGTCAATGATCGTGTGTAGTATTTTGTTTGTTAACTGTATGAAATATAATGTATTTCTGGCAATTGTTAACTGCATTTCGCCAATAAAATCTGGTTTACAAAAGCCAGAAGTTGACATGTGATGTGGGAGGGGACAAAGATCGCACATCAATGCACACAAAGGGGCCGAAGAGCAGTCTGCACGTGTGGGGCAGTGACCCTATATATTTTTCTCAGTTTACTTTTTAAACATTAGGAAATATATAATTGTAACTTTTGGTCAGCAGATTAATTAAGTTTTCGCCACTTATTTCACTGCCCCATACCCTCAGGCCCGCAGAAACTTGAATGCATTTCTACATATTGTCACGTTATTTAAGTATTTGGACTGCCTCTACACTTGATTACTACTCTTGGAAAGCACTACGCTAGTAAATAAACCGGATTCTGCCAAACCCGGTAACTAGTTGTGAATAAACTGATGTGGTGAAATTGGAAAACCTATTGGTGTCAATTGCATCACCCTTCTCGTTCTTGGTGTATTGTAAGGCGTAGTAGTTCCTGTGGGTGTCTATTTAAATTGTAGAATGTCCCTGTCTTGGACAACAAAAACCCGTATCCAACTTCCACTACTGTGCTCCGCAAACGAGGGCACGCGTGTTCTTCGGCATGAACCGAAGCTGTTTTTAACGCACACACGGTGTGAGCATGCGCAGCTCCTGCTCCGGTCCGTATCCATACACAACCCCCGCACACTCCCCCTGGAGCTCCTGGACTCGCTCCTCTGCCTAACTAGGGTGTTACCGAAATGGTCCCAGCTGACAGCGTTTATCCAATTCCCACAATACCCGATGGCTGTAGCCTTAATGGCGTCGTTGTGCCCGTGGCTACTGTTTCTAAATAGTTTTAAACATGGGGGTGAATTAGAGATACTTTACTTTGGAAGGGGCAGTTTCAGCACGAAAGTGCATCACTACCGTTACATGGCGATTAGCCACGTGGAAGTAGCTAATTAGATAATCAGCTGAGAGACAAACACAAAGGCGGAGGAGCGGATCTAGAATATTGTTATCACAGTGAGGGGCAGACCTACAGCCTGTCGGAAATGGCGAGTTTTCAGTGATTTCTTGAATATTGGGGAATTCTGTGGTCCGTGGGGTTAAAGGAAGTGCGTTGCAGAAAGAAGTGACTTAAACTTGGAAGGCTCCGAGTTTTGCAGTTCAAATGGCTGTGAAGAACTCAATCGGCAGTGACGTCATGGCCAGGACGTGTTTTTCGCCCAACCTATCATTACATTAAGCAAAAGGAATCATACATTAATCGATCAAACATTCCTCTTCGAAGATGAGCAAATTTAACTCACCCCAAAAACATTTAAGAAAAACACCACACGCATCTTCTCCAGACCCATACACAGAACTCCAAAATGGAGGCAGACTGCTTGTCAAATAAAATCCTCTTAACAAACAGGAGCCTGGTGCTCAGTGACCTTTGTGGCCCGGGCCCCACGTGCGACACAGAAAGGCAACACAGCCGCTGGTGGGCGATGAACAACCAACGAACGACCACTTTTTTTTACCTACAGAGTTCATCATCATGTTTACCCCTCCCTTGCAGGCGCCGCAGCTATATTTAAAATCACTCGATTGAGGAAATGTTGAAAATAGCGCTGGGAATTCCCTAATGACGCCCCTGGAGGAAAGAGCTCAGGGGATGGGGGTAGCATGTTTAATCATTTGGAAGCCTGATGAGTCTTTGGCTTTAGAAATGTTTGTACACTGTGCTTTAGCAGGACAAGATGCTGCGGGAATTAGTTTTCCCACAAGGCTGACACCTGAAATTTCATCCTCAGATAAAGAACAGCGCAGAAAAAACTGAAGGGTAAGTTACAAAGAGTTAATAAAACAAGCACAAGCGCACGCCTCGCGCGGCAGCAAGGGGAGAAAGGAGGGGGCCTGCGCGATTCCCTTGCGGGAACGAGCAGCAAGGCGCGATAATTGCTACCATATGGCGCCAGCTGCTCGCTCCCGCAAGTGAATCGCCAAACGTGCACGCGTTGCCATTGAAGGCAATGGAACGCGTGCACGTTTTTGGCTGAAAAGCCGAGGCGATTCCAAAAGGTCTTTTTGCCTAAGCAGCGCATGCGCGCTGCGTAGGCGAGACCTAAAAAGGGGTGTAAGTATTAGATCTAAAACTCCAGAACTTTAGACTACTTCTGGAATCAAGAGGAACTTCTGCCAAAGAGAAGAGCTGAAGAGCTGCAAGGAGGAGTGCTGCCCCTTTGCTGTGTGTTGCTTTGCTGGGTTGGGCTGCAGTTGCTGCTTCTGCCAAGGAGAGGAAAAGGGCTGGATTTTGCTGTTTTCCTGCTTGTGAAGTTTCTCCAAGGGCTTGTGTGTGCTTGACTCCTGTTCTGAAATCTCAGGGACGCAAAGTTTTCCCCTGCAGGATCCTTGAACTCCACTGCTGGGATTTCTGACCTGCCTTGTGGTGTCAACCCCAGTTTGGGGCTCTTGGAGGTTGTTCCTGCTGCAAAGATCTAAACAGATCTGAAAAATCTGCAAAATCGAAGCTTTGCTCTTTTAGTGCCTTAAATTTCCCACGAGGTACCACTGTGCCAGAGAAAATCCCGATGCACAGCCCCACACGACTGAAGAAATCATTGCAGCACAGCGGCCCGAATACGTGTTGCATGCCGAATTCAACGCACCAGTCTCCGAAGTCAGAGACTCCTGCACGAATACGACACAGGCTCTGCTGTGAGGCTAAAAGAATTAACGCATCACCTGTGTGCTACGAAAATAGATGCAGCGCCTGAATTTTCTCCCGCATCGCACCTGCACCAAATTTTACCGACACACACCCGCAGACCAGAATCGCCTTGGAAATCGATGACTCACTGTCCCCCATAGTCTAGATGTGATGCTCCACTTCTCCTGTGTGCAGCAGAACTGTCGCCTTGCCTCCCCAAGGACTCTGGAACTGACGCCTCACTGTGTTTTCCAGTGCTTGGCTTCTTTGCAGCTGTTTTGCCTTGTGGATTTTGACGCATTTGAGGTATTTTGTGTAAAAATCACACATCTATAGATTTCTATGGACAGAATTGCTTGAAACATTTTAAATGTCATATTTTGAATTGTGTATGTTGGATTTTTGTCATTTTGGTCTTGTTTGATTTAGATAAAGATACTTTATTTTCCTAAACTGGTGAGGTGTCCTTTTGCAGTGTTTTCACTGTGTTACTGTATGTGTTATGTACAAACACTTTACGCATTGCCGCTGAGATAAGCCTTGTCTGCTTGTGCGAAGCTACCAAGGGGGAAGCAGGGGTTATCTAGCCGTGTAACTCCCTTATCCTGACTAGAAAGAAGGGGCCCGACCTGGACAGGGTGCAAGCCACTGCCAACTAGAGACCTCTATTTCTTTTTTTAAGTTTCAAAAGATGAGTTTATTAAATAAGGATATAGAAAACATCAATATTTCATGTATTCCAACATCAAAAATTACATTACGAAGAATATCAATAATAGCATATGGGCAGGAATTAACAGACAGAAATCATATTTATGGCAGGAACAGAAAGGCAAGACTTAAACATTAGTAGATATAAAGCCAGAACGAGTATAGTTAGGTAAAGTAGAAAATTATAGTAATCATAATATATCAAAATTCAAGGAGGCTGAGCAACTTCTTGCACATACGGAACAGGAGCAAAAGATTTTTTAGCGCTATCATCTAAAAATTGCTTGATGGGAGACCATAATTGTAGTCTTTTCTTGGCAAGAGACATAGGAAATACAAAGGTTGTGTCTAGTCTATGATTGTGACAAACAGAATACCACCAAGCTAAGTATGAAAGATTGGATGCGCCTTTCCAATTTTTTGTTATCTGTTGAAAAGCAGCTGCTAGTAACAGGTCAATCATTTGTAATTGTGTTTTCTTTATATTCCAGCTGGTGGAAAGGCTACCCAGAAAAATGTTAGCAGATGACAGGGGAACTTTGGCTCGAAATATGGTATTAATTTGTGTCCAGACTTGTTTCCAGAAATGCAATACCTGTGGACATGTGAATAATAAATGATTTAAATCAGCTTGCGCGAGTGAACATGACCAACAAGTGTCAGGAATTTTAGCATGCATTTTATGTAGGGAAATCGGTGTTAGCAGAAGTAAATGAAAAAGAGAGTTTGTGTGGCATTTGCCGCTCTGGATGATTTCCTAGTTTTCGTCCAAATCTTATCCCATAAAGGAATAGGCCAGTGTGTATTCAGGTCGGCTTCCCAAGAAAGCTCTGTTTATGTTTTACCTCTTACGGTGGAGGGTTGTGATAAACGAGGATAAAAAATAGAGGCTTTTGACGTACTATGAAGTAGGTTATACCATGTAGAATCTGGTAACGCAGATGGGGAAGGTAACGGATTTAAAGTACGAATATGACTCGAAATATAACAGTGGGTAGAGCTAAAAATGTATGTAAAGATGAGGGAGACAGCTGAAAAAGAGAACATGCATTTGAAAAAGTAAGGAAGGTATCATTATCGAACAATTGAGAAACCCACATAATACCTTTGTCTCTCCATGTTTTCCAATAGATAGGTTTATTTTTAATGCATATGAATCTATTATGCCAAATGGTGGAAGTAACGAATGTGTCAATATCATATGGCACAGAGTGGAGGAGAGTATTCAATACTTTACATGAATGATTAATAATTGGCGTACAAAGTTTTTGTGGTTTACGTGTGAAAGATAAATATTCCTGAAAAGAAAAGGGGGAAAGAAAAGATCTCTCTAGATCAATCCATAATGGAGAGTCAAGAGATGGGTCTGACATCCACTTTGATAAATGACTTGTGGTATTTGGGAAAGTCTGGGAAATTAACACCTCCGTCCGATTTTGGGAGTGACAATTTTAGTAGTGACATTCTAGGTTTTTTATTAAGCCACAAAAAGGATATAAGGATGGAATTAATTTTATGAAATTATCTTGTTGGTATGGATAAAGGGATATTAGAAATAATGTAAAGAACAATAGGAGTTAACATCATTTTCATGGTATCTAGGCGTCCCCACCATGAAAGATGTAATGGGTGCCTTTTAGTTGTGAGGGTAGTCAGCTTCTGTATACATTTGTCAAAATTTAGAGAAATTGACGTTTTATTAGATGGCGTAAACCACAAACCAAGATATTTGATATGCTGTGGATTCCAAGTAAAGTTAGAGATCAAAAAGTCTTCCTTAAAAGTATATTTAGTTAGGGGTAAAATTTCACATTTCTGATTGTTTAATCTATAACCCGAGACCATTGTATTAACCCTGGGCGTAGTTGGCGTAGCGGGGCTACGCCGAGGTCCACGGAGTTGTGAACAAACTCCGTGGAACTCCGCTCCGCCACCCGCCTCCACCCCCCCTATTAAAAATTAATTCTACATTAATTAAAAGTAATTTAAAAACCACTTACCTATACTGCGGCGTCCCCGGGCTGCCCTCCTCCTCTTCCTCGCCATCTCTGGTGATCCTTGAGAAAACAGCGCATGCGCGCGCGCCCGCACATTTCTTGCAAGGAAGAGGAGCATGGCAGCCCGGGGACGCCGCAGTACAGGTAAGTGGTTTTTAATTTACTTTTAATTAATGTAGAATTAATTGTTAATAGGGGGTGGAGGCGGGGGCTGGCCAACTCCGCTCCGCTGCAGAGTGTGCAGAGATTTGCCTTCTCCGCGTTCTCCGCGGAACGCATAGTAGGCAAATCTCTGCACACTCCACGGGCGGAGCGGAGTTCTCTGCCTGCCGCTACATTGTATAGGACTGAACTTCCCTTAAGAAGGCCGGGAGGGTGAGGTGAGGTTGAGAAAGAAACAAAAGTACATCATCAGCATAAGCTGCTAATTTAATTTGTAGAGAATTTGAAACAAAACCAATAATAGATTGGTTTTTTCTTATTCTGGATAAGAAAGGTTCTAAAGCTAGGTTAAAAAGGAAAGGAGATAAAGGACAACCCTGCCTCCCTCCTCTATGAAGACTGAAATAAGAGGATGTGAGGCCATTAGCAAAAATTGCAGCTTTAGGGTTTGAATAAAGCAAGGAGATCAAGGAAATGATTTTCGGATCAAAACCAAACCACGTTAGTGTGTGAAAAATGAAAGGCCAGTACACTCTGTCAAAAGCCTTTTCTGTGTCTAGGGCAATGGCACCAAGAGGCTCTGTGTAGTTTGATGATTTGGAAATGATATCAAAAAACAAACAAGTGTTATCAGTAATAGAGCGTCCCTTGACAAAGCCTGTTTGTTCCTTATCCAATAAATGGGGGAGGTGCGATTCAATTCGGAGGGCTAATGCTTTAGAAAAAATGTTGTAGTCTATATTGACTAGGGAGATTGGCCTGTAATTTTTACAATAACATAGATCTTTGCCTTCTTTTAGAATAAGACATATCAGGGCCTCCAAAAAGGTTCCTGAGGAACTACTCGACTCGGTGAAAGAGGAGATGAGAGTGTGCAACCTTGGGAGTAGTATTTGGGCAAAATGCAAATAGAATTCTACAGTAAAACCATCTGGGCCTGGGGCTTTGTCGTTCTTGAGGGTTTTAAGTGCATTGAGCAATTCTGCCTGCAAGATATCAATTTCTAGGAATTCCATATTTGACGAGGAGCTTGTATGTTTTTGGATTGAGGAGAGATATAGAGAGATATCTTTATCTGTGGGTGTATGTTCTGGTGTGTATAACCGATCGTAAAATTGAACAAATTCATGTAAAATAGCCGCGTCTTTGTGTTTTGGAATGTTACTGTCATCTATTATAGATTCAATATGGAGCTTATTCTGTTTAGTCTTAAGGTAATTGATTTGTTTTGATTTGTTTTGTCCTCCATAGAATTTAGCACTAGTCTTTAATAAATATAAAGAGGCACTTTCTGTCGTATCTTTGTTGTACTTAATCTTAGCGTTTATAAGATCCGTGAGGCACTCTTTCGATTTAGAAGTATAGTAAGAGTGTTCCAATTTCTTATTCTTAGAAAGGAGTTCTACGTTCGATAACCGGGCAATCTTCTGCTTATTGGAAGTGTATCTAATGATGAAATCACGTGCAGAGGCCTTATAGGCGTCCCAGATTGTATGAAAGGGTAAAGTGTCAGTGTTATTGAATTGAAAATATTCATGAAAAAAGGATACAAAGGAAGCATTAAAGTTAGGATCTAAAGGCAGGGAATTGTTGAAACGCCATCTCCTGGGATATTCAGATTGAGGTAAAATATCTAGCTGGATTGAAACAGGGGCATGATCGGAAATTAGTATGGGACCTATATCTGCTGAAAGTAAGGCCTGGGAAACATTATGTGAGGTAAAAATATAGTCAATTCTTGACTGGGTCTGAAGAGGTGAACAATAGAAGGTATATTCCAGCGAAGCCGGGTTACATAGTCTTCAAACGTCTGTTAGGTGTAGATGCTTTATAGTTTGTACGAAGGCTTTATGTGCTTTGGTTGGTATGAAAAAAACTCTGGATTTCCGGTGAAGGAAAGGGTCAATTACCTGGTTACAATCACCGGCAAGAATTAAATTGTTTGCAGGGTTCTGAGCAATCAATCGGTAGACTTGATACCAAAAGGAAGCGTCCCCATAAGTAGGAGCGTACACATTTAATAGAGAAATCTGAAAACCTCCAATCATTAAATTGGTAAACAACCATCTACCCTCTTCATCCGTATCTTATGAAAGGAGCTTAGCATGCAATGATTTATGACATAAAGTTGTAACTCCATTTCTTTTACTGTCTCCAGGTGGGAAGAAGACTTCGCCAACCCAATTTTTCTTAAGCTTTAAGGATTCGGCTTCTGTAAGATGTTTTTCTTGCAACAAAACAACATTAGCATCTAACTTAGATAGGTATGATAATACTCGTTGTCTCTTAATAGGGGAGTTTAAGCCTTTAACATTACACGTGACAATTTTTAAAGCCATAAATTAAAGAAACAAAGTAAATAATATAATGAACCCGCCTTGATGCAAACAGTGTAAAGAGGAACATATGATACATATAAGTAAACAATGACATTGAAACTCAAAAGATTAAGATAAAGGGAGAGAAAAGAAAGAGGGATGTATCGTAGGTACTGAAGATCGATGCAATTAAAGGGAATAGGAAAGGAACAAGGTGAGGAATCAGAATACATTAAAGTTACAATGAAAAGAGTCACAGGGAAAAGGAAAATCATACCTACAAAAACTCCAAGACATATGAAAGATGGGGGGATGAGGCCACATGGAACAATAACACGTCCGGACACCATGGGGGAGTGTGGGGGGACCGCAGAACAAACGACAGGTATAACAGATGAATCTTACGACAAGAAGGCAAAACCTGTAAGGAGAGAAAAAAGGTTAATATCATTCAACGAAACTTAGTAAAACAGTAACATCAGATATTATAATGCAAAAAAGATTTCTTAAAATAGTTCACAAGTGTTCAAACATAAGATGCAACAGAACCAAACTACTTATTATGCGGTGAGGAAATATCCATAGTCTCAGCGTTGCATGAGTTAAGAAAGCTTTTCAGTCTTATAGGATCCTCATAAGTAGTAGTCTTGTTATTATAGGTTACTTTAACAAGCATTGGCATAGCCAATAGGTCTCGCTTTTGGGACCTTATAAGTATTTAGTTATGCAGCACAATGTCCTTGGTGCAAGAACATCAACTGTTGCATGGCTAAACACTTGTAAGGTCCTAAAGGTGAGACCTATTGGCTATGCCAATGCTTGTTCCTTCTCCAATAGGAGGGACTCTCTTTGGTTATCTAATAGTCCTTATTACACATCATAGGGTGTCTATGCAGATGCAGGACTCCCCAGTCCTACCAATCTTTCTCAGCAGGCCAGGAAGAGGCAATCATGCCTGCAATAAAATACACATTATGTAATGAAGAACGCAAATAAGTAAGGCATTTCCAAAATAAATGCACACTAAAAATATACACAAATGACAACTTGCACTTTCGACTGCTTCACCCATGGAATCATATTGACCTTTCTCATCACGGGAAAAATAAACACATATAAAAGAGATCAGAGGTAGGTCACTGACAGCTGGCTCTTACGGTTTTTAGACCTACTTACTTTTGAGAAGTTCAAAGCAACAATATCCCTGCCCTGGCAAATTAATTTACTCGCCCGTCACTCTAGTGAAGAATTCAAACCAGGTCCACCTTCAATAGACCTATACGACACTGTGAGCTGCCGACGAGGCCTGTATGAGATGCATAAATAAACACATAACTGGCCTGACTGGTGCACAACTGACCTCGGGGGTTTCCTCTACATCCCACGTACATTGTTCAGCTTTTCAACAAAGTGCTGCTGTGCTGATAGCCAGGAAAGCAATCCTAAAATGAGGTACCTGACAGACAGTGGTGCAGTTTCAGAAATGAACAGCCACAATATATGTCCCGGTCCTTCACTAAAGAGCACCTTTGGAACTCGCTTTCCCACAATGTTAGGCCTGCAGCCCCGAGCACCACTGATGTCATCCACTGATGGTCCCACTCAACTGGGATTGCTGGTCGTATCCGGCGCCCTCGGTGCTGATGCCCTGAATCCCGGAGCACCACTGGCTCTTATGCGCTGCTCTGCAGCAGCCTCATTGAACAGTGAGGACAAGATCACCTTGCCAGGTATGCACCACCACCTGGATGCAGATCCCAGGAGAACTCCAGCGAACAAGCATTGCTCAGCCAAGAACACATCCTATTATGTGCAATGCGCTCTGCTATCCTAGACAACACAGATGTCACATGAACCTTCGCGTGCACATTTCGAACAAGCAGTACATCAGTCCTTGCAACCATTAGCAGGCAGCGATCAACATTAAAAAAAATTGCCAATGACTTCCTGTTGGCAAAAGGGTCAGAACCTATGTTCATCACTGCCCATCCCTTCCTCCCACCATAATTACCAATATGGCGGATGAGAAGAATTCTCCAGTGCACTCCGCATAATACATGTCCAACATCCAGAGGACAGACGTGGGCCTGGCCCTGCAGGTAGTTCAGCAGTAACAGCAGTGAACAGGCTCTGTCGGTGCCATCTCTGCTTGGAAACCAAACGGGGCCTGACCCTACAGTGACAAACAGGGCCTGACCCTACAGTGACAAACGGGGCCTGACCCTACAGTGACAAACGGGGCCTGACCCTACAGTGACAGACTGGCAGCCGAAGCCTTCCGCGGTCCCCTTGCAATGCGCAGGCTTCCCTCACATACAGCAGGAGGGCAGTTCACAAAACTCACAGGGGCTGGTTTATTTATTCAAAGCACGTTAATACTTGGGACTACCAACGGCAGTGCTTAATTTGAGCCGGTAGCTGCCGTGAATTAATCTCATATCTTCAGCAATATTCCTAGCTGGACACTTGGTTTATTTATTTTTCAATCCGTCTGGTGAAATGTGGTGCATGCAATGGTGGCTGAATAGCTATTAACTGAATATACAAAGAATACGGACTCCCTTGATGACACAGTCCTTGCTTCCTGGCAGGCCTTGTCCAACATCCGCCTCTCCCAGCTCAATCCCTCGTGCGGATCCGGCGCTTCAGCGACACGCAGGGTGCACACATCGCCAATTACTGTGCTATTAATTAAAAGATGCAAAATCCGAAAGCAGACAGCATTGACTAAAGTGCAGTGCCCGTTCAAGGCTCTCTGGGAACCCCAGCGCTGGAGGAGCTCATGGCAATTAGTAGCGTCTGCGGCAGTCCGCTCGTGGACGGCTCCAGGGGCACTCCTTTGTCATGTCCGTCCTTTTCCTGTCGGAATCTTCCCATTACTGCATCAATTACCGCCCATGCCCGCCGAACAGTGCTGTCTGAATGACCATTCACTGGCGTGTCTCACTGCACAGCTTCAAAGGAGCCGCTGCCGGTCGAGTTCATTGAAACCAAAGGCAACGAGAGGAGCGGGGGCGAGGGCGAGCGAGCGCGGCAGCCTGCTCAGCTGACCAAACGCTCGTGCGTCATGGCCTTTTGCCGGCATGTGTTTCCAATTATCGCACCCGCGTCTGGGCACGATAATTGGAAACACATGTTTGCCGCGCGTACCCATCTCAAAAAGGCCAGCCACGACGCACGAGCGTTTTTGGGACTGCTTTCAAAACTCACTTACTAAAAGTCTTCGCCTCTAAGCAGCGCTTGCGCGCTACTCGAGGCTCGACCTAAAAAGGCATGGGTGGAAAAGGCCATAGCGTGCACCAATACAGCGAAGGTGTGGTCTCAGTGCCAGGAACTCCCTGTGTCTGTCGGAAGAAGTCTTTGCATAATCTTGTGAGAAGAACAAAGAGTTACCTGACCAAGAAATGCGTTTAATGGACCTAACAGCCGCCAGGACCCTGAGCAGATCCGTATATTCCTGGAAGTACAAGATGACCCCTCTCGGTTTCCTCATATTGGAAGAAGACACGGCAGATGCAGGGCCTGTTGGATATTAAGAAGAGTCCCTTCTGGTAGATTAAGGATTTTTGGAAGGAAAGATTTGAAGAAGGTGATAGGGTCTGATCCCTCTGGCAAACCATAAATATGGAGGTTATTACACCTGTTTCTACTTTCAAGATTTTCAACCTGTTTCTGGAGCGACGTTACTTGACATTGAAGAGCTTCTACTTTAATGCTAGATGAGCCCAGAGATTGAATGTTTTGTTCCGCAGTGGTGAGTCTTTCTTCTATTCGTGTCCAGCTGTCTGCTAGAGTTTGTAATTTAGAGTTAGTTTCTTCTGCAAAACGACGTAGAGCTCTGATTTCTTCTAATAGAAGGTCCATAGAGACTGATGAGGGCTGTTTGGGAGGAGAAGGGGGATCTTTCTTCAGTCTTTTGCTGGGCGCTTTATTAGCACCAGAAGGTACACTAATAGCCGATGTCAGGGTGCCCTTAGGCGATGAATTTATTGAGTCTTCCATTTGGAGGCACCGAGAGCAAGAACTTGAACGCGTGGATACTTTATACGTTGAGGACCTCGAATGAGGATTAAGTTTAATTGTTTTGCCCACGCACAAAAGCTGCGATAGAGATAATACAGCTGTTGCAATAAAAAAGCTCTTTGCAACTGACTTAATCCCAATTATGCTTAGGTGACACGCAAAAGTGCCGCAGTCAAATATATAACAATAAGAAAGGCAGCCATCAACACAATGTCGTTCTAGTCATGCGAATCGGTAGATAGCGTCCGTTAAAATATGTACAGCCTCAATAAGAATGTTCTTAATAAATGCCTCATGAGTTCTAACAATAATGTAGGTGTAGCCTACTGTGAGAACTCAATACTCAACATGAAGCATAAGAGAAGCTATTTGTGACTATGAAAGGCATGCCATAAATATCTAAATGATTTAAAACAGCATATACACTCTCCCATCTGAGTGTTAAAAATAACTGTAACTCTTGAAAAGAGCAATTTTGGAGCACAAAAGGGAGGTGTGCAGGTCTTAGTTTAACAATTCTGTACCTATTTTCTCAATGCGAGGCAAAAGTTCTTCATGGCCGGTAATTAGGGAGTCTCTAGCCACAGAAGCGCATGAAGACAGTTTTCGTCAGAGTTAAAATTAAAGATGGCGGACGTCGCGGTGACGGATACGCATTTGCAGGAAAATGAGAATTGCAAGTTGCCGTGCAGCAGGACGCTTACTGCGACGTGTGCTCCTCCGTAAACAAAGTCTGTGCCATCATTTTGAAACACTTACAGGCACCTGGTGAGTCGCCTGGTCCGCTGCTCCGGCCGCCGTCCTGGAAGAGTCATGGGAACGCCGCCATCTTCCTTGGGCGCTAGCCACGCCCCACCAGAGACCCCTATTTCTAACAGTGGATGAAAGAATTTTATTAGTAAAGAAGGTGGATTTGGTTTGAAGAATAAGGGTTTTATATGAGACAATTTATGTATGTTTCCTTTGCTTCTAATGAGTAGTTTTTCCTCTATTTCCGTTCCTGACGTTGAAGTTTGAGCTTGGCTGCTTTCAGATTATCTGTGAACCATTTAGAGGCATTGTGATGTCTAGCCTGTTTAGACATGCAAAGGGAGCATATGTGTCGATGGCTGTCATTAGCTAGTTAGATAATGCTTTTGCATGTAGATCAATGTTTTTATTTGACTCAGGCAAGGTTGTGACTAGATAGTTGCAGAATAGACTCAGATTGACCCGTGTCCCGCTCCTAACAAGTTCTGGGTAGAGATGAAGATTTTTGCAGGAGCAATTCTGTGAATTTAATAGAGCTATGGTCAGACGATGCACATGGGCAGATTGTAAGATTAGATAGGGATAGGTGGGTGGTCCAGACTTGGTCTAATCTATGCCCCTTGATGTGTATGGGAGAGTGTGCATGTTGTTGAAAGTTTTAATTGCTATGGTGTTCTTAAAAATCAATGGCTAAATGTCTACCCTTATCATCATTAGACCAGTAGTTGAAATCACCGTTCAAGAAAATGTTTGCGTGGTAAATGCAAAAGGAGGAAATTAGCTCATAAAAAGACTTAGGGAAATATTGTATATCGTCTGGTGGTCTATATGTGAGGAAACATGAGAACGGAGAAGTATGCAACTCCATTTTGATTATGAGACTATCTACCTCTGGTATATCTTGTGACATACGTTTTGTGAATCTAATGTGATTCTTTACTACTGTGGCTTTGCCACCTCGTGTTTTGCTGGCAGGTCTGTTGGTATACAGAATGTAATAATTCTTGGGCAGGGTGGCGAGGATATCAGGAGTGAACTCGTCGGTGAGCCTAGTTTCTGTAAGTAGTAGGATGTCCGGAGATTTGGTATCTAGTTAGTTGTAGATTTTGATTTGATGTTTCAACATAGATCGAGTATTTAAGTAGATGAATGTTAATTGATTGGTTTTGGGGCCGTGGGTGCTGGGGCTGAAGTTAGTTATTTTAATGGGTGGCAAACGTTTTTGGTATTTGTAAAGTCAGGTACGTTGACAATACTTTTTAAAATTCTTTACTTATCTAATTTTTGCAGGGGTTTGGGCTCTATTATCCCCCTCCGGCTTGTCCTCCAACCTGGTGACCATGCTTTGTCGGGGAATCCCTATTGTCAACACATGACTGAGAGCTCAGTGCAGGGCCCCTTTTCTGCAGCATTGCAGTACATATTTAAGTGTGTCACCATGCCATACAATACAGCATTGCTTGTTCCCCTGTGCAGATTCCTACAGGGATGCTTTGGTGCTTGACATGCTGTGTTGTATGCTTGCTTTTGGTTAGAACAAAAAGAACAGATGATGGACGGAAGGCTGAACAAATCAAACATTCACCCCTAGTCACAGATCTGGGATAAAATCCATTGTTTTATTGCCAGCCAGGCCATGACAGTTTGGACCCAGCCATATCCAAATCAGTCTTGACCCTGCTTCCAATGGGAACAGTCCAGCCCGAACTGCCAGGCCAGATCTGTGACTGGGGGTAAGTGTTTGATTTGTTCAGCATTCTGTCCATCATCTGTTCTTTTCGGTGCTTTTGTCACCCTAAGTGCGCAGGATATGCCCAGATGTGGGTCCCGTGCTCACTGTGCCACTGGATTCAAGCTAGTCTGGCTGATGAGGTGTGATACCCCGAAACCAGTCCCAAGATGCTTGTTTCCGGTCCAGAGAGGACCTGGCCTGGCAGTTCAGGCTGGACTGTTCACATGGGGAGTAGGGTCAAGGCTGATTTGCATATGGCTGGGTCCAAACTGGGGTGGCGTGGTGAGCAAATAAACGATGGATTAAACTCAGATCTTTGACTGGGGGTAAATGTTTGATTTGTTCAGCATTCCGTCCATCATCTGTTCTTTTTTCTTTTGGTTAGTAGTCATTACTATTCTGACACTGGGGTTGCCAACTTCCAACACTTCGATTTAAGGCATTTTTGCCCTTGTGGGCCTCATTTCGTCTTGTCCGGTGTTTGGCGCAATATTTATCACACATGATGAAATGTCACACCACTGGGATCAGAATTCATCAGCACCTATTGCAAGGTTTTCCCCCATAATGAGGAATAATGTGGAGTTTGATGATTTACGCAGCAAAATCAGCATGTACCAGTAATGACAATACATTTTTACGCTGGTAAATTCTTGCACATTTGACCTGCTGAAATTTAACAAGCTATGTGAACTTTATTGCACCTAATTACCAGCTGACATGTAATTCCAAACTCTGAACAAATAGGGCTTGAAAATATTTGTGCCACTGTAGACAGTAAATAACTGTCACAAAGACCATATCCTGTGTGGCCTGAGTCTGATCAGATGTTCATCATTTTCAGCTTTGACCAGTTCTTTTTTGTTTCCTTCTCTGGCCGTCCATCACAGGTTCAGCGGCACAGATGCTCTTGGGTGTGAAGGGTCCACTGCGCCTCAAGCATAGCTATCATTCATGAGAAGAGGTACATTTCCACTGCTTATTTTGGGGGCCTATGCAGCCACGGACCGTGCAGGTAAGAGCAGTGCAGCGGTGGGGCCGGGTGGAAGGGGGGGGGGATATCAATAGACAACAATGAGGGAAAATTAATTATTTATTTAATTTTCCCTCGTGGTCGTCTGTCAAATCCCCCTGCCAACCCGGCCCCACTGCCTTCCCGCTCATACCTGCACGGGCCGCTCCTGGGCCTATGGCACCTTGTTTTACACCTCTGGTTATAGTGCTTCCGTAGTATCCCACCTGCATTCGTGGCATTTTACGATCATTGCATGGACGGCAATTCACCAAAATGCCTGGGGTAGCGTAAGTGATTTCACAAGCCCTTTGACCCTCACTTTCACTCACACATACATATGCTTGCACATAGACATGCTTACACATACACGCATATTCACAGATACACACTGTTAGACCTGGCATGTATGTGGTCGCATTATGGTCTGCACTCACTAGTAGTGTACACCAATCACTGTATATGAGTCACAAATGCAAGTCCAAATCCTCACCGCTGACCACCAATGTTAGAAATGGGGGTCTCTAGTTGGCAGAGGTAGGTACCTTTGACCAAGTAGGGGCCCTTGCTTCTAGTCAGGGTAAGGGGGCTACACTCCTAAAATAACCCCTGCTCACCCCCTTGGTAGCTTGGCACAAGCAGGTAGGCTTATCTCAGAGGCAGTGTGTAAAGCATTTGTGAACACATACAGTAATACAGTGAAAACACTACAAATGGACACCACACCAGTTTCGAAAAATAAGTAATCTTTATCTTGACTCAACACAAGACCAAACAACAAAAATCCACAATACAGTTCTCAAGATATCCTTAAAAATAGGTTATTTACTTAAATCAAGCTTGTAGCAACAAATAACTCCACTTTGAGTTATACGACGTCGTGACAGATAGAAATCCCAAAGTACGGCGCCGACCGTGCGGTGCGCGGCGTCGGGCCCAGAGTCAAACAGACCCACAAAGAACAGTACCTTGGAAAAGCGATGAAAACAAAGACGGCAGTTCACGGCGTCGGGGAGGTGCGGCTTCATAGGCGCTGCGCGGCGTCGATTCCTTACGATGTCAGGGGAGGTGTAGCCTCTGTTCCTTACTGCAGCGCAGGAGAGGCGAGACGACGGTTCCTTACTGCGGGCCCGATTCACAGAACTAACTTACTACAAAATCCTAAACTTACTACCATTTTGGTATTCACAGAAGGTACTTACTCATTTTGGTATTCACAGAAGGCACTTACTCATTTTGGTATTCACAGAATGCACTTACTCATTTTGGTATTCACAGAATGCACTTACTCATACTAACTTTATGTCCGCACTCGGGCCGGAGATTCCGGCCCGGTGGTGGAGATTCCGGCCCGGAGGTGGAGATTCCGGCCGGAGGTGGAGATTCCGGCCCGATGGTGGAGATTCCGGCCGGTGGTGGAGATTCCGCCACCGGCCGAAATCTCCACAACCTTGGTTCGTCTTGATTCCCAGAAGTGATCTAAAGTTCTGGGGTCTGGGCCCCAATATTTATACTACTAAATCCTTTGTTCTCTGAAGGCAGAGAGTGTCTGTACCTAGTCAAAACCAGTTCTGCCCTCCCTGGTGCAGCTTCCTGGCAGGAGGTGGAGACAGCATTGTTGAAAGCAGACCTGGCCCAGGTAGCTGAAAAGAAATCTCCCCCCCCTACTCTCTATTCTATGTAGGCTCAGGCAAGTGAAAGGAAATCTCCTCCCCCTACTCTCTATTCAACCCAGGTCCTTTTCAGTCCAGCCCTGACTCATCAGGCTGCTGGAGCCAAAGCCCTCTCCAGCCCCCTGTCACTCACAAACCAGACATGGAATACACAAACCTAGCAGAGGCATACTGGATGGTTAGGCAAGAAAATACCTACTTTCTAAAAGTGGTATTTTCAAACACAGAATGTAAAAGTCACCCACACTAAAAGATGTATTTTAACATTCTGAGTTCAGGCATACCAAACTCGTTTTTCTACCTTGTTCCCTGGGTCAGTTAGGATTATAAGATGTTATAATCAAACTGCCCATTCTGGCCTATGGGAACAGGTAGCCTTGCAATAGTGAAAAACCAAATTGGCTGTAATTCACTATCAGGACATGCCACACACACTAGGGCATGTCCTACCTTTCACATACAATGCACCCTGCCCATAGTGGTACCTTGGGCCTACCTTAGGGGTGACTAACATGTAGAAAAGGGAAGGTTTAGGGACTGGCAAGTGGGTACACTTGCCAAGTCGACATGGCAGTCCCAGACTGCACCCAGGCTCTGCAATGGCAGGCCTGAGCCATATTTTACAAGCTGCTTCTGTGGGTGGCACAATCAGTGCTGCAAGCCCACCAGCAGCATTTGATTTACAGGCCCTGGGCACTCATGGTGCACTGTACTAGGGTCTGACAAGTAAATCAAATAAGCCACTCATGGAGTCACTAATCCATTACAACAATTTACAATAGGGAGCACTTGCACTTTGGCACTGAACATCAGTGACAAAGTGCCCAAAGCATCTAGACCAGCAAAAGCATAGCAAAAACATAGGAGGCAACAGTGAAAAAATGGAAGGGAGACCCACGCCAATGATGCCAGGTCTAACACGTGTCCCCTCCAGCTGAAATGTGGGGAGAACTACCCACCCTCTTGGGAGTTCTCTTCACTATGGCGGAAAAATCTGGACAGACCATCAGCATTGGCGTGTTCTGTACCAGGGTGGTGTTCCACCGTGAAGTCCATCCCCTGTAGGGAAATGGACCACCTCAACAGCTTTGGGTTCTCACCCCTCATCTGCATCAACCATTTGAGGGGCCTGTGGTCTGTCTGAACCCGGAAGTGAGTCCCAAACAGGTATGGTCTCAACTTCTTCAGTGCCCAGACCACAGCAAATGCCTCACGCTCAATTGCAATCCACCTCTGTTCCCGTGGAAGTAACCTCCTACTAATGAAGGCTACAGGTTGGTCTAGGCCCTCCTCATTCATCTGTGAAAGTACAGCCCCCACACCATGCTCTGAAGCGTCTATCTGCACAATGAATTCCTTTGAGAAGTTGGGCGCCTGAAGCACGGGTGCCGTGCACGTGGCAGTCTTCAGGGCATCAAAAGCTTTCTGACAGGTGTCAGTCCAGTTCACTTTCTTGGGCTGCTTCCTGGAAGTCAGCTCTGTCAAGGGGGAAACAATGCTGCCATACCCCTTGACAAACCTCCTGTAGTACCCTGTGAGTCCTAAAAAGGCTCTCACCTCTGCCTGGGTCTTGGGGGGTTCCCAAGCCAGGATGGTATCAATCTTGGGCTGTAGGGGCACCACCTGGCCGCTCCCAACCTGGTGTCCCAAGTACACCACGGAACCCTGCCCGATCTGGCACTTACTCACCTTGATCGTGAGGCCTGCCCTCCGCAGCGCCATCAACACTTCCTAGAGGTGGCGCAGATGTTCTTCCCAACTGGCGCTGAACACTGCGATGTCATCCAGGTAGGCGGCACTGAAATCTTCCAGTCCAGCCAACACCTGGTTGACCAACCTCTGAAAGGTGGCAGGGGCATTCTTCATCCAAAAGGGCATAACCCGGAATTGGTAGTGCCCATCTGGTGTGGAGAATGCGGACCTCTCTTTTGCCCCAACAGTTAAGGCGATCTGCCAGTACCCAGACGTTAAGTCAAACGTATTGAGATACCGGGCAGCCCCTAACTGATCAATGAGCTCATCAGCTCTGGGGATGGGGTGCGCGTCAGTCCTGGTGACTGAATTGAGTCCTCGGTAGTCCACACAGAACCGGAGTTCGGGTGTGGCACCTGGCGCGGCAGCCTTTGGGACCAAGACCACTGGGCTGGCCCAAGGGCTGTTAGAGGACTCAATCACCCCTAACGCAAACATCTTGGAGACCTCCTCCTTGATGCAAGCTCTCACCCTGTCAGTCACTCTGTAAGTTTTGTGTTTTACGGGAGGACTGTCCCCAGTGTCCACATCATGGACGCAGCACTCAGTGACACCGGGAGTCAGGGAGAACAGATCAGGAAACTGTCCCAACAGTTGGCGACAGTCATCTTGCTGCTCAGGGGTCAGGGCGGAAGAGAGGTTCACACCATCCACTGACCCATCTTGCTCTGTTGCAGACAGGAGGTCAGGAAGAGGCTCAGTCTCCTCCTCCATTCCATCATCTGTCGCTAGGAGCATGCCCACTTCGGACCTCTCCAAGTGGGGCTTCAGGCGGTTTACATGCAGGACCCGCAAAGGGTTCCTAGGAGACCACAAGTCCACCAAGTAGGTGACATTACTCTTGCGCTCCACCACCTCAAATGGTCCATTCCACTTATCCTGGAGCACACAAGACTCCACGGGGGCCATGACCCACACTTTCTATCCAGGCTGAAACTCGATCAGAGTGGCATTCTGATCATACCATCATTTCATCTCCTCCTGGCTGGCTTCCAGATTCGCCTGAGCGAGTTGCCTGAAATGCCTAGTTTGGTTTCTGAAGGCCAGCATGTAGCTATATACATCCTGGGGAGGTTTACTGGGAGCTTTCTCCCAGCCTTCTTTTACCAGACTCAGAGGTCCTCTTACAGGGTGACCATACAGCAGTTCAAAGGGACTGAACCCTAAGGACTTCTGTGGCACCTCTCTGTAAGCAAACAGAAGGCATGGCAAGAGGACGTCCCACTTACGCCACATAGGTTCCTCAAGACCCATAATCATGCCTTTTAGGGTCCGGTTGAATCTTTCAACCAGCCCATTACCTTGGGGGTGGTAAGGAGTGGTGAACTTGTAGGTTACACCACACTCCTGCCACAGGGACTTCATATACTTAGATATGAAGTTGGTACCACAGTCTGACACCACCTCTCTGGGGAACCCCACACGGGAGAAAATCCCCATCAATGCACGTCCCACCACGGGGGCCGTCACAGTCCGGAGAGGGATGGCTTCCGGCTACCGGGTGGCATGGTCCACCAAGACCAGGATGAACCTGTTGCCCATGGCTGTCTTGGGATCCAGAGGCCCCACAATGTCAATGCCCACCCTTTCAAAGGGGTTGCTGACCACAGGGAACGGTTGGAGAGGAGCCTTGTGCTTCCTCCCACTCTTACCACTTGCCTGGCAAGTCTGACAGGTCCTGCAATGAGTATCTGAACTCTTGCGCATTTGGGGCCAATAAAAGTGGGTGACAAGCCTTTCAAAGGTCTTGTCTTGCCCCAAATGTCCTGCTAAAGGTACATCATGAGCCAGACCCAGTAGGAAGGCTCTGAAGCGCTGGGGTACCACCAGCACACGGGCTGACCCAGGCTCAGCAACCTTATCTATACAGGAGACCATTCTCCCAGTAGATCCAATGTGATCCAGACTGATCACCTGCTGCCTCGTTTGTGGCCTGTTGACGCAAACCCACAAGAGAAGGGCACTTCTTCTGCTCCTCGCAGAACTCTTCCCTGGAGGGTCCTCGTTCCTGCTGCCAATGGGTCAGCTCAGGCAGGTCCCCCAGTTCAGCTACTTGCTCCCCTGTAGGTTCCAGGGCATCCCCCTCAAGGTCTGCCTCCTCCTGGACCGTGGGAACTTCGGGGGCCGGTTTCTCACACCCCCTGCCTCTTCTCTTTAAGGCAGGTACCTGGGCCACTCTTTCAGGCTCCAGGTCCTCTTGAATAGCCTTACTGGCTGCCAAGGGCCGAGTGGTCACACACGCCCACTAAGGCAGACCCAACATCTCCAAATGAGCTCTTCGCTCCACCTTAGCCCAAGGGGAGCTTTCCAAATCATTGCCTAGCAGACAGTCAACAGGCATGGCTGGCCTCACAGCTACTTGAAAGGTACCTGAGACCCCCCCACACCCAAAGGGAACCTGGGCCACCTTGCAGTGGCTCTCTGAGTTGTCAGCGGCCACAACAGGGTAAAATGCATGGGGGATCACCTGCTCTTCAGACACCAGCCGACAACTGACAGCTATCATACTGGCTACAGTGTCTCTGAGAGCCTCGACCCTATGGCCATTGATGGTCACCCACTGCCTGTATTTCTTAGTGTTATCAGGCAGCTGGGTCCTGGGGACCATCTCACTGTCTCCTAAAGAGACTAGGGACATCTCTGCGGGACCCCACCCACCTTGGGCACCCATCTCCTCTCCCAGGCTACACTAGCCATCTGCCGGGGCGGTGCACCAGTGGGTACTGTGTTACCTTTGTTGGGACACTTAGGATCCTAGAAGAAGTGGCCCACCTGACCACAACCAAAACATTTCTTGGGACCCCTCTGAACAGGCTTATCTGTCAGGCCCCTGGCTTCTTCTCAGGGGGAGTCTGGGAACCCTTCCCTTGGTTCCCTTGGGGATTACTTTGGAGCCCTTTCTGGAACTCCCTCTGTTTACCCTTGTCCCCCCCACTCTTCTGCTGTGGACCCTGCCCACCTTTGGCGAAGTCTCCCACATGACCCTTGTGGACCCGGGTACTAACCCAGCGGTCCGCCTCCTCAGCAAGCTTCCTAGGGTTAGTCAGCTTACTATCAATCAGGTGCTGGCGTAGCTCTGGAAAACAATTACTGGACAAGTGCTCCCATGCAATCAAATCATAGAGCGCCTCAAAATAATTTACTTTGCTACCCTTCACCCAACCATCCAACGCTCTGCAAAAAAAAGACACATATTCCACCCAAGTACTTGACTCCAGTTTCTTACAATTTCTAAACCTTTGTCTATAAAGCTCTGGGGTCAACCCATACCTGTTCATTAAGGCTTCCTTCGTGTGGACATAGGAATTCTGGTCCTCAGAGGGCAAGTCTAACACACACACACTCTGCCTCCACATACACACACATTCACACAAACGCACACTCTCTCTTACATAAACACACAAAAAACAGCAAGCACTCACACAACATACATACATTTAAATGTAATATTATACACTATTAGTAAAATATTCACACACACACACTCTGCCTCCACATACACACACATTCACACATGCGCACACTGTCTTACATAAACACACAAAAAAAAGCAAGCACTCACGCAACATACATACATTTAAATGTAATATTATACCCTATTAGTATAATAAAAAAATTGGCAAAAAATAAAGATAATAAAGCCCCCATAAGGAGGAGCTGCTTCTGTTCCTGGCGCTGAGTTTTAAGTTGGGTGGGGGCTTCACTCCCCCTGTTTTTTGTCAATTTTTTTATTAATGATAATACTAGTGAATAATTTTACTTTATTCGCTATTCGTTTTATAATAAATAGAGCACAGATAGCTGGAATATGACTTTCCCTAGCAGCTGAGGTAAGTAAAAAAATGCTGCCACTGATTTTGCCACTGCTGACACCAGGGGTTGCATAGGCAATGCCATGGGTCACAAAGGGCATGCCACGGGTCGCAGCAGTGACCCCTGGCGACCCCTAAATGACATCCATGGGTCATTGCTTATCTCACGCTGCTTTCAGTGGTATTTGATATTTCCCTGTGCCACATCCTTATGTACTGCGTGTGTGCATATAATCTTTTGCATATTCACTCCCTTGCTTCTTTCTGTTGGGTTTGCTTTAGCTGAATTGTTTATGGGAATCACTTGGGTAAAACTTTATTGTCTAGCATGACCATCTAGCTTCTATGAGAACTGGTGAATGTCACTAATTTCTGATACCGCTCCTTCATGGCCACTAGTGGGTCGTAGTTGCAGCTTGGGTTCCAAGTAGCCCTGTTTGCATCCTCTCTATTACTAGATATTTTATTGTCAAGCAACTCTCTATTGTCTGTCCCTTCATTTGTGCTCTCGGTTTGCCTGCTCTTGTGTATTGTCACACGCTGTGAAGATTAGAGGTGTGTGGAATTTGGCTAATTTTCTAATGCATAATTAAATGAAATTCAGCAAAAGTATGCAAAATGCAAATTCATCATTTTGTGCTATATGTTAATACAAACAAAATGTGCCTTCATGTCATGTTTTGATGTGAGGATGCGTTTCGCTCAAAAGATAGTGCTAAAAAAACACTATGAACAACCTTTACAAATCATTTTACTGTAAATGACAGATAATTATGCGAAGTGGTGCAATGTCATAATTTCGGGAATTTAGCGTAACCTGCATAACGTGAAATTTGCAAAATTAGATGGATTACACTGGTTTAATTTAAATTTCGCCCTGGCCTGGTGAAGGACTGCTTGTGTCTGGTGATGGGTTTCCTGGCATGTACTTTCTTCTGCCAGTGGCATATATGTCTAATGCAGGTCTGTTGCGGGGCAAACACCTGATGAATTGCATTCGTTCCCCAAAAATTACCGAGTCCTGATGCAAATCTGAAAGTGAGCACAAATGCTTCTTGTGCACTTTTTTAGGTTTTGAGATGGGCATAAATTGTGCTCATAGCCCATGTTTTTACCTGCTAAATTTCCTCCAAATAATGCCATTATATTGGGTCAGATATGATCTCTGTGCAAACCCCTGTTTGTGCAGGTGTCAGAATTATGAGTGGTGTGAAGTTTGCTTCATCCAGTAATTGCCGGTGCAATAAAATCACAGCCATATTTACATGGTATACATTTTGACAAGTCAAACCGATTGTGGCCCATTTTGGAGGGCCGAACTCATAATAGGTGATATAAATTATCACACCCATTAAAATTCGAACCCAGGGGTATCTGCTGGACCAGGGAAGTCATAATCAAGGCCTGAGTGTGAACGTGTGCAGGCCGCTTGTGCGAAGCCGAGTGTAGGGCATATTTCCTGTCCATTCACTCCATTTGCTGAAGAACACGACCACAAGGAAAATGACTGGTAACCTTAAAAAAGAAAAGGCGAACTCAAAAAAGTTTACGGAAACCAACTCATCGCACTTTACCCCAGTGCCAATTCTGTATTCTTTGGAACTCAGAAACAGGCTGGATCTGCAGGAAGTAGGAGCATTGTTTTATCCTGCAAAAGGAGCAACTTTTTACTGAGTCAGCCGCCAGCGACTGAGATGGAATAGGGTACTCCAGCAGGGAGGTGCAGAGGGCAGATGTGACCATGTAAACATGCCACCCTCCATCGCATTAGCGATCCCCGGGCACTGCCTCCCACTCTTGAGTAAGCCCCCTGCTCAGCCATGTAAGAAGGCCTGATTTGTAAGATTGATGATGGCGAGCACCCAGAATATGATGAGGCCGCATTAATCAACACCTGCATCACCCTCGCGCGTCCCCCGGGCCGCGGTAATGGCGGCTCCCTCCCGTGCGATTATCCATTCTCAGCTCATCAGGCGGCGCCCCTCCTCTCTCTAGTCTCCATCCTGGGGCAGGCGAAGAGAAACCACTCACCATTCTAAGACCTTGTCCCGCTGGGGAGTTCGAAGACAAAGAAGAAGAGGTAGGATCCTCGTTATGTCATTTTCTTTTCTCATTTTTTGCATCTTATTTACTTTTGTGAAGTTTACCTTATTTATAGGGGCTTCCATGCTCTGCTCCGGCATTCGAATAGCAGCTGATTTTGTATTCTCTATTCAACGCAGGTGTGATGGGGAAGCATAGGTGAGGATCTTACTCTTGGTAACAGTTACACAATTTCTATAAATTTCAGGGTTTATTCACGAGAGTACTTTAGAGTATGTAAAGAAGTAAACCTTTAGTATGCATTTTCGTACTCTTGACTGCCTTTGTGACATCGGTGGCTCCTTAGCAAGCGCTACAGGGTGCAGCCCTCCCTCCTGTGAGGCTCCACTTACTACTGCCTCTTGCCACTACTAATTATTTAACTGAACACTGTTCATGGAGGCATAACTTCCATGTTTCCATAAACACTGCCAGTGCAGAAGTCGGCCTTTTCGGCCTCATCGCCAGACTCCTAATGACAGAAGGAGGAGTGGGCTGAGGGGGCTGAGTCACAAGGCAGCTACAGAGGGCTGTTTATAAAACATGGCACTCAGTGGCGTAATGAAACTTGAGGGGAGCCTTCTGCAAAGTACATATAGTGGCCCCCTTCTGGACGTACACAGGAGCTCTCAGGCCAGGGTACTGCCCTGAGGGGGCACCCTGGAGCTCGGGGGCCCCCCGCACATTGGAGGCTGCGGGAGCCTTTGTCTCGCCACTGATGGCACCCTGTAGATGGATGTCTGGATTGTGCATGTCTGAGGGGCATAGTTCAACTACTGTCCACTCACACTCACACAGACACAATTCATTTTATTTAGCATTTTATTTTGCAGCACATGCCTCAGGCAGCATAGTATAGCTGCTAAAATGTGACTGTCAAGGCGCATATCAGTGCATCCCTGAGGCCAACGAGAAGCAACACAGAGCAGTAGGGGCAATATCCCCAGCAGTGTCCCAGCTTCTCTTAGGGCTCTGCTTCCAGTCCTATCAAGAAGGTGGTAGAGAGATTGAGGTGGATTTTCTCCTTTCCCAATCTGGCCCTGCTGCTCTGACTGGCTCCTTGTTGGGAATCATGGCTTGCTGGTTCCAATGTCCAGTAGCAGATTCTTTCTCTGGTGCTGCCAGGCAGTTTCCGAGTTGCCAGCAAAGGAAGCAAGGCAAGCAAAAAAATAAATTCTCTGTTCATGTGTGTGTGAGTGTGTTTGACAGTGCCAATGAGAGTGAAAGTGAGTGAAACTATGAGTTTGAGAGTGCATAAATAAGGGGAATTATACCCCTTATAAAGGAATGAGTAAAGTAGTGTGAATGTGTTAGAAATAGTGAGTGACTGGAGATTGTGAAAGGGGTGAAAGTGAGTTAGGGGTGTAGCTGTCAGTGGTGAAGCAAGAGAAGTTCCACTATGGCCCAGAGTCAATGAGTATGAAAGGGTGAGTGTGTGTGTTTCTAAGTGAGAGTGAGAACCAGTGAGTATAAATATGTCTGCTTGTGAGTAACAGTGAGTGAGAGTTATTAGGAGTAAGAATGAGTGAGAGTGTGAGATAGACAAACAAAAGTCATTCTTAGCACCTAGGACCCTGTGGAAAAATACTGGTGATTGCTTACTGAAGGAATTACTTGGCATGGGGGCCCCCATGGCAAAATACTGGTACTGGGACATTGGAGTTAATTCTTGGCAAAAGGGAGGCCACCCAATGTAAAATGCAGACCCTGAAATATTTGAAGGCATTCTTCAGCAGGGCAAAAATACAATTGTGGGGACATGGGACCAGACATCTTGGACTGCATGGTGCATACCGCCAGAGGAATCTGTACTGCACAATGAGGAGACTGTTTTTGGAAAGGACATTGCACCCTGCCTGAATAGTGGCTGGCCTTGGCTAATGACCTGCTGCTGTGTGGCGCCATGAAGTGTGCTCTCCAAGGGCTTGTCCCTGTTCTTTGTGGAGGTCTCAGGGTTATCAAAGACTTCCAGTGAGGGACCTACACCATCTACATGTTTCACCTGGAGAGTGGTGCCTTCTCAAGCGCCTGCTTCGTCTGCTGGATCCTGACTGCAGCGCGGTGTGAGCGCGGAACTACGTATTGTGCCTGAAGACCGGATTGTCTTGTGCAGAGCCCCCAAAGTGTGCCCACATCCAAGGAATATGTGCCATGCATCATGTGACCTCAGCATGCACAAGCGTCTCGTTGGTGGTGAGTGTATTCATCGGTTGCAGGACTCAGCGTGGCCTGCTTTGTCGTCTGTGCTGCATCTCTCTAGTGCGACATGCCGACTGCATGC
Source organism: Calotriton arnoldi (assembly GCA_963921515.1). Lineage (NCBI taxonomy): Eukaryota > Metazoa > Chordata > Amphibia > Caudata > Salamandridae > Calotriton > Calotriton arnoldi. The sequence continues at coordinate 121,244 of CAWUFW010007893.1, read as the reverse complement.
TCATTGTGTGAGGTGTCCGATTCACAGGTTGCAACCCTCGGAGGGAAGGCGCATCCTTAGTAGTGCCTTATTCTACCTTGTGCAGTACTGCTGAACTTGCGACTGTGTGTTGGGACCAGAATGTCTGGTGCTACTCATATCATCATGCACCAGACGTTGTGCCTCATTACAGAGAGGTATGGCGAACCCGACCGTGTGTTGTTTGTGAGTGGATGGTATGGTACAACTCATACCATCGCGTACCAGATGTTGTGCCCCATTCCAGGGAGGTACGGCGAACCCGACCATGGGTTGACTGGTACTGGATTGTCTGGTGCCACTCGGATCATCGCACACCAGACCCCGGGCCCAAAAAGACACCCACCCAAATCAGCAACCTGAGCCAACGGTATGGTGGTGACAGTCACTACCCAGGGCAGGGTGGCTGCAGACCAGGGAGGACTCTCTTGGTCCCCCACTGGGTTGTTTGGGTCTAAGAGCACAGACCAGCCCTGCATGAAGATCAAGCCCGCGGGGCGCCAAGCTGAAATATGAGCCCGGGAGAGCTCAAAGAAGTCCTCAGCAGATGCCTGTGGCCGATCTCAAATGGCATCACCTGTCGATGATATCCCATGCTACCCAGGCGGTACTTTCGACTGGCCCGGCGCAAGGCTTACTGTTCTCCTAAGAACGAGCGGTCCTGGCAAAGGGGAAGTAGCAAGCCCAGAAATCCCTATCCCCGCTTCTCCAACAGGGAGGGAGGCCATGGTTGCACCCTCGGTCAATGCTCCGGTGGGGCCCAGGCTCCATGCGCTGGCCCTCTGTGCCACCAAGCATGTGGCAGAGGGAAATGTGCTCCACGTTCATGAACAAGGTGGCCTGTGCCCGGGGACGGTCCAGACTGGACTCTGGTCGATCGGGCATAGTTGGGCCTATTTTGGCAACTTTGGGCTTCTTGGTTGGAAACACCTGATCTTGGTCCTACTCAGAGCTGCCAAGCCACAGAGCGCACAGGACGGGGCTACGCAGGGTCAGGGAGCCAGCAGGCCCATGTCTGCGAATCCACTGTGCCCTGGGCTTCCTTCCCTGGGCCGCAGTGTCATAAAGGGGATGCTGCCCCTGTGTGGCCGTGTTCAGAGGATCTGTATGGAGCCCTGGGGCCCCCACTGGGCCATGGTGTGGGCTCCCCTGTCCGGGGCTTTGTCTTCTACCCTTTTGTATCAGAAGGGGCCCCTGGGTAGGGTTCCCTAGGCCTGATGAGGCTTCCTCTGCTTGGCTGGGTTCAGAAGCATGAACCGGGTCCCAGGCCAGGGCTCCAGTGGGCCCTGGGGTGGAGCCCCTCCTCCTGCAGCGGCCACATGTCCAAGCACTCGGGACCAGTCTCGCGGGCCCAGGGAGGCCTCCCCTGCAAGGTTCAGAAGCTCTTGTTGGGCCCTGGGGCGGGCACTCCTGCCTTGGCCTCCGTCCTTCACAGGCCTTGAAAAATCATAACAATGTTACTAAACCTGCAGGTCTATTAACTTGAATAACCTTCATATCTCGTGCCCTTTTTGGAAATACATAAGTTTCCTTGATACCTATTTTTTACTTTTTATATTTTAACAAATTAATTGCTGTATACCCGGTACATAATGAAAAACCACTGCAAGGTGCAGCTCAATTATTGTCTCGGGGTTACTCAGGTTCTTGGAGAACCTACAAGCCCTATACATCTCCACAAACCAGAAGGGTCCAGCGGATGTAATGTTATATTGCTTTAAAAAATCTGCCATAGTTAGAAGTTACAGATGAAAACATCGACACAAAAGGCTGTTTTTTTCAACTCAATTTCTATATTTTTTAATTCAATTGTTACTTTTTTATAGGAAAACCTTGAAGGATTTACTCATATGACCCTAAATTCAGAATTTTGACTAGTTTTCAGAAATGTATAGCTTTAAGGGGTCCACCATGGGTTTCACACCCCTTTCTACCACTAACTGGAAGGAGGTTGAAAGCACACAAAGTAGGAAAAATGGGCTATGTCCCAGTAAAATGCCAAATCTGTGTTGAAAAATTTGTTTTTCTGATTCAGGTCTACCTGTTACTGAAAGCTGGGAAGAAGGTGATTTTAGCACCACAAGCCCTGCATTGATGCCAATTGCAGGGAAAAAGACAGACACTGCAGCACTTTATTCCCCCAAAAACCCAAATTTAGCTGTATTTTGGATAATTTCTCGGTCCCCTCCAGGGAAATCCACAAACCATGGGTACCTTTAGAATCCACAGGATGTTGAAAAAAAGGGATGCAAATTTAGTATGGATACCTTATGTGGACAAAATGGTATGGGGGGCCTAAGTGTGAACTACCCCAAATAGCCAAAAAAGGCTTAACACAGGGGAACCCTAGTAGCGAAGGGGCTAGAATACTTTATAGGGTTTAATAATATTGGGAGTGTTACTTGCAAATGAGTAGATAAGTACGATGACACGATAACAGTGGTTAATATTCAAGACTTTTTTTCCAGTTGAAATTCCCATTAGAGAAATGAAAACAGCCAGCCAAAGAGGGACTTTTGAAAATTTCCCTCAGCACTTGGCTTACTCTTATGTAAATGTCTTTACAAATGTGAAGGGATCCACGACCAATGCATCAATAATGATATAAAAAAGGGCAACACTTACTTTTTTTTAAATATTCAAACATTTACTATCACAACAAATCAGGAGTTATTTCAATAAAATCACATCAGGCAAAAGTATTTTTGTGAAGATTGCAGTCAAGAATATAAGCTGCAAAGGCTATTGGAATGAGAGTTTTGTTGAACAGTTCAATGCTCTGTTTGAGCAGGTGTTTGCAGGGGAGGGCCACTGGCATTCGTTTTTGTGGATTCTTCCTTATTCTTCCTCAACAGAATTTGATCGAGAATAAGAGAGGGAAAAAACACAAAATAGGGAAAAAAGGAGGAAGAGAAAAATGGAAAAACAGTGACAGTAGAAGAAATTAGGGATGAAAAAGAACTTGCAAGTGCTATATAAAGAGGGAGGGTGTGTCTAGTGGTGGATCAAAGAGACATGAAGTGGAATCAATACTACACAGTCTTGGTATTAGGCACCCTGACCATAGATTACACTGACCGCAGGCTTCTAATCAAAACGTTGGCCTTGACACTTATTCTTTTACAAATTAAGCACTTAAAAAAAAACATGATTAGAATTGTTAATATATATTTTTTGAAAAAGAAAGTACATCTTCAAACTTTATATCACTGCAGTTTGATGCTTAAGTCATGTACCTCCTAACCGAATTATTTCATAGTGGCCGTGATGATCAGCACTTTCTCATACTGCATGAATTTAAATTGGGATTTCCGCTTTTTTTCCTTTTTATTTATGTAAGATGCCAACATGATTGTGCATAAACATTTTTATTATTGAATTCACTTATGAAATTGAGCTTTCATGCGCAGTTTAGTATACAAACAAAAATAAATATTTTTGGCTATCCGTGCAGCACACGTTTTCCCACACATGGGGTTTCAACTTAGATTCACTGCAGTGCTACAATGCTGGAAGCTGTGGTGTAATGTTGGTGAAATGATAAAGGGGGCAGTAGCACCATGAGGACACTATTCTGGCCCCAGAACACTGGTCATCACTTTCAGCAAGAGCAGAAGGAGGAAGTGGTGGACACAAAAGAGAAGGTAGTTCAAACGATGTGATCACGTGATGTCATGTCTTAGTAAAGGGGACCAATCAATCAACTGATAGAATAGAATTCCATTGCCTCACACATAGGGTCTCATTTAAAAGGCCATTGTGCCGTCGGTGCGCCACCTTTTTTGATGAACTGGTGGTGCAGTGTGCCTGCCCATATTTACAAGGCAACATAAAGACATCTGACATGACTTTTCATGGCCTTGTAAATATGGGCCCCTTTCACGCATTACTCTGCGTGAAAGGGGTGTTCCTTGGGTGTTGCTGTGGTGGCTCCCACGCAACATCAATAGAACCTGACACAATCCCAGATTTATAAAGCTTTGTAAAGCTGGGAATGCGTCAGAACACTATGCCTCCCCAGGGGAGGCGTAGGAGTGGCACACCGAGGAGAAATACTTTTATTTCTCCACGTTTTTTTCCTCTTTCTAGCTGTGCTGCACTCTGCAGCATGCATAGAAAAAGGAAAATGCTATCATCCCCGCAACGCAGGCACCCTTGCAACATGATACGTACATATATTTCACAAACTTAATAGAGGCTACACAACAGTAGCATAAGCAACTCAATTACATTGAAAGATTAATTCATTCACACATGGGTATAGAGTACTTTTACACCTCTATGGGTAGAATGTATACTGTCATATAACAGTTAACAATGCCTCTTAAACAATATATCTCAAACAAGATGCTCTGTGCATAGTGACTATAGACAAAGTGCTCGTGCAGTGGGAAACTAAGCATGAGAGAACACACTAACATTTTTGATAACATTTTTATTCATCTTGGCTACATAATATAGTGTGCTTCAGATAGGTAGGTACTACGATCGACTTTTTATTCCCACTTTAGTCACGTAGTACAGGCAAAATATTGTAGATTGTCAATATTTGGGCCTATGTGGAATTATTTTTAAGTTTATATTTTTGTGCACTAATAACATATAGTATGCAATATTAGACATGATCCTTTCTAATGTTGAACTTGCTTTTGTGTTGATGTAAGATTGCAACAAGTATTTAACTCATTTGTTTTGCCTTTCACTGGGTCCATTTACTGAGAGAAAGTCTTATTGTTAATGTTTCTTATTTGTTGGAATATCTCCGGATTACATGAATATAGAGGGTGTTGAATATATTTTTTAAAATTGGGATGGTACTTATGTGTTATCGTTATGATGTGTATTATTCTTGTGATCTGATTTGCTAAAGAAATAATTACTTTTCTCACAATACAATGAGTTTGCTTGATTTCTAATATTTCAATGCGAGAATTGTGTATAAAAACTCTTCGATTGGAGGTGAGCCAGTAGACTTTCCTATTCTATTAGAGATGCTGTCCGATTTCCTTATGATTTTGCTGTCCATTTAGACTTATAATATTTCCAGATTTTTGCATACTCTGTATAACTTCGCATCTGAGAGCCTTCATTACATTGACTCTGTACTACCTATTAAGGGCTACAATTTAAAGTTGTAATGATCTACTCATGAATAGACTAGGAACAAACATCTTGGCTGTCTTAAATATGACATGAAAATTGTAACATTTGGGGAATGAATTATTAATATTGAGGCATATTTGTTTTTATACTAATATGTGAATTAAAGAGACATTGAGAATACATTATTCAATTCTTTCTTTGAGAAAGTGAATTTTGTTTGGAGTCTGTGAGGCGAGCCAACATGTAATAATTTGTATTGCTGTAATTGCTCCCCTTCTTTTGAATGTATAATGTACTTGATTTATTTATGTGAGTACATAGCTTCCATTGAATTTGCAATATATATATATATATATATATACTTATTGATCTGACAGAACAATTATTTTGTTTGCATTCATGAAAGGGAGTTACACTGCTTGGTCCCCATGTGTACCTCCTCCCATTAGAAACACTAACGTGCTCACTAAATCTGCAGGGTGGTAGAGAGATTGCCTTTGCCACACAGGCAGCATTTGAGTTACCTATACAGGCCTCAGTTACATTGTTTTTTTATTTTTTTAATGAAGAGTTGCCACCTGCATGGCGAGGTTTGCTTTGTGTGTGAAACGTCCATGAGCCCAGGACCACCATGCCACTGCGGCATGGAGAAATTGCCATCACAAATGTGTGTCTGAAATGGACAACCACAGTTGGGCTCCACAGGCAGGACCCAACTCAAGAATATATCTTTGATGTGTGTGCTGTTTTCTTACTGCAACGGCCATTGATTTTAAAAGAATTGTGTATGAGTCCGTCATGATTTCAATTGTGGTCCCACACATAAGTGGAAATGGTGTCTGGTAGACCACCCTAAAGTTTGTGGCCTGACAACCACCTTTTCTGACATCATCAAGGCTGCAAAATGAGCACTGCTTGCGTAGGAGCATGCAGCATCCTCATATGTAGGAATACCATCTTCCACCATAGTCTAAATAGGGTGGCAAAATGAGGAGGATGGTTACAATATCTGTTTTTTTTCACAGGTGCCCCATTGGTACACTTCTTGAAACCAAACTCAAGTATTTTTTTACCACCTACAACATCTTGTAAATATTTGGTCTAATGTGCTGAAGTACTATGCTGAGTAAAATTTAAAAAAACAAATGTCTGAACATTCAGGTAATACCTATGCACAATTTTAAAAGTGTGCTTGGTAATCTAAGAACCATTTTTTTCAACATTCAGCAATCAGATCTGCATTTCAGATGGGTTAGGACTTGCCAGTGTGATGTAGTTCATTTGTAATCGGTGCGTGTGTTATTGTGTGTATCTGTGTGCGTGTGTGTGCATCTTTTAATACATGCTGCTGTCCCTATTCTTCTGAAAAAGACAGTGAAATTTATTACATTATATGAACATAAATTTCCATAAATTCTATTGACATTGTGACTTTTCTTGCTATGAATTCTCATTGAAGGAGTGCTTTCTGGAGTGCACTAATGATTGCACTCACCTCATTTGGACAACAAGCTAATCCAGACTCTCCAGAGTCTAAGATTATTGGCCAACAGAGCTTGCATGGTATTGCAGCATAGTGCTGTTGCTATGTGGACTTAAATTGACGTATTGTGATGACTGGGACTTTAAACCTCGCATGCATTTCAAAGGGGGGGGTCCTTGTCCTGCAATATGATTAGTCTGTTTGAACAAGAGGTTTAAAGGAATGATTGTTTGGCTGCCGCACTGTAATTTTGATGTGAATAACTTAAAAAATATGGAAGCACATGCATTTATGATGCATTATGCACTTTGAATGTAGTCCAATTTAAGGGACTTGTGTTCATGTTAAAAGTGAAATGTATTTTCTGTGTATAACCAACAGTGTGACTTATTGTCTCTTTTTTGTGTTTTTTTTTATTGTATTGTATGATGATTTAAAATTTTGTACATATTGTATGTATTTTGTAGCCCTCCATATATATGCAATCAGGCAAAACCATGGATTTATAGGAAGGCTGAATGATTGGCACAGGTTCTATATCCCGCCGTAAAAGATAAAGATTTAATTTAATATTACATGATTATCTTTCCACTTACCCAACCGAGTCAATCTAAGAATTAAAACTATGCCCCAATTAAAGTAAACGAACTGGGGTTTAGCTAGGTATATCTGCATGTCATGGCAATACCAGACAGCCACCAATAGTGGCAACAAAAGAGATGTTAAATTTTGCGTAGGAGCAGCATATATGGATTCACGGCCTGAGGGGGGATAGAAAATTATGGCATTGACTAGAGGAGCATAAATGTGTGCTCCAGCCATGGATGTGGCTGGAGGTAGGCATATGCTCAATGGCCCATGCCTCGAAAGCGGTTTGTGAGTAGCATCATTTTAAACCCTCCCTTCTATCCTTTTAACATTCAACCACTGGCAAGAGTTGTTTCTGAAATATGAGCTTCATGTAACCCATGTGCATTGGGGACAATAAAGATTTTTAAGCAAGCGAGATACATTAATCCTAGTGTGTTATTCACAGGCTAAACGCTGTTGTAAATGATTACAGCGAACAAGATATAATGTTAATGGCACAACATGTACAGTCATATATGGTTCAACCACTAGGGAAACGCATCCCCTAAGGTGGAAACACATGGAGAGATGCAACTTATAATGCAGAACTCAGAGGCTGTGGTGTCTCCAGTGCTGGCAGCTCATGATGCTGTTGAAATGCAGATGTTAGACCCTCAAGGTTGATTCATTTTCACAAGAGGGCACCTATGTGATGATGTTGAGGATTCCAGATGGTCTATATAGATATTAACATCGTTTTTTCCTCAAATAGTTGAAGTACAGATAAAAAGGGGGTCATGCTGAAAGAATGGAAGGTGATAAGAGATAAAAATCTTCAAGGGACAAGTGGGACATTAGTGTGGAAACTGGGAGGGCTATGCACGATGATACTGTTGCTAGAGCATAATATAAATAAGTGAGGGGGTATGATGTGTTGTAGAATGTGCAGGCGGCAATACAGCATAAAGGGTGAGATAAAAATTATAAGAAGAATCTGTAGAATGGGCGAGATTTGAGACGTCAGGTGATAAAATGTGCATGATGACAGTAGATAAAATATAAGATTGAATGGCTTGGATATGAATCGGTAGAAGATACTGTAAAATGGGTGAGTTAGAAGATAATAAAGAGTAGGTAAAATATAAGTAGTTGAAAGATTCTGTAGAATGGGTGAGATGTGAGTGGTTAGAAGCTAAAGTCTAATGGCTGAGATAGGACTAGATGGAAGATACAGAAAAATGTGTGCAATATTTGTGTTTAGAAGATACCGGAGGACGGGGCAAATAAGAATGTTGAGAAGACCGTGTGTAATGGGTGACAAGAAGATACTGCAGAAGAGGTGAGATGTGAGAACATACTGTGCAATGGGGAGATACAAGTAGTTAGAAGGTATGGGTAGATTGGAAAATATATGAATAGAACATGATGTAGTAAGGCTGATTTATTCGTGTTTAGAAGATATTACAGACTGGAAAACATTTGATGGTCAAATGGTTCTATAACAAAGTGATTAAAAGGTGACAGATATGAATCACCAAAGACCAATAGGATTGGTGAAAAGTGAGGTGCGAGAAAAACATTGTTAAATGGTGCTGTGGAATAGGAATGTGTGAAAGATGGAGGGTTGAAAGGCACCACACCATAGAATAAGTGAGTTACGATGGTTGAAAAATGTAAAAGTACATGAGAATGAGTGAATGATTCAATGTTACCGTAGGATTAGTGAGGGGGTCGTTCAAAGGTGCCAGAGAATACAGTAAGTGTATGAAGCAGACGTTTCAAAGTTGCTAAAGTATTACTTTGGTGTCAAAGGTTAGAGGTTCAAATGTACCTGACAGTGGGTCAGTTATGTGAAGCAAGAGTATTAAAAATGCACAACAGATGGGTGTGAGTGGATTGAGGATTGAAAATATTGGATAAAAGATGCAGCGCAATAAGTGAATCATTCATAGACAACATACTGGAGAATGGGTTACATTCAACTGTAGAAAGAATGGAAAGTATTACAGAACTATTACAGTGTAAAACGCTTACATTCAGATTAAAAGTTTCCAACTTCTCGACGGTACAGTTCTCTAGTTTTGTGTTTTAAATTTTACTAGCTTTGCACATCGTTGTTTTCAGATGTGTTTCATACTTTTGATTTCCCCACCTCTGGATGTCCTAGCGGTACTTGCACCAGCGGGGAAAGGAAATGACGTGCCTGCCGCGCAGGAGCCATTTTGTTTCCCTGCTTCTACTCAGGGCTACTACCTTGCAACTTGATAACAGGGAAATACTGTTCCCATTAAACTGGTGTCTCTTTCAGGTTCAGTGCGATATAGGTGTGGTAACGTGAAACTATAATTGCCTTGGGCAATGCCGGAAAACTTTGCACTACTTCGTGAAATGCAAAAATCTCAGATTCAAATAGACTTTGCAGGCATAATGTTTCAAATCTCACCCTCTAGTTGAAAAATACTGGAAAATGTGAGATGTGAAGGAATGAAAGTTTCTTAGGATTGGACAAAGAGCAATAGGTTTAAGTAGGTTTAACATGAAACTGGCATGGGTGATCTATTGGAAGTGAGAATTTAATTATAACGGAGAATTCTTTCTTACAAAACTGTGATCAAAGGCATCATTCGTACTTAATGAAGTTCCTTAAACTAGTGACGATTGTGCCTTTGAGATTATGTAGGTGGTAGATGATATGAACTAGGAACATGCATTTTATCTGCTAGAGTGCTTTTTAAATTTGCACCATTCATTCATTCAGAATGAAAGAGCTCTAACGAGTCATAGGTAAGGATTGCGGAATAGATGGCATGTGGACCTTATAGGTTGGAGTACCATTGAGGTTGTGATCCTATAATGAAATAAGACTGAAATTGTGATCTGGCTGCTTGTACAGGAAACCAGAGCCAGACGATTATCACAATCTCACATAGACACTGCAGAAGGCACCATTATAATACCACAGTCATCTCTCTAAGTAATGCGGTGACACGAGATAGGAAACAACTCGTGAATCACAGGGAGGCAATTGAAAATAGTAAAGGCTTATGCCAGCAGTAAGGTGCTCTTTTGGGGTTCCATTGCTTGAGTATTACCTAATGCCTCGACAGCCAAGTGATTAGGCACCAGCAGTTGGGCAACAAATTACTGGAAGTCAAAGAGAAGGGATACGTTTAGCCCAGAGGATTACCAAAAGGAATCTAAGGATCAAGGAAAAGCAAAACAAAGTGATATGTGGAATATATGCATCCACATCTGAGCAAAGGTGGGAAAAACACACCCAAGGCACACATTTCCAGGAGAATTATCTCCAGTTCCTGCATTTTAATCCATTCTCTTGTCTACCTGAACTGGAAGTGATATGTCAGGTAGGATGACAGCCATGTTGAAATGGGATGCTTTGCCTTGTGTCTTATTACTGCCTTATGTATCTTTCACCAAGAAAGGCATTGGATGTGGTTTTTTTCCACAAAGACTAAACCACGCTGCACCACGGACACCCTGGGAATAAATAGCCATGAAATCTTAGGGTGCTGCAGGCTAAGAAGTATGTACCTAAATCAGGTGTGTACAAATTCGAATACAATCGGATTGTCGGCCAAGAGACAACAGAACACCCTGCCAGTGGAAAAATGAAATAACCAGGAGGCATCTCAGGTTTGGAGATAATGGAAAATGGATAAAGTGTGAAGAGGTTAATGGTACTGGTAGCGCGTGAGATGTGAGAAATTCCGAGGTATGGAAGGATTAGACACATGTAAGAACTTTGAAGTTACTATATGTGAGAGAGATGTGAAAGGTCTGGCGGTCCCAGTGAATATTTATGAACTGAGAGTTTTGGGGTAATGGAGAATGAGTTCTGTTATAAAAGACGTAACACCAGGTAAGTGCTAAGAAGTCTTTATTCCGTCTTACACCACCAATAGGTTCCAGTCAGCTGAAGGCAGCTGTGGAATGTTGGTACACAAACAGAAGAGGAACGTTCCAAGGGAAAGCAGGAGGAGGGGGAAGAGGGAAGGGGGCTGAACCAACTATTACAACACACCTCCCAAGGCAGGAAGGGAAAAGAGGAAGAAAAAGAGTGAGAGATAGAGAAGAGGAAAACAAGGAACAAAAACATTGCAGTAGGGGTTAAAACGACCAAGAGCAAAAACCAAAACCTAGAAAGGAGAGTTACCCAACCACAAAGTCTTTGTGCCAAACTGGACAGCCAGTGTTCCTAGATGACCTGTGAGGAGAAATGGAACGTTTTGCCATGAGACTTGTTTCCTCCCGAACAACTTGGGGAGACTTACATTTTACCACTTTGTCCATCCCCAAGTTTGTCCATTTTCCAACTGGACTACATTTCTTCCTACTCTTGTTATTTTGAGAGGTTCAGAAAATCTGGAATGGCTCTTTCTTCTAGCTTTGGGAAGGTCGATGCATACCCATTCACCTGGATTATGCAAATGTGTTTTGACATTCTTGGTGTAGTCATAGCTTGCATTGTATTTATTTTGTTGTATTTCAATTTTTCTGGCAATTTCTGATCTGTCTACAGTACATGGGATGTCTTTACGTAACCAACCAGCAGTGAGGTTTGTTTTAGGCTTCCTCCCCTTTAAAGAAATAAATGGAGAAACCCCTGTGACAGTATTAGGTGCGGTTCTGTACGCCCATAACATTTCTTGCAAGGCTGATTTAGCTGCTACGTTAGTGATTTCTGGTCTTTGAAGACATTCTTTAATAACTCTGTTCATGCGTTCTACTAACTCATTTGCTCTGGGGCAATACAATGCTGTTTTCTGGTGAGAAATACGTAGGTCTGAAAGGAAGTCCTTCATGAGATCGGATGTGAGGTGGACCCCATTGTCTGTTATGATGGTATCAGGTATTCCTTCTTCATAAAAAGTATCTTTTAGGAATTGAATGAGGGACTTGGTGTCAATTTGGTTTACACATGTCGTAATCACCCATCTAGTGTGGTAGTCTATGAGGACTAAAATGAAACGTTCATTCAGATGTTTAAGGTTTAATGGGCCAATAATGTCTAAAGCAAGTTTTGACCATGGTCGAGTAGGGACTTGAACAGGAGACAAAGGGGTTTTCTTACAGTCAGCGTTTTATCACTTTTGGCACACTCAATACAGTTTTTGACTAATTCTTCTACCATGGCATCCATTCCTGGCCACCAATACTCCTCACGTATCCTATTTTTAGTTAGGCTATGGCCTAAGTGTCCCATGTGTGCTAGATTGACAATTTTGCTTCTGACTCCCATGGGAGGTACTACTTTTTCTCCACGATAGATAGCATCATTAATGATACATAATTCAAGTCTTACTTCCCAAAATTTCTTGAGAGCTTCAGGTAAGGCACTCTTGTTGTCAGGCCATCCACCCCTGATGTATTCTTTCAAAGGAACTACTGTCTCATCAACCACATTGCAGTCCTCCCAAATTCTCTTGTCCAAGACTGCTACTTCCAAAATCACGTCCCCCTCTTCCTCCTCTTGAGTGTCAGTACTTGGATTAAGAGGAGCACGAGAAAGGAAATCAGCTACCACGTTGTGTTTACCAGGCACATATTCTACTTTACAATTGAAGCCTTCTAACCCTAAAATCCATTTAGCTATCCTAGGTGTGGTCCTGGTAGAACCTTTGGTTGTGAACACATAGGTGAAGGGTTTGTGGTCGGTCTTGACAGTGAAAGGAATACCCCACAATTTGTTTTTAAAGTGATTGATGGCCCAGAAACACGCCAATGCCTCTTTTTCTATTACAGAGTAGTGTTGTTCAGCTCCTTTTAATGTCCTTGAGGCAAAAGCGACGACTTGCTCTATGTACCCTAGCCTCTGGTTAAGGCTGGCTCCCAACCCTTTATAGCTGGCATCAGTGGACAAGTAGGTGGTTTTCGTAGGGTCGAATCTGCCTAAGAAAAGCGCATTTGTGATACATGACTTAATTTCCATGAATGCAGTTTGACAGTCATCATCCCATACAAAGGTTTTTTTTGCTCTGAGTAAATTGTTAAAGGTTCTAGTCGGCCGGCATAGTTTTGTATGAATTTAGAGTAGTATTCTGATAGGCCTAAAAAAGACTTCAGTTCTTCTACATTGGTAGGAGCAAGAGCATTAAGAATGGCATCGACTAAATTCATTTTGGGCTTGATGCCATCACGGGATATGGTATGGCCTTGATATTCCACAGAGTTTACACCAATTTTACACTTTTCTTTCTTCAAAGTTAGGCCAGCTTTACTCAATTTGTGCAGTGGTTGTCTCAACATGTCACCGTGCTCTTTTATGTCTTTCCCATATATGAGGATGTCAACCTGGAAGCATAAAATGCCAGGAACATCTTTGAGAATGTGCTTCATGATTTTTTGGAATGCAGCAGCAGCTGAGGCCAATCCAAAAGGCATGCGGAGATACTGGAACGCTCCAAGAGGGGTGATGAACGAGGTGAGGTGACGACATTCAGGATGCAGTTCTACCTGGTGATAAGCTGAGGATAAGTCAAGGACACTAAAGAAACTGGCATCCTTGATGAGAGTTAAGATCTCATGTATCCTTGGTAGAGGGTGTCTGTCTACCCAGATGTTCTTATTTAAGTCTTCGAGGTCAATGCAAAGCCTGACATCCTTGCTAGCTGATTTGGATGTGATGACAATGGGAGCTAACCATTGAGAGCTCTCTATGGGTTCTATGACACCCAACTCCAACATACGGTCTAACTCTTTTTGAAGAGGAGCTTGCATTAAATGGGGAATTGGCCTAACTTTATGGGCAATAACTTTAGCCTTGTCTTTTAGTTTTATGTGGTGTTGAAAATCTCTAAGGAGACCTAATTTGTTAGTAAACACTTCAGGGAATTCTTCACAGATGTCTTGCCCACAAACCGAGCGATCAACTAACAGTACTTGGTCTGGACTATTAGGGTCTAGTTTCATGCCCAATTCTTTTTGGTGTTTCCAACCTAAAAGGTTGGATCCCTTTTCAGTGATATACACTTTACCCACAGTGCTCCTACCCTTATATTCAAACAACATGGTGGTCATGCCTACTAGGGGAATGGGATCACCATTATATCCACCTGGTTTGATATCAGCGGCTTGAAGAGTACTGAGTCTGTTGGGGAACATTACATCAAAAGCTTTGCCCTCCAGTGGGGTGTACGGTGAACATGAGTCCGCATAAACATTGACCTGTTTATTGTCTAGAGTGATGCAACACTCTGGAAATTTGACACTGTCATCTTTGTTTTCTAGTTGGTCTCTACAGGTATAGTTTGTTCAATCATGGATACCGTTTGGTCTCTACAGGTATAGTTTGTTCAATCATGGATACCGTTTTATCCCGTATATCACAGCACAATCTGGCCAAATGTCCCTTCCATCCACATTTGTGACACGTTACATTCCTGGCAGGACAGGAAGGGCTAATTGCCAGATGTGCTGGGTTGCCACACCTGTAGCACTTAGTTTTAAAACTCGCGCCCACTTGGTTCTTTTGTTTGTGATCCTTGTCAAGCTTGAGATTCTCCTTACTCTCTTGTTTGGAGATGGCATTGACTTCATTGCAAGAATCTGCATCTACTCTCATTTCTTTTAGGCACTCTGCAGTTTGCTCAATCCCTAAAGCAATTTTGATGGCTTGTTTGAGATCAGGGTTTCCTGCCAGTAGTTTCTCTTGTATTTTATGGTTGTTAGTGCATCTAACTAATTGGTCCCTAATGAGAGAGTCAGTTAAACCTTCAAACTTACAAGTGTTGGACAAGCCCTTTAGCACAGCAATGTAGGGTCTAATCTTCTCGTTTTTGCCTTGCACTTTGGAGAAAAATTTGTGTATTTCTAACACAACATTTATGGCTTGACCAAAATGTTTTTCCAACTTGTTTACCATTGCTAGATAAACATTGAAATCTCCATCCCCTTCATCAACCTCTTGTTCAGAGTCTTTTAAATTATTAAATGTTTTACGGCCTACGATTCCCAAGTTGTGTAGTAGGATATGCTGTTTCCTGAAATGAGAAAATTTGTCCCCCCTAATGGCTATCAGATATGACTCGAACATCTCCTTCCATTCTTTCCAGGGAATGTTTGGTTCCCCAACCTCATTTAAGAAAGGAGGTGGTAGGGACATATTTAGAGCAGCCATGGTGCAGAAAGGAACACTGAATGAGTATTCGTGGAACAGGTGAAAGGAGATAATGAGGGAAGAATGAAGTGATTGACAAACTTGCTGTGCCTGTCAGCGAAAATGAAAGGTTTGACAGACAGATCAGCGTTCTGTGAGAGTAATGGTGACAGGCAAATACCACCACAGCAACACTGTGAAACTATTTGAACAGCTGTGCCTGTCAGCGAAGACCAAGGGACAAGCAATACTGCTGTGCTTGTCAGGGAAGGAATAAGCCACAGTAAAGGAAAGCTGTGCCTATCAGCGTGCAGTGATTGGCAAAATGCGGAGAAAGGGTTAAGGAAAGTATGTTGACAGGAAACAGCAGAGCTTGGCTCCTACGCTAGATTATGCAAGAAGTAGCTGTGCCTATCAGCGAAAGGACAGGCAACAAGGAGATAAATTGGCCAAAACGTAGCAAAGAAAATGAATGAAAGAATTAACTCACTGCGGAGTCAGGCTCCCACACTGTGAGACTATAGAACAGCTGTGCCCATCAGCGTACGATGACAGGCAAGAGAGATGCAGTCCGCCCATTGGAAGAGTAAACGAACAGACTCCCTCGCTGAGAGAAATACTGAGGAGCAGCTGTGCCCATCAGCATATGGTGACAGGCAGGCAGAATGTGAGTCGCTCAAAGAAGAGGGAAACGCCTCCGGAGGCCGTCTCGGGTGCAGCCACACCCCAGGAAGAAGTCTCTGTTGTGCCGGTATGAAGAGCAAGGCGGGAAGGTTGGAATACGTGGCAGCAGCTTTCGCAGCCCAACACTCGCCGCTGAAGTAAACGAGAGGGCGAAGGCGTGGAAGGTCTAAGTCGTGCTGGTATGAGGAGCACTGGCAGAGACAGTTGAAAGAACGTGGCATCAGCTTACACAGCCTAACACGCGACCCAACGGTGTAGTGTTACACAGTCACGGAGAAAGCAGGAAGAACGGAGCAGCAGCTCTCTTTGCCTCACGCCCGCCCCAACAGAGTAGCGTCACCAGGCACAACACAGCACAGAGCTCGGAACCGGAGCTCAAAATATTTCCAATACGCTGTAGATTTTCTCAGCTGTGTGGCAGGCGCGCTTGTTGAGGGAAACTAAAAATAATCACCTCAGAGGATGACGAAACTTGTGATACAGAGGCGATGGCATGGGCAAGGTTGAACCCACAACTTGAAGAAGGGGAGATTAAGTTAAACAACAGTACCTTAAAGCAGCAAAGGAATTTGAAAAAATCCTTTTGAGTTCCCACTGTCCTGGAGTACTACTGTAGCGTCGAAGGTACAGCTGGGGATGGTGGTGTGGCTGCCCCCATGCAGCAAGATGTCGCCAGTGTTATAAAAGACATAACACCAGGTAAGTGCTGAGAAGTCTTTATTACGTCTTACACCACCAACAGGTTCCAGTCAGCTGAAGGTAGCTGTGGAATGTTGGTACACAAACGGCAGAGGGACGTTCCAAGGGAAAGCAGGAGGAGGGGGGAAGAGGGAAGGGGGCTGAACCAACTATTACAACAAGTTCTTTGTGAGAGGTGAGTTTCAAAGGGAGTAGATAATGAGTGAGGGAACAGAGGTCTAAGGAGTCTGCTGACATGGTGACTTGCTGAGGGTAACACCTTCAGAGGTTCTCGGTTGTAGGTGAGGTATGAATTGTCAGAAGGTGAGTTTTGAGGTTACTGGAGAATGAGGTTTAAAGCTGCTATAGAATGGATGAGGCAGATGAAGCAAGAGATTGAAACGACCGGAAACTGTGTGAGATATGACATATGAGAGGTTAGAATTAGATGACAGGTGAAGTCTGAGTATCAACAGGTTGTTTGCGGTATGTTTTATTTCTGCAGTTCAGTATAATTTTAATTCAATCATGTTGGTGAATTGGCGTGTTGTAAGAGCCGAAGGTGATGAAAATACAGGAGAACTAATGAATTTTGATGAATTAGGTTTTTAAAGGTACTGAAGAAAGGGTAAGGTGAAGGGTGCATTGGATTGAAAGATATTGGACAATGCTCGACATCCAAGACATGAGATTTATGAGGGTGCAGCAGAATAAAAGAGGTGCAAGATGTGTGGGTTGTAGAGGTACCAGATATTGGGAGAAGGTATTGGTGTGTGGATGAGATCCTGAAGCTAAGACCGTTCTGGAGGATAGAGGTGCCTAAAGTGTTCGTGGAGAGGGTTTTGATGGCACTGGAAAATGGTTGAGGATAAAGCAATGATAGTTTTTGAAGGTTCCGCAGAATGGTTGAGGAATAAGAGGCAAGGGTTAAAAAAAGTACTGGAAAATGACTTGGGTGCAAGAAGTGGTGATTGGTGATTGGTTCTGGCTAAACCACAGAGGGTCCATGTTGAAGAGAGGGAGCGGCGTGACTAGAGAAGAGAGTTTTTATTAACCCTGGGTGGTGAACTCCGCTCCGCTCGCGGAGTTTGCGGAGTTTTCTGCACTCCGCGTTACGCAAAGATCGTGGAGTTTCGAAAAACTCCGCTTCGCGTTGCGGAGGGGAGTTTTTTCCCTCGCTCGCGTTCGTCAACGTCAAGTTGGCAAGCGCGAGCATGGAAAATCAACATCCCGGCGAGATTTCTCAACGCGGGGGGTTCAGGTTTCTCATTGCGAGTGGTCGCGTATGCTCGCGACCGCTCGCGTTGAGAAACTGCCCGTTCGCGTTGAGAAAGCTGACGCTCGAGTAAAAATCTACTTGAGCGACAGAAAAGGAAAGCTTGCGCTGTGCATGGTGCCGTTCGCAATGATTGCACAGTGCAGACAAGCATCCGGCACTGTGCAATCACCGCGAACTGCATTTTTCTATTATACTCCGCCGCTCGCGGAGCTCTGCGTAGTGCGACAGAGTTTTTTTGCACTTCGCGGTGTTACGCGTAGTGCAACTCCGCGAACTCCGCCCAGGGTTAGTTTTTATATGACACATTGTGAAAAGTGAGGTGTCAGGAAACATGATTAAATGGTGCTATGGAATAGGAAGGTGTTAAAGATGGAAGTTTCAAAGGCACTCCACCATTGAATTAGTCAAGTATGACGGTTGAAAAGTGTAAAAATACACAATAATGAGTGAATAATACAAAGTTAATGTAGGATTGGCGAGGCGGGATTCGTTTACAGGTGCCAGAGAATAAAGTAAGCGTATGAACCAGAAGTTTCAAAGTTGCTGAAACATTTTTGCGGTGTCAAAGGTTAGCGGTTCAAATGTACCTGAAAGTGGGTCAGTTGTGTGAAGCAAGAGTATTAAAGATGCGTGCTGTTTTGGGGTTCTGATCAGGTTATATTTGGAGATATTAGGCATGTGTTTATTACTGGTGTGTAGGCATTATATTGATAGCATTGGTGGCACCATCTTAAACCACGATGCATTTATTCTAATCCGCCTTTAGCCCTTGACTAAAGAAAGTCATTTGTTTCCGGGCAGCTCAGTTAGTTTCACTGTGCCTCAAAATATAAATGACTAAATGCAATTTAAGTGTGAGAAATTCTATAACCTGTAACTATATATGACGCAAGAATCAATTACAGTGAGCATTCCTGGACTGTCCCAGTCTTACATTCCCAAACTTTCTATTCTCATCCTCATTTCAGTAATCTAATTTCCACCGAACCCCACTCAAAACTGTTCTGCGTGCAAAAACTCATCTTTGAGATGCAACTGCTGCCATAAAAATGTGCCCTATAATGAGCTCTGCTACTCCTCTCAGTTAGGTATACTCTCTATAAAATATCTAAATTAAATACTCATGGCAGTACAGCGCTAAACAAATATATGATAATATAACGTAAAATAACATATAAAATTCTATGAGATAATGGGGCATATTTACAACGAAGTGGCGGAGAGCGGCGTTAACCTCCTTGGCTTAACGCCACGCTCCACCACTTCAGAAATGCAGGGCTGCACCATATTTACAACAATATGGTGCAGCCCTGCGTTTCCCCCTGCACTGGCACTAAATTTAGCAGCCTAGCGTCAATGCAGGCACCCTTGCACCAAAGCGCAAGGGTGTCTGCATTGAGGGGAAGATTGTTTATGTGCAGGAAGGTCTTAATTTTGGAGCTGCCTCCTATTTACAACACCCTTGTAAATAGGGGGCAGCGTCAAAATCAATGGGTGTTGTGGTGGAATGACCACCGCAACACCCATATCCCTCCCCTTTCATGCTAAGTACAGCGTGAAAGGGTGCCATATTTACAAGGCAGCGTTAAGCCACATTAAGGGGCTTAACACTGCATTGTAGATAAGGCAAAGCCCCTATCGCTTGTAACTATGCCCCACTGTCTCATGGCATATAAATAAACAGTGCTGTAGTATAGCTGTTGCTGTAAAGTTGCAATACGGCCTGCTATATACCAAGCACACTTCCATTCATGTCATCCAGGGTGATCAGCTGAGAGGCAGTGATGGTTCTCAGCAGTGGGATCTCAAACCCCACTCCAAGAGAGTCACATATATCACATTAACAGTTGACAGGAATTATTATGCTTCACTTTCCATTTGAGAAGTTTACTACAGAGACTTTTCACCGTGCGTTTTTTCATAAAGCTATTAGCAGCTCAGCTGTTTGCATCGTCTGCACTCTCCTGTCATTGTCTATGTGAAGAGCAACCTCCTTGCAGAATCTGTCCACCCACAGTCGTCAATTAGGTGGGAGGTAGGTACCATAAGTGCGGAAGGTGCAGTGGCACCAGGACACCAAATTATGAGGGACTGTCTGCTCCCCATATATTTCTATTTTTTGCTACTCGTCCATAGGCCAGGAGAGATTTTCCTTGCCCGCGTTAGGGCACATGACATTATTCCTATGGCCACCACAGCATTTTAGGTTAGCCAGGGGCATCAAATGCTACACCTGACTTTCAATCTAGTACCCCTTTTCTATCCATGCCATCTCTGGCCGCAGAATTAAGAAGTAGCAGCAAGAATACAATAGCAATTATGTCTCCAAGAGCTCTCCGTACTTATGGAGGCTACGGTCCTGACCCTTTCTCTGTCCCCTCTGTAGCTTTTGAGAGGCTGCTTAGGTTCTAGTGGTAAAGCAACGGATACAATATGTGGTGTAATGAGGGGCAAATGGTGATTGCTATAACTTTAACTGCCCAGGGCATTTTGGCAAATCGGCCTTCATTCTTGCACTTTTAACACTGTTTAAAGCTCTGGTGATGAATGGGTTGTTTCGTTGGTGTATCCGGCTGTTTTTAACAACAGTGAGGGAATGGAGACAGGACCGCAGAGGCGTTTTAAGGTGTGGGCAAAGAGGGCTCTGGCCCAGGACCCCCACCGTTTTAGGGGCCCTAACATTACGTTTTTAGGACCGTCCCTGGCTGTTTAGTGTTTTAAAATTACTAGTTTGTTACTTTCTTTATTTTGAGCCAGCCCACGCTGTCCGGTGAGCACGCCCCCCCATGCAAGAGATACTGACGAATAAAGAAAAATAGCAATTAGATTCTGATTAGATTCATCAAGCGCTTTAACCGTTTAAAGTGCATAGGCCTAGCCCAACTGCACAGGCCTTTCGCTTTGTGCAGCATGTGCCACTTACTGTGCTGTAAAAAGTGGCATTGTGTGCTACCTCTGTGACTGTATCGCCCTTGTGGATCTGCTGCTAGACCAGTGCAATTGCCTACTGCCACCTGACTCCAGATACCAGTCCGATGCAGCACAGGCAGTGCAATAAACAAAAGCCCCTATCAGCATCACATGTCCTTAATGGTGATGACAAGCTAGCATGTAAAAACAAGGCCCTCAGTCCTGGAAGGAAGGGACGAGAGGGGATGGGCCATCATGGTTTGCACCCTCCCAATCACATGCAATCCGGATGAAACACAATAGTGTACCGAGGATATTATTCAAATTGTATGGTGCACTAAACAATATCCAATGTGTATGTTCAAGAAAGGGATAAGCAATTCAAAATATTGTTAGGCAAGCTCGCACACACCTACAGCAGTATCATGCTTCATCCTCGGGGCATCAAAAACAAGGTGATTGATATGCACTTTAATGGTTGCATGACCGAAATAAAGTATGATGATGATGATGATGAAGGTGATGGAAGGAATGCTTGAATTAAACTCAGCCACTAGCAATTTCTCGTAGCCGCATCCAAATCCATTGTTTTTCGCCCATCATGCCACCTCAGTTTGCACCCAGCCGTATGCAAACCATAATCTTGACCCTGCTCAAATGGGAACAGTCCAGCCCAAACTGCCAGGCCAGGTCCTCTCTAAACTGAAGTACAAGCAACCCCAGACAGATTCCTCCATTATTAGGACTCATCAGCCAGGAATAGCTAGGTTCTATTGGCACTGTGAGCACAGGACCAACGTCTGTGCATACTCATCACACTTAGGGCATCAAAAACAAGGTGATGGATGGAATGCTTGAATTAATCTCAGCCATTGGCAATCCCTCGGTCTGCATTCCAATCCATCGTTTTTCACCCAACATCCCACCTCAGTTTGGACCCAGCCATATGCAAATCAGTCTTGGCCCTGCTCCAATGGGAACAGTCCAGTTCGAACTGCCAGGCCAGATCCTCTCTGAAATGTAACACAAGCAAACCAGGAGTGGTTTCACACTTATTAGGACACATCAACCAGGTATAGCTTTGTTCCAGTGGCACTGTGAGCAACATACCCTCATCTTAGCATACCCATCACACTTTGGGCATCAAAACGAAGGTGATGGATGGAATTCTTTAATTAATCTCAGCCACTGGCAATCGCTCAGAGCTTCACTTTTTATCTTGCTACTGGTTAACAGTATCAATTATCGATTATGTAATTTTTGCCTGGCAACCATGTACCATATACAGAAACAAGAACATCTTCATCCAAGCCTCAGAACATAACCTCACCATCTTGGACTGCCAATTCCCTGCTCTCTGCACCTCCATGCTATCCACTCTCAACTCCACTCTGCCCCTCATAGAACATATCACCACACCCTTGCCCCTCCCAACAGAACCATCCTCTCCCAATCCCTTAGCTTCAACACCACCTACATAGAATATACCCCCACACTCACTCCCCTTCCTGCAGAACCACCCTCCCCAATCTCCTCACTCCAATACCACCTACACTACCTATGCCACCCCGCACCCTCTCTCACCCCACAGAGCTATGTCCATTCCTCAAGAATTACCC
The DNA here is from genome assembly GCA_963921515.1 of Calotriton arnoldi. Taxonomy (NCBI): domain Eukaryota; kingdom Metazoa; phylum Chordata; class Amphibia; order Caudata; family Salamandridae; genus Calotriton; species Calotriton arnoldi. The sequence continues at coordinate 98,784 of CAWUFW010007893.1, read as the reverse complement.
CCTCCTCCTTCCAGACATCCTTCCCCCATGCAGTTAGATCAAACTACCACACCTGAATCCACACAGTCATCTAACCACATCAGGCTAGATCTGCCCATAACACCCTCCCTAGTTTACGACAACCACCAATGTAACCCACTATCTATTGCAGATCCAACAGCCTCGCAACTGATCCCCATAATCACCCGCCTTGAACTCAAAATTAACTCCATACTGGATGAAATCACCTCACTATGAAAATACATAAAGTCTTATGCCAACTCACTTCCCAACCCCACAACTATGGGGAACACTACTCTTTCCACATACACACACCTTGACTCCTCACGTTCTACCCCATGGACAACTAGCCCCTATACTCACTACCACCTCAAATCCAAATGCACCACTTCTGGAATGTCTCAGCTTGAAGCAGTAATACTAAGCAACTCATATGTCAATGCTAACTCCCCAACCTAATCGCACCATTACTGAAATATCTCAGCTAGACCTGGAAATACTGCGCAACACATTTATCAATACTTCCGCCCAACCGTGCAACCATAAGAATAAGGTCTTCCTTGGATCCAGAAGGATCCCTTCTTCCAAATGTCCCCCAGACCGCCTGTCCAGCTGATTACCATCCAGCTGAATCAACAAGAGCCAAGAACATCTTCCACGATGAACTGCATGCTTGTAAATTGTCGCTAAGCAGCCAAGCACGCCACCAAAATAGTGAAAACAATCCTTCTACATAACACTAACAATTGCTTCACCGAAATCTGGCTAAACGTTCACTCAACCTCCATTATCGATCTCCTCACCCCACCAGGCTTCCCTATCATCTGTTGGTACTGTAATGTCGAATTGGTGGTGGTACACAAAATCGAATTATGCCTAAAACCCTCCCACACAGCCGATTACTCTTCCTTTGAATATCTAGGTGCTGATCCCCCTCCAAAGTCTCCAACCCTATCAAATTCCACCTCATCTATCACCGTCCAGATAAAAAAAACACTACACCTCGAGCATTTCACAGACCTAATAGCACAAAACTCCCTGATAGACAACACAGACATCATACTACTAGACCTTAAGCTTCACTTAAATAATGCAGATAATACAATGGTTTAAGCCTTATCCACCTTCCTTGAAACAAAAGATCTCCCCCAACACTGCAATAAACAAACCCCAAAAATAGGCTCAACCCTGGACACATTAATTTCCAACCCTAATACCATATCCCTCCAGTCCATCCTTCCCATGGACTGGACTGACCACTATCTTATCCTGTTTGATCTCAATGCCAAACAACCGAAGCTCAACACACAAACTAAACTTCTTAAATGCTGGGCTAGAAATATACACCAAATCCCACAGACAGATTTAGAATCCTTAATCACTTCCCAAATTCTACTTCCTCCCAATCTTACATCTGCTGATGACCTCACTTCTCACTATAACACGAAAATGTCAGAACTCCTTGTCATGATCACTCCTTAAAAACTCAAAAAGTCAAGAAGTGTCCCCCTCTAGATCCTGGTTCAATAAATACCTCAACATTGAGAGTCAAAAACTTAGGCTACCTGAAAGAACATGGAGACAACAACCCTCGCTGATACATCTCTCTCTCCTCCGAGCTGAATGCCTAAAATACAAAAAAAATCTATAGAGAGAAATCATCCTTCTTCCAAGCCCAACTTGACCACTCTAGAAACAGACCTAAAGACTTTTCAACCTCATAAAACAGCAAACCTCTTCTTTTCCGCAACATCCAATGGATGACTTGGTTAAGTGATGTGAAGAGTTTGCTAAATTCTTCTCTAAAAAAATATCTAGCATCAAACTCTCTCTGGACACCCCCTCCTCCTCTCCCCACACCAAAGATCCACCTTCTACTAAGGATGGCCTCCCCACTGCCACACTCCCAACTAGTGGCAGTCCCCCCTCACTCACCACCTCATTGAACCAGAGCACCAACCAAAATCACATGCACCTGAAAAACAATGCATCCTGGGCCAAATTTGATATTATCTTGGAAGAGGAAATCATCAAAATACTTGCACACATTAAGCCAGCTTCTCATCTATTTTACCCTCTTCTCGCCTCACTCGTCGAAAATCTCAGACACATCATCGCCCCTACATGGCCAAAAATGTTCAACTCCTGCCTTTACAGCAGCTCTGTGCCAACCTCCCTTAAACTCGGCCAAGTCACCCCCTCATCAAAAAGCCAAACGCAGACCCCAATGACCTTAATAGTAGCAGACCAATAATGAACCTCTCTCTCCTTGCCAAAACTATTGAAAAATGAATGCTCTCACAATTCAATAACCACATTGAAAAATTCAACCTGCACAAAACTTTACAATCTGGGTTCAAGAAAAGATGTAGAACGGAAACTGCAATTCTAAACATCACAGATGACCTACACAGATCTCTAGACAATGGCCGGACGTGCCTCTTAATTCTCCTGGACCTCTCAGCGGCCTTTGATACGGTCAACCACAAAACTCTCCTAAATACCCCCTCTCAACATGCTGACATCAATGATACTGTCCTTCAGTGGTTCGCCTCATATCTGAACCAACAATCTCACTTAATTAATCAAACTAAATAATCCTACCTCACCAGCAATATCAGTCCCACAAGGAGTCCCCCAAGGATCAATCTTATCCCCTGATTTGATTTCAGGGTTGTCAGCCAAAAAACAACCCATATTTGTTTTGCATAGAGTATATTGTTTGGCCTTTGTGGGAAACAATGAATGTTATGCATGAAGGTCGGAAATGTGCTCCAATCAGTTCATCCCAAATTTGCAGTTGTGATTAAGCCTGAAGTGAAGTACAGAGTTTTAAGAGATATAGAATTGCATTTTCAGACACATACCATCTTCTTGGTGGTTGTGGTTGGTTGGTAGAAAAGTGTATGATAGATGCTGTCAAACTTGTGGCTTCATACCATCATCCTCTAATCTGACCTATATTTGATCATCTATATGAGAATACTAAGGGTACCCCCTCCGTTTATAACTGGAGCTACACCATGTGACAGGCCATATACTTTAATGTAGCCATGAAACAAAAGCCTTCAAAAGCAGATAGTTGTGCTTTCCGACCAAGAATACCATCCCCATAACCAGGTACAATATAGATGTGCAAAGAGTGTGATGGATGGGAAAGTAGCCTAGTCCTATACTAGTTACACTGCTTGTATATCTCACAGTGACTACTCAGTTCCTCCCTCATTTACCAGTTACATTCCCTTATTACAGCAGTGAATATTAGATAGTAAACAAATGAAAATGTTTTCTAAAAATAGGTTGATAATATAATTACTGTTCTTCAAGTATCAGCTAATTTTTCCAGCCCATTCAACTTGGAGTCTTGGGTAGAACTTTGGAAATATCAAATCTTGATGTGGCATATGTATATCCAGTGATATCATCACCTGTTCTCACATACATAATCTAAAAAATAGGAACCAACACATTAAATTTTTTTACCTTTTATTGTGGATATTAATACTGCAATTCCAGATACAAACACATTCAATATACCCAGTTTGTAAATATGAACCTGAATAGGATAATAAAGAAAACATATTAATATGTAAATGCCAGTCGTTATGGAAATTTGATAGACATTATACATCAGTCCAATTTCTGAGAAAAACGTCTCAGAGGAGCTCAGATCTCAACATTCAATCAGCAGAGATACTAACAGATTGTGCAGCTCAATGTTTATCTTATTAAAAAAGAATATATTTTATTGTCACATCAAAGGAAAATACTGTACAGTACAAATAAGAATATTGTTACATGGTTATAATTTCATCTACAGATCTCAATGAAGTACCACATCTCCCGCGGTGCCCTCTCCCAGCTCTAGAAGTTTCCTAACATCTACACTTCCTTGTATAAAATATGGGAATAGGCACTGATTAGGCACAGGTGCAGGTCATTCTGAATGAGTCCTCTTTCTAATGTGTAGATCAGGTCAACAGATCAAGCCTCTATGAGTTTGCACCACACAAGCAAGGTCTATGCGTCTTAATGAGAGATTTGCCTCTGAGCATTCAGTATCTCAGTCTTTTAATGGATAGTCCTTGTTTAATCATGTTGGTGAAGATATGGCTCTTGTGACATTGGTGGGTGCATTCTAAAAACTCACTCCTGAAGCAGCTGCATGGTGCAAAACCGTGACAACAATTTGTCTCAGTACTGCTGAGAAGGGATCAGTGGCATAGGCTTGCATGGCACTAATTTTCGGCAGTTGCAGGCTCCTTGACCATATGCAGATGAAAGCTTAGTCTCTGCAGTTGCAGCTTTGGTGCCAGATCGTGAGTGGGTGTTGATTTTCTGCAGTTGTAACCTCCTAGGCTGGATAAGGGTTTCTACATTGGTAGATACAACAGATCCTCTTCAGTTGCAGCCCCATTGTAAGGCTGGGGCAGTACACATTTCTCTGCAGACAGAGGGAGTGCCAGACTTCATTTTGTTGCTCTTTAGCCAAATATATATTTCACAGTTCACTACAGGAACTGCTCAGGGAGACTGGAAGACCCGTATGACACTGGTCAACCTCTGGATTTGCTCCTTCTGGCAGTCAGCTTCTTTTGGGTGTTAGTTGTGCCAGTAACCTGTTGGGCTTCTCCTCCTGGACAATTTGCCTCCTGCAGGGCCACATGCCTTCCTTCCCTCTCAGGTAGTCTCATAAGTACTAGGCAGACCCTCAGCTCCTCCAGCAAGACTTCATAATTCCGGGCTATCATGTGGACATTAGCCCTGGTCATAATTCAGCTCTTCAAGTACTCTACAGAGCACTCCCTTTTTTGGCCATGAAAACTTGAAACATGAACAAACCAAGGTATTACTGAACCCTGTGGCAAGTACCCAACAAGAGTCTTACTGGTAAAGGCAACACCAGAGCGAGGTATAGCAGGTAGATGGCAGAGTTATAATGGAATCCTAAAGCTGGGTTTGGTGATGAAACTCAAAAGTAGGTTGCTGAAGGGGCTCTTGCACGTGGATGTCAATGTCTGAAGGTTGGAAAGAGAGTCGACCCTTATTCCAATCTAGGCTACACACCACCTGTAAGTTACCATTCCTGGAGCCTCTTTGAACTCTCCCCTATAGAGAAAATGGGATGGCAGTTTGGGGAACATTCAGGCTACATGCCAAAGATGACTAGTCCTGCTTTGTTCTCTGAGGTAGGAATTTGCCAAAGGAATAAAAAGAGGATATTCTTAAGGGGAAAAGTACAGAAAATGATGACCACTGCCTATTCTTTCTCTCAGGACAGGAAACAATGTCCAGAGGAAGGTTAAGGAGGGCAGGATTGGAAGGTGGTAACTAATCTCCACCCTATGGTCAACTCGTAGAAAATGCCTTCTTTATTAGTGAGTAATAAGTGTATAACTAATTGACCTGAATGTCATTGGAATATGAAGGACTAGTCTTAGTAAATTTAGAGAAAGAAATATACCCAACAAAGACACAAAAGAGTCTGAGGAAGATATTTTATTTATTGACTCTATTACAAATATTGTGTGAAGAAAGGCACTGTGAGTAAATTGAGACTGTTACCTCCTTTCTTGTGTCTAATGGCTCGATTAGTTTGCAGTCCCACATTTATATTAATTTTACAGGCACTGGATGTAGATACAATGCCTAAGATATCAGAACTGGATTGGGGTAGTTCTTTTTCAAATGTAATTTTCTGGCTGTAGTTGAGACACAGCCTTTGTGCAATGTGCTTATCACAGGTAGCAATGTTGTTGGCTCAAGGTTGGAGTATCAGAAACAAGGGCAGTTTGCGATCTCTGTACCTGGCTACCATTAGGCTTCCTGAAGCAGTAACCAGGGACAGACAAAAAGGCACACCCTATTTAGAAACATACTCACCTTTAAGAACAGAAAATTTCTGAGCCACTTTTCACCGCTACTATACTAAGTAGAAGTTTTCAGGAATCAGCAGTCCACTGCTAAGGACTTCTTTGATGTTTTAAGGATAGCCCTGCCTCCATTCTCTCTTTCTTCCTTGCCTGGGTCTCTACACTCCAGCCCTGTATCCTCCCTCCATCTTGTACTATTTTAACCATAGGCAAATTCCTTTCAATGTTCCCAACATTGAGACTCTCACCACACATAGAGTCTTACTACTGCACATATGCTGCACACCCACCACACATGCATGCATTTGGCACACACATGAATGTTAGTGCAAGTGTCTTGGAGTCACACTAAAGCAGAATTTTACGTTAAGGATGTCAGTAGACCACACTCCCCTTTAACACAGAAGAAAGGCCTAGTCAACAGTAATAATTCACAAAACATTGCTGTTATCAACACTTCATATGATCAACTCAGGGCATGGATTACAGTCCCTTGTTGGTTCTGAGGGCATACATTGTGCCCCACTGCAGGTCACACAACAGGCTCAGGACCTTGCATTTCCATAGATAGGCCTAGACCTCTGCTCACATGCTAGATAACTATGGTCTCAGGTCCAATTAAAAAAAATAAAAAAGTCAGGATACCAATTTTCACATGCATTCCTGTCACAGCATTGTCTAACTTCCTTTATTGAAGAACAGTTTAATGCCTCTGGAAAGTTCAGTCTGACCCACAACACCTATTCAAGCGACCCTCTTTCACAACCATCCCATTTTTGATACTCCAACACAACTTCTTCCTTGCCTTTTACAAACTCCCATTCAAACGTCCTTGTTCACAAGTCATCAGAGGCTCTCTGCCAAGCATTCTAACGCTCCTAACACTATCTGCTCAATCTCCTCTTCTGAACCTTAAACCGCCTTGCAGCTCCACGATTACCTCTGCCTCTGGTCAACCCTGAGAATTTCTCTGTCACGGCTCAGAGCCCATCCTGTTCTTTCTTTCATTCAGATGACCCTTAAACCTCCATGATACCTCTGGCACTTTTGAGACTGAGCTCCCCTTTGATGACTTTGACAGCCCTTTGACCTCTTTTGTTAGTCATTGACTATTGTCACTGATTTTAGCCTTTCCTCAAACACTTTCTAACATTCTTACAGACCACAGCCCTTTTCGCCCATCCACCTTCGGACCCCGCTGCCAGGTTTCAGTCCCTCTGCTCCTTGTCCCACCCTCAGACAAATAAGCCAGCATCAGATAGCATCTGTTGTCACTCAGATCTCGGAGTATGACAATCCTGACTTTTTATTCACTTTGCATGTTATGATTTTCCAGCCCATACTTATCATCAGTGCTCAAATTGGCTGAAAAAGTTGGGGATCTCCAGGGCCTGACAGGATAAGAACCATTTACAAGAGGGATATCCTAATACATGTGGCTTACAATCACACAGGTCCCCTCCTCTTCTTGCTTCTCCTCCTGGTCCTTCTATGTCTCCTAGTCATGGCCCTCATCCTGATCCTGGTTCAAGTCCTCCTTTTCTGGGTTAAATTTAACAAGCCAGTGGGGTGCCACAACTTACTTACTTCACCTTGATTAATTCATGAAACTTAACACATTTTCAATTTGCTTTATTGAAAAATTGTATTTTAATACTGCCTTTAAAAATACTCAGTTCTGATTTATAGACCGACTCAATTCATTAAAAAAAATCTTTACAATATACAATGATAACTATAGTCTCACAAGAGACAACACTTCTACAAGAGGATGTTCAAATTAATAGGGGTGGGGAGAACTCGCAGAGTTTTACTCCGTGGAATCCCACGGAGTTACACAAAAACTCAGCGAAATTCCGCAGAGTTCTGCCCACTCTGGACACTAATCGAGGGTTGCAAGCAGTAGTCTAGGAGACACACTGCAAGCTAACTATGATGGAAATGTGACTATTAAAATTACTTAGCCACGCTTCGTAGAGAAGGAACTGCATTTTTTAAAATCTCAATAGCTAACACGCTAAGGAACAGGACGGACTCTGAGTACTGCTTTCAAATGTTCTGACAATGAACTGAGCCTCCCTGTGCTCCCCCCTTTGGTATTTCCTCGAACCTCCAATCCACCTGTAAGGCAGAAGCTTGGATGTGCGTCCTCGGGCTCCTGCCTCAGCTAGCTGCAAATCGCTCTGATACACCTGCAGCTGCTGCAGCAGCTCATCGGAAGTCATGCACGACTCAGCCTTGCCACCCTTCAGCCTCTCCAGTGCCCGGAGCCTTCTTGGGAATGCTCACTGTGCAGGAGCCCATGAACGCGTGGACGTGAGCAAAGCTTAACGGGGGCTGAGCTGTTCCACCTTGGGAGGTGAGAGGCAACTACCAGGGTTGAGTGGTGGAAGAGGACTGTACTCCCTGCTCAACCTGAACCAAGCCCTGCCATCTTGGCTAAAGTCATGGCTAACTCTGGCAGCGAAAACTAGGAGGACCATTCAGGAGATCCTATCCCACAGTGCACAGCACCGTAAACTTGCTCTCCAGACTATCATAGAGTCTCGGCTACAGTTCTCTATCACTTCACTGCTAAGGCTGCAGAGGGGCTAGTCGGCGTTTACAGTGGCTGCCGTGTTTGGGCCAAACAAACCTACGTTCTTTTATTCAATATGCTTTTGTAGACTATGCTATCAAAATTAATGAAAAATATTGTGAAGACAAATGTAGAACATCTTAAAATATGTATGAAAAGGTAGTTATTTTCATATTTCCAAAGAGGGCAAAAGACCCGGTAGGCACTTTCACCCTCTTCCCCATCCATATTAAAGTTATAAACCATTGTCAGTGTGCAGTGCTGATTAATTCCACCAGCGGAGCAGAACGGTGGAATTTATTAGTAATTCATTGTTATAAGAGTAACACAGAATTACTAAATTAATCCAATTCCAGCTATGGAATTAAAAATTCCGCCCACCCCAACAAATTAATTCAAGTCCCATGGATTAATTCTTGAAGAACAAGTACAGCCACAGCCAACACATGTTTCATGGCAAAACAACCACTTCTCTAGGGCTCATATAAAAAGAGAAGAAGAACATAGCTTTCAAATAAAATCAAGAGACTTCCAAACATATCTCATAATCAGAGACTTATATATTATGATGCCACAAAACCTTGATGTATTACTGTCCTTACAGCTTAACCTTCAAATCAGTTAAAATGACAAATCATGTTCTGCTAAATTCCTTCAGTCATATCATGAATTTCAATTGTGCCTTACATCTTGAGAGATCCCAGTGGCGCAGCACAGCAGCAGCAGACGGGAGGCAGAAAGCGGCATTGGTGCCGCCATGTAAGACTCCAGTGGCAGACTGAGGTTAAAAGTCATGATATGAACTGAAGGAATTTAGCAGAACATGGTGCCAGTTTAACCCAATGGAATTGGCAGTTATTTAATTTTGGGGGATCATTTGAAGGTTAAATTGTAAGAACACTAATAGATCAAGGATCCTCTTTATTGGGGCCTCTGGGACCTGGTCAGTTTGGTCCTGGTCCCCTTGGTCCTCCTGGCTCTTGTTGTCCTGATACTCCTGATCCTTGTCACTCTAGTTCTGTTACCCCAGGTCCTGGTGCTTCTCCTCCACTAGGTAGACCAGGTCCTGGTCCCCTAGTCCTCTCAGCCATAGTGCTGGTCTTGCTTATCCCAATCCTTCTAGTCCACCTAATCCTCCTCACTGTGGTCCTGCTCATTGTTGTGGTAGTTCTACATCAACTGCTCATGGTCCTCCTTGTTTCTTTTTAAATGTGTTTTAATGAATTTTGTAGTCATGATATGGTAACAGCGACAGGAATAATTATAAGCATAACAGTGTATCCCATCGTGTACAGGATAGCAGCTTAATATGACTTTACAGCCGTCGTCACTCAACAGTGTTGTGAATTAGCTCGATAAAAACATAAACAATTATTTGAAAAGATTAAAACCATAGAGTCTGTTTAGGGTAGAAGTGTGTCAGAATGTGCAGCATTGGCTGGATGGGGAGGGTATGCCACCAATGTGGATCACTCTGTGACAGTAGTGCAAGGACGAAGTGTGTGAACAGTCAGCACCGGGAGGGTGGGGTACAAACCTATGTTGATAATGGTGGCTTGTGCTTGGGGCAGTGGGGCCTGTGCCCTGTGGGAGTCCTGTTATAGCGTGCATGGTGGTTGGTGTGTTGCATGCAGGTGACACGATGTGACCGCACTTCGTGGGGTGAGAGGTCCGCCAGTGTGTGCGTGAGTGTGAGTCTAAGGGGCACATTACGATGGCGGGCGGAAGCACAACCGCCGTGCTGGCGGATGCAAAAACCACCAGTTACCGCCGGCACGCAGCAGTCCACACGCCCGCACAATTACGATGCGAAAAGTAGGCCAAACACCGCCGGCAAGCCAGCAACACCGTCCGCCATCAAAGTGCGCCCGTACACGTAGCGGCACAGCCCAACTGACACACACCGTCCGACGAAACACGTCCCGCCCGGCGCATAAATTACGATGCCGCAAACAAACGGCTCCCACGGCTAAGAGACACCGCACGTGAAAGAGAGGCGGTAACACGGACGCAGAGCACGGACAACGAAGAAGCGGCACCCCGGGCATGAATCCAGCACTGCAGGCCCTTCCCATGCTTCTGCTGATGCACCACCAAGGACGCAACGTACCGCGGAGACGCAGGTAGGCACACACACAACAAGTGCACGCAAACAGCGCACACAGTGCAAGGGCGGAAAAAGCGGACAACCCCCACCAGCGCGTGTACACTACACATCCACCATTGCATCCACAGATGACACACAGGCCAAATCGTAACATCGCGTAACACATGTGTACACACCACCTGGGACTAGGAACCAACCACCCCGTCACGGCCCCAAAGCGCCGATGACGCCGCCACACATGCGCACAACGCAGAGGCCAACCGCAGCGCCATGCATGCGTCGCACACAGACACAGGGACACAACCAAGCAGCACACACATCAGCCCCACCCCGAACGCACATGACACGTGACAGGCCTGCCACAGACATGTCCCCAACGCCCAATTCACGGACAACACCCAACGCCACACAACCGACGCACACATGTCAGTGAAGTCACGCAACAGCAGGACACACCCCAGTGTAACAAACATGGCGAAGCACACAGCGGCGGCAACACCAACTAGGAGAAGCAGGGCCCCTTCGGGAAGAGGAACGCCAGTACCACACTGAAAAACCCATACCACCCTGCACATATGAACAAGACACATGAAACGGAACACCAAAGAGCCCGGGGACCGACAACAGGTGGCCCAAGAATAACATCCACACACAAGGCCCAACGCAGAGCGGAAAGGCAGCCTGCCGCCCACACAAGGGAGAGCAGACAGCACTGAATGACCTTCCATTCCAACTCCGAAACCACAGCCCCACGACAGAAGCCGGTGAATACAGCCATTGTCCAAGAATAGACCAACACAGGCATGCCGAGGAGACCGACCACACGGCAGATAGCGCATATCACAGAAGCACACAACGGACGGGGAAGAAAGAAGAAAACACTCCCCATGTCGGCCACATGCAAGTTAATTGGAAGGAGTCACACAGCACTGACCTTGAACTGTCTGAAAAGCATGTGGGAAGAGGGCCCGTGTCCTCCAAACAAGCCAACAGAACACAAGTCCTGTCTCCCTACGACTACACAGAGCTCACAGCAACCCCGGAGCGTGCACATTGCAGACTGCACACACAGCCGGAGCACGCCACCTCAACGAACCGCTGCGAAATGGCAACCGCAACACACCTACCCAACTACGCCGAACAGCTCAAGCTGTACAAAACCAACACAATACATACATTGGGATGCGATCTCCTGTCCCTGCTGAACGTAAGTTACCGACTGACTTACCGCATCACATTGTTCAGCTGCGTCATGCCCGTCTTCTACTGTCGGAGGTGTCCCTACCAGCATCCCGTCGAGATATGCCTCTCCAACCCGGCATGTCTGAAGGCGGACCTGCTACCACTACTCCTCCCTCTGGATGCACACGACAGGGCCTGCTCTGCCTATGGGGGCATGGCGTATGTGGCCAACATCGCACCCGCACTGAAATGGGACCACTGTGCCTCCACACGACGGATCATCGAGAACAGCTACATCGAATGTCACCCAGCATGCCCCATCATGGTCCTCCAAGGGACAACTTACGAACAACACCTTGAGAGCCACCATCCGCTTCATTGGCTGGCAAACATGTACACCACCAATGACATGGAAGCCCTGCTGGACGGCATCGCATACCTGACAACCTGTAAATACGTCGGACCACAACGCAGGTTCCCCGAGTGACCTATGAAGTCCAACCCCGCACCCATGCTCAGCTTCCGCACGGACTGGCCAGTCACCACCACAACAGCCATACCAAACGACCGGCAACTGTAACCACACCATCAACGACATCGCCATGACATCGGATATGACCGGGACATGCACACTGTTCCCCATCACATCCAGGAACACCGCATGCATCGTGGGAGGCAGTGGCATGGGCTCTGTGTATCGCACCCACATGGACGGAACTGCACGAACAACCAGGACACGACATGGATCCAGCGCACATGGACACACACACCGCTCAGTGGACATGAATAGGTCGCCTGGAGTCTGTGGGTGCTGCACCCCTCCCACCCCCGCCCCGGGAATCCCATACCAGGACCTTTGCATGGACGACAAGTGCATACAACAACAACATGACCCCAGTGACTGTGACATGTCCAGTAACCACCACAGTGCAACAACAAGTGGCACGCCGCTGCATGCACGCAAGCACATGCCCTGATGTCATCTCACATGCACGCGTGCATGAGGAACAACCGCAGCAAACCTGTCACATGGAACTGAGATGGACTGTGCCCATGATGCCGAGCGGTCTGGTAGGCTACATGTATACCGTCTGTGTCAAAGTCCGCAGCTCCGCAGCTATACGTAAATGTACATTAGCACAGCCTTGGCCAAGCAGATGTAACCCCACACCCTATCCCATTTGTAATCATGCTCAGTATATCCTCAACATGTATCCCGCTGCCAGTAGTGTCCACTATACTGCATCACAGAGGACAGAAGACTCAATATAATGTTTGAAACCAAAACTGTCTCCGCTGACTCATTTCACAAGTACGAATGAGAGAGGATGAGAGTATGTGAAGTACACGGCAGTCGTGACATGACCATGTAGTCCACTGGTATTGGATGTCAACGCAAATGAGTAGCACTACTGTGGAAGACACACATGTGTCGTGTGAAGTCGTATGGACGCAGTGCTCAGGTGGGTGGGTGCGACGGGTAGATGCGCACATGACAAGTTGGAGCACGCCGTGTTGGGAGGGGTCATGAACAGTACACCACCGCTTCCCAGGGCATTGTGAGAGGACACCTGTCGGGGGGAGTGAACACGTGTGTGCACAGCAGCCGGGCACACGTACAAAGCGGTACCAGGCGCACCTCAGCCCACCCTCTGTGGACAAGCTGGATCCTGTTGTGCGCCCGCCATGCCCCTTGACAAGGCACACACAGCCCCAGTCGACCAGGTGTAACCCCAACATAGTCAATCCGCACAGGCGATACAGGGCACGGGATGGCAGTGGAGCATGGTGTGTGAGAGGTCTCCTCGCGCTCCTCCTGGACATATCACGCAGGCAATAGAACCTCAACGTCTAGCATGGCACAAGTCACATGGAAGTGTAGGGGGACGCACCACAGCACGAGCAGCACTGACGTCACGGGAGGTGGCTCGCACCATCCCATCCATTGCCCATCATACCAACCACGCCACATGCCATTGCGACTAAGTGCAAGCGCGTGCGCCACCACCCCGAGCCCTCCCCAGAGAGGCCAAAGAGTGAATGTGTGGGCCATCAGCCACAGACGGACGCGGCCTGGCCGCAAGGGCAGCCACAGCCACTGGGTGTCGCAGGTGGCGGATCCGGAAGGCAAAGACTGTGATGCATAGTCCATGCAGGCCGGGTCTCCATTTGGGGCACCACGCAGGTGGACGGCGTCCCGCCACACATCATACCCTGAGACAGCCCACTTGTGCAACTGGACCCACACATACACTCCTTGCCCTCTCTGGTGCGAGCTTGGGGCTGCCTGTGCAAGCGCTAGCCTCGCAGGTGAGCATGCATATTGGGGGCGAGGGGAGGACATGAGGGCTGGGGCGAAGATGACTGTATCACTGTCAGTTAGTACAAGGGATGACCCAGATGTGGAAAGGAAGAGACGTGTCCCGTGTGTACTGCAACTAGTCGCCAATCCAACTACCCCCATGTCCGGAATGTAAGCCCGCACCTAGGCCCGCCCATCCGCCACATCGAACATACCACCAGCACGACAACCTTCCCATTCGAATCACTGACTGGGGGTGGCGACCAGTGAACAATCATGTGTAGCCTACCCACGCGTACATGTGGGCCCTCCATGATCCATGTCACCTGCGGCAAAGACATGACATGCGCAATGAGGGAAGTGAGGAGAGCTGTCCGCCCCACGCGCAGAAGGTGCATCAGCTCCACAGACCCAGCAGCGAGTCCAGCAGGGGTCACATGTGCAGGGGCAGCTGTGCCTGGTGTGAAGGCACATGCATATAGACAGCACATCGACCAATGTGTAGTCTGCCCACATCCACAGTCCATCATCATGCGGACATAGGAATTGAACACAGGGCAACACATCTTAGTTGGTGCACCCACCGTGACCAACAATGCGCAATAATCGACGTACCCGCCCTGTGCATGGCCCCCCACCCAACGGAGGCACATCCAGTGCCACCATCCCACACACACAAGCCTTCCACGGAACATGCTGTGTCCAATGCTCAGTACAGAGTCAGCGCCCATCTGGTGGATCCTGAACAGGAGACACATGCACACACATGCCAGCTCCCACTATGTACGTCTGCCACCTGGCACGTGCAATGTAACCTCTCACCTGTGACGTGTGACTGCAAGCACACAGCCGTCTTGGCATGGGGCTGTCAATGTGGACACCAGTCAATGTTTCGGGAGCTGTGATCCGTACAGTGCTGTACATAGGGTGCAGTGCTGACACCTACTACTGTCTCATATCCCCTCGTGCCACAGGTCCCACTTGTATTGGCCGCTCAGCCCGTGCCCACATCGTCGTCATCGTCGTGTGCCATACTCATCCAGCCTCGGAAGCAGTTCCATGCTCAGCAGACACTCATGTTGCCGTGGCGTTGCCGCTTGACGAATATGCAGTCAGTCCCCATCAGCACGCCCCGCAAGTCATTGGGGCCTAGATCCCCATGTGCATGCACATGGCAGTGGTATGTCTCACTTGCCATTGCCATTGTTGGGAGACCTGTGTAAGTGTATTGTGGCCGTGCCGTCCCAGCTTGACAGCTGGGCTGTGGCTCATGTGCTTGCTCAGTCATGTCAGTGATGTGTATGCGAAATTGCTATGTGCCGTGTTGCTCTGACATGTGTCCTCTGCCATTTAACCCAGGCGGAGACCGAACATTGACCGCCCATACCAATTGCTGGCGGACATGGACGATACAGAGGTAATCAGGAAGTTTCGGCTGGACAGGCCAACCCTGCATCGACTGTGTGCCATGTTAGAGCCCCATCTCCGTCCCCGCAGGGTGTATCCGACTGCTGTCACCCCCACGGCTAAGGTGATGGCCGCCATGCATTTCTTCGCCACTGGGTCATTCCAGCACACAGTGGGCAGTGGAGGAGGGATGTCCCAGCCCATGTTCAGCAAGGTGCTGAGGGATGTACTGGCAGCCATGATGCTGTACCGGAACAGGTACATCCGCTTCCCCAGGGCTCGTGAATTGGCGGCAGTGAAGGGTGCATTCTATGCCCTTGGCAGAATCCCACACGTCGTGGGAGCCATTGACTGCACACATGTTGGCCTTGTTCCACCACAGGCCACTGAGCACCTGTACCGCAACAGGAAGCACACGCACTCCCTGAATGTGCAAGTGGTGTGCCTTGCGGACATGGTGATCACCCACGTGTGTGCCAAGTTTCCAGGCTCGGCACATGACGCACACATAATGCGCAACAGCATCTTGCCACGACTGATGGCCAATCTGCAACAGGATCGTGGCTGTATTGTCGGTGAGTATGTGGAGTGGTGTAGCGTGCTGGTTGTGCGATGCTGTCCCCTGTCCAGTTGGAATAGCAACGGTTCTCTGTGTCCCTCACACCCAGGTGACTCTGCGTATCCGAATGGGGCATGGCTGCTCAGTCCATTGAGGAATCCTCGCACCCCAGCAGACGATCGATACAATGAGGCACATGGGAGGACCAGACGTGTGGTCGAGCGTACCTTTGGCCTCCTCAAGTCCAGGTTCAGGTGCCTGGACCGCACCGGGGGTGCACTGGCGTACTCCCCACAGAAGGTGTGCCAGATAGTGGTGGCGTGCTGCATGCTGCACAATCTGGCCATTCGGAAGCAGATCCCCCTCATTGTGGATGACGGAGATCAACCAGGGCCCCAGCCCGCAGACCAGGACAGCTCGAGTGAGGTGGACAGCGGAGAGGAGGAAGCTGGGAATGTGCGCCAGCAGCTCATCGCCCGCTACTTCACTTGACGGTGAGTGTCCATGTACGATGGATGATGTGTCTGTATCTGTGCAGGTGTGTGTGTGCTGTGTCAGGGTGGCCGTATGTTCACTGCGTGCAGTGTGTCAACGCTCCATGGCCAGGGTAGTATGCCACTGTTGGTGACTGTGGCATTGTGCCCTATTGCTCTGTGCGATGTGTGTACATTGCTTGTAGTTGTTGACATGTACTGTGTGATGGGTGTGTGACACACTCATTGAATGTGCTCCTGTTCTGTCTCCCACCCCTAGGTCCCTACAGGCCCTCCGGATTCCATTGCCATGCCACGCATCAGGTGCCTTTCCGCCCAAGGTGGCCGTTGTATTCCGTACAAATAAAACACAGGGCACAAACAGCAGTTAGTGAAAAAGGTGCATTTATTACAAACTGTGACATGTGATTGTGTGTAAGGTGATGACAAAAGTGGTGCGTGCAGTGACAATGAGCTGTCGGTCATGGCTGCGTGATGATCAGGGTGTACCCACTGGTTCTATGTCCATAGTCCAACACACACATGCCATCCAGATGGCTGTGTGGAGTGGGATCGTAGAGCAAGTCAATGCAGTGGCTGGTCAAGGAAGGCTGGCGGAAGGCTGGCTGGCTGCCTCACTTGCGACTGGAGCGTGCAAAGTCCTCCCGGGAGATCTGTTTCCTCTTCGGACGGCCCCTTCCACGTTTGGGAGGGGGTGTGTGGTGGCGACCTGCTGGTGGTGGGTGAGGTGTGCTCACTGGCTGTGGACGCAGGGGAAGTGGACACTGCTGCCCGACCCTGCGCCCTAGCAGGTGGTGGCGGAGGTGGTGTTGCTGGCCTTGCCTGTGACCCCACCGCCACCACCAGCTGGCCCATGAGGTCCACGAGTTGGTCCATACGGGACACGAATTGGCCCATATGGGCGTCCATGGACCTCAGCACCCCCAGCACCTCCCGCGTGTCTGTAGCAGACCTGGCCCATTGTCCTTGGGCCTCTTCATAGGCCCCAAGGACTCTGGCCATTTGAGGCAGGGCATGGCTCCCAGGGGAGGCTGGCGTTTCCCTGACCCTGCTCCTCCTACCAGTCCTGCTGCCACCGGCCTGCCCACTAGCCACATTGCACACCACGGTCCTCGCTGTGGCTCCCAGGGTGGATCCAGTCGGCCGGGCCACCACCTGCGCTGGGGCTGGTGCCAGCGAAGACGTGGTGGTGGTGGTGGCGGTGGTGGTCGGTGCGGCGATGGTGGCGGTTGCGGCAGTGGTAGTGGCCACAATCACCGTGGGTGTGGCCGCAACGACAGTGGCAGCAGGGGGCTGGGACTGTTCAGCATCCCTGGATGATGGGTTGGTGGGTAGGAGGGGTCCTGGGGAGCGGCTGGGCCCTGCCACGCCAGATGGGCCTGCTTGGTGGTCCGTGTCCGAAGAGGAGGACAGATCCTCCAGATCCGTGTGTCCTCGTTGGGGGCTTGTGGGCTGGCTGTGCTGGCTGCTGTCTCCATCCCCAGCATCCGGCAGTTCGTCACCTGTGGAGAGAATGAGATTTGTTATTGTGTTGCACCTGGCGAAGTATGTATTTGTCGTCTGACATTGGCAGTTCGTGCAATCTCGTACATGGGTTTCCCGGAGGCGAGTGTGTGGCTGTGGCATCTGTAGTTGTGTGTGCTAGGCAATGGGACTGTGTGCTGTGCACATGTGGCATGGGACGGATTGGCCATGCCGATGGGTGTGTTGCTGTGCCCCTACTCATTGTGACTCTGGTGTATGCGGGCTCCTGGCCCATCCTGGGTCTGGTTTGTACTTTGCATTTGGGGTTCACATGGAACGCTTAGGAACGCATATGGCAACATGGGGGCCATGCCCCAGATTCGCATTTGGGAGGGGATATGCATTTGGGGTTCAAATGGAACGCTTAGGTACGCATATGGCAACATGGGGGCCATGCCCCAGATTCGCATTTGGGAGGGGATATGCATTTGGGGTTCAAATGGAACGCTTAGGTACGCATATGGCAACATGGGGGCCATGCCCCAGATTCGCATTTGGGAGGGGATATGCTTTTGGGGTACATGCTGTGAGCCATGGGTGCCGAACGTGACATGTGTTGTGGCAGCATGACAGTGCATGGTTTGAGGTGTGTGCATGCTTGACATGGCCTGCATATTTGCTGTCTGTTGTGATTACTGGACATGGCATTGGACGCATCGTTATGAGTGAGTGATAGTTGTGTGCCAGCCAACGTATTGCAGTTGTCCCATCTCCTTGGTGTGCGTGCTGCCCTGTGCCATGTGCATCACTGCAGTGCTCGGGGGGTGTGGCCCATGTTGTGTGTTGTTGCTCACAGTGTGTCGTGCGCTTAATTGACTTCTGGCACATGGTTGGTCATGGGCATGTGTCTTAGCGAAACTGCTGTATGTGTGGCAGCTGTGCGGATGACATGTCTTTCATGAGACTGGGGCTGACGGATGGGATGGATGGTATGTTGTATGTGCATGGTGTGTCTGTGAGTTTGATGGGTTCAGTGGTGTTCGTGTGCATTTATGTTGTTCCGCTCTGTTGCGTCTAGTGTTGTTTGTCTTACATAGGCGTAGTTGTGGGGTGTGTGGTTGACAGGCAGTAGGGGCTACATGGACAGGACTTCAATGGTGTTTCGGTTGTGTGTGATGAGTTGCACAGTGGCTGCCGTGTGGGACTATATTCAGTGTGGCTTGTGCATGCAGACGTGGCTCCTTGGGTGTTGCAATGTCTGTGATGGGTCATGTGGGGGTGAGTCTGTTGTTCATGTCCGTGTGCACATTGTTCACTTGTTCGTGACGGTGGGCGGTGCTGCGTGTTCGTCTGCTACGTGACATGTCCCATGTGTTGGTCGTGTTATGGTCCTCATGCCTCCAGTAATCCAGCCCTGTCCAGTTTCCCACCTGCAAGTTGTTCGTGCGTGCACTGTACTGGATGCCACATGGCTCTAAGCGGGGGTGCTCCATGTTGCAGGTCTGTGGGGGTGGGGGGGTGTTGTGGGTCGTGGGGGTGGCTGTACACCCACTGACACCGATTGCTGTGGACCGTGATGTCTGCCTTTCGGCTGTCGTTGTGCACTGCGGTGGCTGACACGTGGCTGTGGGGTGTGGGGGATGCTCCTCCTTGCTGTGCTGTGGGACTGGGGCCTGGTGTGTGTTGTACTTGGGCTGTCCACCGTCCCACCCACTGCACTTTGTGTTCCTGCCACTTACCTGTTACTTGTCGGTTAGTGCAGCTGTGGCGGACACATGGGTGTGGTGGGTGCTCGTTGTGGCGCTTCTGGCATATTTGGGGACCTGTTGGTGGTTACGTGGCTGGCTTAGTGTACACATGTCCCCACGCATCTTACAGTTGTTCGGTTTGGGCTGTGTGTGGTAGTGTCTGTTGCATGTGTGTGTGATGTGTTGTGTATTGTGTGCTGGACATGGGGGTGTTTGTCCCTGGGAGCTGTGGCATGGTAGTTGCGCATGTGAGTACATAGCGGTGTGCTGGTATACATTAGTTTGTACTTACCAGCCTCCACTCCCCTGCTAATCCGGCGAGGATCTCCGGATGGATTACGACTCGCACCTTCTCCTCCCACGCTTTGTAGGTCTTAAAGAGCGCGGGATTCCCTCCGCCAGTGACGGCAGCCAGCTCTCTGTTTTTGCCCTCCTTCTTCTTGACCAGGCTCTTGACGTCATTCCAACGTTTGTTAATCTCGACTCTGTTCCTGGGCAGGGTCCCGACTGCATTGACCTGGTCTACGATCCGGTTCCACATTCTGTTTCTGGTGGCTAGTGGTGTGTGCTGGACCATGTTCCCATAGATTTGTGGGTACACCTTGATGATCTCGTCGACCATGACCGTCAGCTCCATGGGCGTGAACTTGGGCATCCTTTGTGGTGCCATGGTGTTTGTGGTGCTGGTGCAGTGTGTGTTGTGTAATGTGCAGGGGGTTTGTGGTGCCGGGGTGTGGTGGTGGTGGTGGTGGTGTTTGGTGGTGGTGGTGGTGGTGGTGGTGGTGGTGGTGGTAGTGATGTGTGCGTTTCTGTGGTGTGCTGCTGTCCTTGCTGTGTCACTGTGTCCTCTCCTCTCCTCTCTGGTTTGCAATGTAGCAAGGGGTTGTGGTCTGTGGGAGTGCTGCTTTTGTACTCACCTATGTGGGTGTGTCCTCATGGTCTGTTGTTTTCAGGTGTGTTGTGTCTGGGGTTCTGGCCTTTGTATTTTTTGTTTGTCCGGGGGGTGTTTTCGGGATGTGTACTGTGCTTGTGTATTTGTGCGTGCCTTGCTGTGTGGACTTGTTGGCCATGTTGTGTGCTATTGGTTTTGTGTGCGGATGGTTTCTGTGCAGGTACGTTGGCGCCATGGCTTCTGCCGTGTCGATTCTCATCGGCGTTGTTTGCGCTGGCGGGCGGTATATTTGTGGTTTTTCCGCGCTCATGGCGGTGCGATCGTAATTTCACGTGCGGTGTGTCGGCCGTGTGGGCGGGCGGTTTTGTGTTGTCGTGCGTGTTTCCGTCCGTGGCGGGCGGTTTGACTCCGACTCGGACGTTGGCGGGCGGTATTTTGTGTGATTTTTCCGCCGATGGCGGTTTTCGGTTTGTGTAATCGTAATGGCGTGGTCGGTGTTCAGGCGGTGTGTGCGGGCGGATTTTTGCCGCTTCCATGCCTGGCGGATTTATTTACGCCGGGTATCGTAATGGGCCCCTAAGTGTTTAGTACCTTGGTGTGACTCATGGTGGGCGGACATCATTTTTAGCTTCAACGTGAAGCAAAAAGGTTTCCCAGCATTCTCCCCCTGTTCGTGTGTCCCCCTGATAGCAGAGGAGCCTGAGAATGTTGGCCTCTGCACACATCCATGTTAGTGTGGTCAGCCAATGCTGGAGATCAGGAGGGGCACGTGCCTTCCACTCCATCACTATCTGTCTTTTAAATAGGACAAAGACAAGGTCAATCAACTTGTGAAGGTGTCCATCGACTTTCTCATGGGTGAGTAGGCCCAGTAAACAGGATTCAGGTGTGGGCTCCAGAGTGTGTTCTGCTAGCTCAGTCACTGTGACAGTGACCGCTCGCCTTAGTGGTTGTAGCATCAGGCAATCCCACACCATGTGGTAGAATCCAGCGACCAATAGTTTACATTGGGGACACTCAGGAATCAGTGCCGGCTACATGTGTTTAATGCGCTGGGGGAGAGGTAGGCATGGTGCACATAACTGAATTAGGTGATGCGAAGTCTAGGGTTACGGGATACGTCCTTCTCCAATTGTAGTGCTCGGAACCAAGACTTACTCAATAGAGTCTGCAGTAACACAAGGTCCCATGTGGCGCATGCCCCTGTGGCGTGTTCCGGCGGGGTTGAGTTGAGGGATGTATAGAGGGTGATAATCGTGTGGCACATGCTATCCGAGGTCAGGAGCATGTGCAGCGTGGCAGACGTGGGAGGTTGTCCATCGCCGCAACCCCATGTGGCGCATAGTGTGCGTTGTACTACGTGAAATGTTAAGAACTGGCCAGTTCCTATCCTGTAAGTGTCCATGATGTTCCTGAAAGGACATGATGGAGCCCTCGTTGTACAGTTCCCCCAGTTGATGGACTCCTGCTTCTCTCCAGTGAGCTGCATCATACTGTTGCATTGCGTCACAAACCTGGAGCAGGTCCCAGATCACTATGGATGGTGAGTATGCGAGATGAGGTCCCTTGCCTTGCACATACTTGCACCAGCAGGTGCTGGCCACAGTCATGTGGCATATTTCCTGACGGGGCAGATGTTTGGGTCAGACAGCCACGTGTAAATGTTCTGGTTGCCTAGGATCGCACAGATGGATACCAATTCAGGACATGTAGGTATGCGTTACAAGGCCATTGGCCATTGCAGTTGTACCGCCGCATATTAGAGCTCAAAGTTGGGCACACCGAGACCTCCTTCGGTCAATGAGTGCTGTAGGGTGGCAAGCGCAACTCGTCGGCGCCCTTCACTCCATATCAGTTCGAGAAATAAACCATTCAGGTCACAGAAAAAGCTCCTGGGAAGCACTATTGGAGCACAGTAAAAAACTAAAGCAGGCATGGAAACACCAGCATTTTGGATATTGCCACAGGACAGGGACAGCGATCAGCAGATAACCAAGGACCGACGGATAGAGTTGACCACCTTATCTAAATTGTCCTCCTTGATGTCTTTCTCTGAGTGATAGATCTAAACTCCTAGGTACTTAAAAGTATCGTAACACCATTGGAGCCGGGCTCTTAGAGGGTCGGAGCAGAGCAGGGTGCGGCTCCAAAGGGAACAAGCATGATTTAGGCCAGTTCACACTGAGCCCTGAGATCTCCCAAAATTGTCCAACTAGGGCATGAGGCCTGGGAGAGAAGCCTCTACATCGTGCAAGTAGACCAGAGCATCATCTGCGTAAAGCAAAATGAAGCGAAATTATGTGAAGTGCACTCCAAGCATGCACCCGCTGGTGAAGATGGTGGGCCAGAGGCTCCATGGCAAGGATGAGAATGAGCGAGGAGAGCAGGCAACCCTGCCTGGTGCCTCTTTGAATATCAAAGCTGTCGGAGATCAGCTGGCCATTTTTGACCTGTGCCGATGGGCTTTTGTGCAGCTTGCAGATCCATCCTAAGAAACCCAGGCCAAATCCCATGGATTCAAGAGTGAGAAAGAGAAAGCCCCAATTCAAACTGTCGAATGCCTTCTCGATGTGTAATGACACAGCCACTTGACCAAAGGCGTCAGTGGTAGTGTCATGTATGAGGCATAGTAGGCAACGGATGTTGGTGAAAGTGGTACGCCCTGGTATGGATCCTGACTGGTACACATGGAAAAGAACATTAATTATTGGAAGCAGACAGTTCGCTAGCACTCAGCCCAGGATCTCACAGCCAAGATTGAGTAATGAAAAAGGACAGTAAGTGTGAACATCAAGTGGATCTCTAGCTGGTTTAGGAAGGACCACGATCAGGACCTCTTAGAGCAAGACAAGGAGGTGTCCCAGCGTTTTGGCCTCAGTAAACATTTCCATCAGGTATTGAATAATTGGAGTGGAAAAGGTTGCATAGTATTCGATTGGCAGCCCATCGGTGCATTGGGTTTTGTTGTGTGTGATTTGCAAGAAAGCAGCATGCATTTGTTCCAGATGCAGGGGCTTGTATGGTTCATCCCGCTGTAGCGGGTTCAACCTGACCATCGGTATTTTACGGAAGAATCTTTGTGCGTGCGCAGGTGCTGGGGGATATGTTGCTGCGTACAACCCCTGGTAATACTCACAAAAGGCAACATTGATGGCTGGTTGAGAAGTAATCATTGTGCCATCATTGAAGTGGAGTGCTCCGATTGGGGCCCTTCGTTAATCCTTCTTCATGAGCCACACCAGCAGCTTCCCCGATCGGCCCCCTCAGCATGTAGCAAGGCTGTGTGGCCTTTGTAATCATGTTTATCCAGGCGAGCTTTGGCTTCAGCCTGCATCTTGCACAGCTGTTGGAGTTGCTCAGCCGTGTGAGTGGCTACCCTTACCTCTAGGGGTCATAGCTCTTGTTCTATGGCAGTTAGCTCCCCCACCAAGCGATATCGGTTCACCCAAGTAGATGTCAAGCAGTGGCCACGTGCGACAACTTTGTGTGCATCCCACTCCAAGGCTTGGGACAAGGCAGTACTCCTATTGAGTTCAAAGTATTGTGTGATGCACTTCGCTAACTCCCCACAGAATGGGGGCAGGGGTAGGACAGTGCCTCCGTTTGCAACTGACATTGTCTGACCCATCGGAGGGTGACCAGTAATGGACAAGGGTCCGACAGGGTGTACACCAAGTACACCGCCTGGGTTATCAGGGTGCCTAATTGGTCAGTGCAAAGGCAAAGGTCGGTCCTAATGTCCACTTCATGGACTGGGAAGTAGAAAGAGGGTTCCCCATGTGCCGGGTGCCCGAGCCGCCAAGCGTTGCTGTGTAATCTATGTGCAAAAATGCTGTGAGGTGCGTATACATGTGGCAGCATGCAGGGGAGGGGAAGAACAGTCAAGACAGCACGCAACTGAAGCCAACCCCGCCAGAGGTAGAGGGTTCTGCAAGAGTGCTGGGGTCAGCATGTCTAGGAACCCTGACTGATTAGTGCTGGGGGCATATACTGCCACCAGTCTGAGGGATCCCCATCGAATTGGCCTTCCAGAATCCACCCTGTTAACATTAAAAGCAAACAGAGCCCAGTGGCGATCCAGATTAGTACCCCCCCTAGCATAAGCTGACATTGGATGTGCCGTACACTTGCCCTTTCCAATTTGTATGGACCTTTTGTAGCTCCTCTAGTGTGAGATGGGTTTCTTGTAGCATGGCAATGTGCATTTGATGGCGTTTAAGGTATGCATAAATGCGGTAGCATTTAGCAGATGGTGCCATGGCACGCATGTTCCACGTGAGGATGTGGTATTGTGGGGTGTGAGTATCAGTCATGGCCCCCATCTTGTGAGTTGTTAATGGAATATGCAGTGGAGCATGTGGTGCCCCTCCCTGTCCCCTCGTTGGTGTAGCACCACTGTTAGAAAGGCCATCCAGAGCCAGGGAAGGTGTCCCCTGAGAATAACTGTGAAAATAGAAGACCCTTCAGCAGACTCCAATAAAACCGCAATGCATACCTGAACAGCAGCGAGTCGTAATGGCTGCATCCCCCCAGGACAGTGGGCTTGTTTGTCCCTTTCCAAAAGTCCCCAACCATGGAGTAAAAACTAAAGCAACAAAGAAAGACATACAAACAAGTCCACATTGGAGCACGTGTGGGGCGTGAGGCAGCAACTAGAGCTGGTGTTCATCTTTCAGGCCCATCCCAAAGGTACCAGATGTCGGGTTGCCAGCACCAACAAGAGCCCCCAACAATTCAGAAGAGCCAGACCGCACCATATTCACATGGAGGTGTGGGGCCCACCTGTGTGGTGAAGATCAAAGTAGGTCGTCGGCTGATCGCAGTGTGAAGTTATGGTCAGGCATGCTACTCAGGACAGAGCTCAGTGAGGCACTAGTGTCTGAGCCAGATTCCAAGACCGGTTCAAATTGCAGGGCTTTGAAAGAATTTGTGTTATGCAGGGTGGCTGTCTCCACTGCCCGAGCCTGCTCCTCGACTGCCTGGTCCTGGGTAGGCCCCATTCGCGCTGCTCTTCACCTCCGGCGTTTGGGTCGCGGGACCACCCAGTCCAGATCTGCCTGATCCTTCTCAGTCGTGCCCACAAGGCCTTTTGAATGGAGCCAGGTCCATACATCCTCAGGTGATAAGAAGATGTGGAGGATTCGCCATCTATTACATTAAGCTTTGTGGGGAACAGCAAAATGTAGCGAAGTTGCAGCTCCCGCAAGCGATGTTTCACCTTCAGGTAGGAGCCCCGGAGATGTTGTAACTGATAGTGAAATCCGGGTATGCTGAAATGTCTGTGTTCTCAATGCACCAGGGCCCTTCGTGTGAAAGCCCTGCAAAGTCAGGTCTCTGTCACAATAGTTAAGGAAACGGGCAATGTGTAGGCGGGCAGTGCTCTGGGCGGAGGCAGGCAGCCCGGGATGCAGTGCGCTTGCTCCACTGAAAACAGCTTGGAGACCTTGTTCTCCAGCACAGCGGTCATCAGCCAATTCTCTAGGAAGAGCTTGGGGCTGGGGTGCTCAGCCTGCTCTGGAAAGCCCAGAAAGTCAATGTTGTTGTGGCTTAAGCACCCCTCAGCATCTTCTGCATGGCGATGCAAGGAGGTAATTTCTTCCTGCATGGTGAGCAGCTTGGTCTGTAGTTCTCTCACGGGGGGGCCCATAGAGGTCAAAGCGGATTCTGTTTCATCCATTCGGTCCACCAGTTTGCGATGATCCTTCCTCAACAAGTTTACATAAAGGGAGACAGCATCGATTTTCTCCTCGAGTGACGTTTTAGTGTCCAGAATAGCATGGAGAACTTTCTCGAACTGTGTTGAGTGTTTGTCCAGGGTGAATTCTAGAACGTGAAGGGCCCACAAAGTTAGGTCAGCGGAGGCCTAGGGCAGAGCCAAGATGCCGGGATCATGAGTCAGATTCTTAGTAGTCGTAGTTTTTCCCATCATGTTACAGTGGAGGTGGTAGGTAGCCAGCAGGTTGTGTAAGTTGCTGCAGGCCAGGGCCACTCTGATGCCTCAGTCCTCCAGACATGTGTAGTGAGCAACAAGTAGGTGGCAGAGCTGCTGTTTCAGATGCCTGGAGGGCGCCAACAGGGAAGAAGGAGCCCTCATGCACAGTTTGGCTTGGGGGACACTCAGTCAAGGTCTCCTGTGCCTTTCCTGAGGCGATGAGTCCCATCTTGGGCGTCCCAGTGGACGATATAGTCGGTGGTATGAGTAGAAGGAAGGGCGCAGCCAGGGGCCTCCGCAACAGTGTGAGGAAGTGTCAAAACACAGAATGGTGCAGCTCTCAGGGAGATGGGGCGCTGACAGAACCTGGAGTTTCAGGTCCATATTTCCACATTCAGCAAGGCCCCCCTCGGTGTAAGGGCTACCAGTGCTAAGTAAAGAAGGGAGCTCAGCGTGCAACATACAAGCCAACGGTCTAGGTGGTGTGCCCTCCAGAAGTCTCCAGTCAGTGTGTGCCACTGGCATCAGGAGATCGTGCAGGAGAGCAGGCTGCCACAGCCCACAGTAAGGCTTAGTGTGTGGGCTATGTCCAGCCCTCGGACAGTTGCAGGTTGACAGGCCACAAGACTGCTCCAGAGAAAGGAAGACGTGCTTTTCCAGGCATGGGAGCACACAGCCCACCAGAGTGCAGGTGGGGGCACTAACAGATCCTCAATCTAGGCAGCAGGGCCTTAATGTTCCACCAGAGAGCTGCTCATGGAACTAGTCAGATGCCAGTGCCATGCAGGTAGTCCTCATTTTGAGGGCATATAGCGCTGCCAATTAGAGGGCCTGCCTCACTGCTAGGGCTCTAGCCATAGAGGAGCAGATCAGGGGTGCACTCAAGGGCTACAGTCAGTCACAGGGCACTCACAGAGAGGGGGCACATGTCATCAAACCTACCCTAGAAATATCTGGAGAGCTGCTGCCGTGGATAGTTTGTCAGGGGCCCAGCGCCTCAGGGGGTGTCCTCGATGCGGGTGCAGGCAAGTCCCCCATGGCTGCTCTTCTAGCTGCACTCCACAGGGAAAGTAGCTGTGCAACTCTTTTTATGTATGTGGTGGTGTGGTGCCTCCGCGGTGCAGCACTGACAGTTGGGGCGTGCAGGAGGCAACTGCAGCCGCTCCATCAGCAATAAGGGGCTCCGATAGGAGTTAAGCGCACCACAGGCGGGATGGTCCACTGCTGAGTGTGAGGGGAGCTGGGTCTGGATGAGGTGGAGCCCTCCGCATGCAAGGCTCTGCTGCACACTTCAGCCCCTGAGATCGAGTCAGGCCCCGTGTAGGCGCCCACACAGTTCAGGAGCACAACAGACTGCTTTCGGCAGCATCGCCTCAGGAAGGTTTCAGGTGGTCCCCAGTCTTCATTCAGGGGACCGCAGCATGGTATTAGGGCTGCCAGTCATCCCCTTGCAAGGGGGCTCAGTGGTGGGTGAGATGGCGCAGGCTTCAGCAGAAATGTATTTCCGTCCCAACACGGAACTCATTTAGGAAGCATCTGATGTGGCCGCAATCTTAGCCACACCCCCATGGTCTTGCTTGTTATGGCCCTCTTGGGCCCTTATGCATGGTCTTCCTGCTATGATCATATTGGTCCTGATTTATCTTGTTCTGATTCCCCTTTTCCTTCTTACATTGGTCCTGGTATTGATACACCAGGTCCTGCTACTCTTTGCCCTGATCTTGCTGGCCTCATTGGTCCATCTCCTCCTGGTCTTCTGTGTACTAGTCCTCTTAGAGTGATCATTATGACTCTGGGTGCCTGGGTCTCTGATCTGATCCTCCTTGTGTTCTATGACCTGGTGCTCCTGGCCATGGCCATTCGATTCTTTGTTTTCATAGTCCTTGCCCTTCTTGTGATTCTTGTTCACTAGACCTGAGCCTATTGTGTCCGAGTCCTTATAATTTGGGTTCTTTAGAGCTTAATTCTCTTGGACCTGATACTCTTAGCCATCCCTGTCCTGGTCTCTTTGAATATCATCTTCTTGACCTTTCTTGTTTTGCTCCTCTCATGCTGGTCATTATAAAGCTTCAATTTTATGGCTCTACTTGGTTCCCAAGTCCTGGCCCCTCCTGCCCTTTTCCTTTATGATTCTCTAGGGCCTGGTCACCTTGCCCTGTTCCCGCTCACCCTGTACCTCCTAGTCTTTGTATTGTAGGTCATGTTCCTACCCTTCCTCTTGGTCCATCTTGTGCCACAGATCATGATGTTCCTAGGCCTGGCACTCCTAGTCCTTGCCCTCCAGGTTTGGGTTGTTCTGATGTTCCTGCCTATGTTCTCTGTCCTCTTGTTCTTTCAGGCACTGAACCCATTAGGCTGGGTTGTCATATTCCCTGGCCCTCCGGAGCATGGTCATTTTGGTCCTGTTCGTCCAGGACACCTTTGTATTCTACCCTTGGTCTTCCAGCTCTGATTAGCCTTATTACATCTGATCCTCCTTACCCTAGTCTTGCTACCTCAGGGTCTGGTCAATCTGCTCCACTATGTACTCTATGCCCTGTCCCTTAGATACTGATCCAAATGTCTCTCATAGTCCTGTTCCTGGTACTTCTGGACCGTTGGTCTATCCTCATCTGATCTCTGTGGTTTTGGTTCTTCTGTATATGGTCCTCCTTTACCTTGTTCTTCTGTCACTGGTCCTCTTAGGTCTGTCCTCCTGGTCCTGCTTGTTCCTCTGCCCCCAGTGGATGCTTTCAGACCCTCCTATCCTTTCCCGTCCTGCTGGTTCAGGGCCTCTGGATCCTCCTACCCCTAGTCTTTCTGTTCCTTGTGGTCATGGTTCCTCTGTTCCACATACTTCTGGTCTTCGTGACACTTCTGACTCCCTGGTCATGTTTCTACTGGTCCTGTTCCTCCTCGTCCTTTTGTTTTGGTTTCCCACTGGTCCCATCGACAATTATTGCGTCGCTTCAGCATCCAAGCATGTCACTCAGATATTTTTCATTTTTGGCTTCCAAATTTCATTTGCTGAAACAAATTGACAGCCCAGCATAGACAGGCCCCTAACTCACTTAAAACACTGCACTGGTCATGATTCTGAATAAGGGGAGTGGAATTAACATATGGAATTCTGCTTTACCTTATCATAAGTGGTACCAGGAGGAAATTCTGCTACATAAAATGTAGTGCAACTTTGGCTGCAGCAGGCCTTATCTTGCCGCACCACCTCCCTCCACTCAGACCCACACAACAGCCCAGCATACATTTACAACCTATATAAGGTATGCATCAGACTCCACATAATTGGAAATCCTGCGAAGTTTTATGACTGGTAAATCCTGTTTCACTCAGTAATTCCCCATTCCATGTGGTTCAACTCATAATTGCATGGTACCGGTGGTGTTACAGCACGGTAATGTAAATTTCACATGCAGGTTTACACCCGCCAGTACTGTGCTCAGAGCCAGATCATATTAAAAAGAAACTACAATACCAAGATATATTAGACAGGTGACTACAATGCCAGTATGGATTGCTCAAGAGGCCACTCATGAAATCAGACCACTAAGCATCTATGCATGAAACCCATTCTACTGGGGGAATATCATGAAATAGTTTGCTTATTCGGCTGGCAGCAGAGTGAATACACATATCCCTTGTGAATTACTCCTGTTTTCATGTCCCCTGTTCTACAAGAGCCCCATTACTTTATCTACAACCAATTTTCCACCTGCAAAAGGCCCAAAGCCCTGCGCCCCTTAACACAAATTGTCTTTTGTACATACCCTGCCCTCTGTGTTGCCCTCTCCGCACCGCCCTTGCTGGCTGTTGCTGTGAAGCCGAAAACAAACAAAGTTTCCCAAAGAAACCCACAATGAGCGCAGGTCTCAGAAATCATTCAAAAGTGGATTATGAGCACTAAAATAATGTATTCTCATCGATGAAGGAAACATTAATGTAACATGCATTGAAAACATCAACTTTACAGAGTCAAATGCAGAAAGCCAAATACTCCCAGACTGTGTGCCATAATCCAAAGCTTCTGAAACAGAAGTTTGATTTCTACATTTCGTATTTTTCTTTTATATATCATGAATTTATTTCACATTGATTTTACTGTTTTAAAAAAATCTGTAATCAATTTAGCTTAATTCATACACTCACGTGTGTACATACTTTTGCACATTTGTATATGCACTATTTCAAAACTTTCAGACACTTTCTTACACCTATATTACAAGATTGCCACCACCCTGTCAATGCCATCCTGGAGTTTATTTTTTTTCCATGTGTGGCTAAATAATCCTTCACACAATGGGGCCGATTACGATGTGGCTCGTAAAGGCTCCGACCAACGGTCGGTAGTCTTCCTGGCCGCATCGTAATCGGCCGCTCGGTTTACTTTCCAACTGCTGCATTACAATGCTGGTGGTCAGAAAGTAAACCGCCCGGTCTTTCTGGCTGGCTTACGATGGGCTCATGGAGCCCATCCACTAGTCGGAGTCTGAGCGGCTCATAATCCCAAAGGGCGGGCCTTTTTTGCTCCTGGGATTACGATGCATGGTTTCCGGCATGGTTTCCATGCCGGCCTGTCCGACATGGAAACCATGTTGAAAAGAGTGTCAGGGGGCCCCCAGCAGGGCCCCATTGTGCGTGCAGCCTCCAGTTGATCGCTGCACCTTGTGGCAGGCACCTTCTCAATGGGAGCTTGTGTTACTGCTGGTTTAACCCCTTCGCCGCGGGGCAAATTCTGCCACGATGCGAGAGGGGGCGGTGTTGGGCGTGGCGCTCCCGTACTCAGGACGGCTCCCGGCCATCATAAATCACGGTGGGCATGTGCTCATGACGGCCGGGAGCTGTCCGAACTCCGCCCACTGATTAATTCTCCCACACAGGCAGGGAATTAATACCGCGTGGGAGGAGCGGGAACGTTCGGACGGCTCCCGGCCGTCATGAGCACACGCCTACTGTGACTCATGACGGCCGGGAGCCGTCATGAGCACTCAAGGAGTTAAGCCTGTAACACGATCTCCCATTGAGGAATGGGAGTATGTGACCGAACAGTGTTTGGCCGCATTGTAATTAGCTGGGCAGGACCGTCGACCGGAGGTCCGATCGGTCCCAGGCAGACGCAAGTCTGCCCGACATCGTAATCAGGCCCTATGTATCCGGTTGCCAGTGAAATAGTCTATATTCAGTGCTATTTTGCCTGCTGCCAGATGAATAGTTATGTTTTCAATATTCAGCTGGACGCTGGCTAAATTGCAGAAATGATGTATTAATTTGCTGGCTGCTGAATAAATAGAAGAGATTATGTACTTCTTGGGCAACGGCTGGATAAATAGCCACTTTTTCATAAAGGGGCATCACTAAGGGAAATGAATCTTCCTGTGAAAGTAAACACCTGAAAAACACTGGAATTATCGTTTTTGTTGAAAGTTTTAGAATTACTTGGGCCTAATATAGCTACTAAATATCCAGAACATAAGTTTGAATGACCTGTGTCCCCTCTCTTCCACGACATGGATGTACATACTTTATTGTTTAATATGCACAGTGTGAGGAGGTCAGGAAGAACAAAGGCCTATATCTGGTAACAGGCACTGTGAGCATTAATAGCATGGAATAAGAGCACCATATGTGCATAGAAGACAAGGCCGATCCCTCAGTGACTCAACAAGAGATAGTGGTAGTTTCTTCACCACAACAGACTATTTTCTAAGCCTCCATTGACTGACTTCAGGATTGGCACTACTCTTTGCCTTCACTTGCAAGGCTGGGTGTTCACAACTCAGCTTCTCTGTTCACAAGAAATCTCCTGTTTCTACTGATGCAATGGAATTCATCCAGACAATCAACAGATTCAACTCTCTCCAGAGCTCATTTTACTCTTCAGCCTCAGGAGGGCATTTCCACATGAACAAACCAATTGTGTTGGCAGGGTTTTACTCCTCTATAGCCCTGTTGGTCAGTAGGAGATTCAATAGTCTTGTACCAAAATGTTGGAAGCAGAATTACAGGCAGAGGAAGAGGCAACTCTCCCCAGTAGTTTCTGACATGCAGACAAAATGGATGTTTCAATACAGTTAGGCATAATCTCACTTTGGAATGGGTTTAGCAATATCCAAAGAGCATCAGCATACAGTTACGGTAGCAATCTGTAAAATTAAGGCTAAACGGAGAACTATGGGGCAACAGTTGCAGTAGTAGCTACAACTGTCAGGGACAAAAAGGATAGTTAAAAGTCTCCAAGAGAGTCATTGAGCATCTCCTCAGAACGAAGCCTCTGCCCAAGCCCTATATTCTAACTAGAAACATGCACTAATATAAAAGACAAGGACGCATGTAAACAACATTGTTGCAGGTTAGGTCACTCTGGTCCAATGGGAAGAGATCTGTTGCTGGTGAGCAGGTTTTGTTCTTCCTTTCCCTCGGAAAACACATGAAGCCAACAGTCTACTATCAAATATGTAACAGACCTCACAAAATATTTGTGTTTCCCTTGGTTGTCAGGGAAGCTTAATGCAGAGTCTATTCTATCATTTTTTTCAATGTTTCACATTGTGACAATGAACTATAGAAAAGACAGATACATTTACTTGCAAATTTCTAGTTAGGTAAAGATTTTTATATTTCATGCGAGTGAGAGTTATTGTTAAAATATGCAATTCTCTATTCAGTATTATGTGAACATAAGATAGGAAGTTCAAGCTTGGTGCATACGAGAATATGTAGCTTAAGGAAGATAATATATTTTATAAAACCAGAACATTTTGCAGTTATGATAAAAATTCTAAGTAAGTCACATTAAGGCCAAGCTATCAAATACATTTATACATAGTTCAGCAATTTCTAAGCTTCTATTTGTTAAAGAGAAATATAACAGCAACCGACCAGTAAATATGACTGCCTAATGCTTTTTGCACATTTTGACTGCATGTCATTTTACAGTGTGTTTTTCCTGTTCCTATCTAAGGTAAATTATCAACTCCGTTAATTTTAATTTTAATTTTTCAGCTTTATCAATTTCCTCATCTGATGGTGATCTCAACTATCACACTAATTTCATTTCACATGTGAGTTTGTTCGGGAGCACCTTCCTCTTCTGTTGAGTCTCGCCATTTTCTTTTTGCCTTTCTGTCCTCGAAATTTCCATGATTTCATGTAATCATCATTTATCAAACAATTTAATCCAAATTCTTTTTCAAATCTCTTATTTTGTTCTCTTTCCCTTCTTTTGCATAAAATACATCTACAGCTCATGAATAAAGCATAACGAAATAGCAAAGTCCTACAATTATTATTGGCATAAAAATAGTCTTTAAAATACCTCCTCCTGCTGTTGTAAACCAATTTTCAATTGTATGCACTCCTTTTCCAAAATTTTCAAAGACACTAGGGGCCCGATTCCGATCTCGTAAGAAAGGCCTCCAAACGGGATTTGTAAAGAGCAAATCCGATTCGGAACCTATCTTTCCGTCCGAATAATCCCCTGTTCCGAACGACCAAGTACGATGCGAGTATCCCGTATGCGCCATGCGAATCGTTTACGAAGCCAAACCTGTCCGTCCGACACGTTCGTAGCCGAATCGTGCCACGCAATGGAGCCGA
Source organism: Calotriton arnoldi (assembly GCA_963921515.1). NCBI lineage: Eukaryota > Metazoa > Chordata > Amphibia > Caudata > Salamandridae > Calotriton > Calotriton arnoldi. Next base: position 64,656 of record CAWUFW010007893.1, on the reverse strand, counting down.
ATTCCGACCGAGTGAGTACGATGCATGATTCTGACAGCCACTTCGCCTCGGTCTCAGTGAAACAAAACGGCTGTCAGAATCCTACTTCGGGGGCCGTAGCAGGCCCCCCTACACCCAGGGCCCTTCGAATCTGTCACGGGGTGTGCCCATGGGTCCCCCCAATCCAGGCATGCACAGTGTGGCGGGCACCATGGGGTGCCCGCCACAGGGTGTACGTTTTTCCCCACCCACCCATTTTTGCTATGGGAGCCTGTGTACGCGTCTGTACACAGGCTCCCATAGAGTTCAATGGGAGTCCGACCAAACTGAGTCCGTAACCATGTGGTTGCATCGTACTCGCTCGGTTGGACTCGCACAGCGCGTCTCGCTTGGAAAGCCCTCCAGGCCCGAGTCGTATGGAGGGCTTTCCTAGCGAGATCGGAATCGGGCCCTAGGTGTTTCCAACTCTTCTACTTAAGGTTCTAGATCAGAAATGTTCTTTGCAAAACTTTCTATTTTCTTAATTTTGTCAGACATATAGGAGTAGTAATGGGTTAATTTTAGAATTTTTCAAATTCAGCCTTTCTCTGTGAGTAATATATCCAATGCTAGATGATTCTGCAAAACCATTGAACATATGGCAATTAACTCAGTGTTCACTGTTAGCAAAGCTCCATAAGTGCTTATTGCAATCTTGTCGACAGCAGCTGACAGTTCTCTAATCCTTTCACCATTAAATATAATGCCTACAGGTGGAATAATTGCACCAAAGATTTCTCCCACTAATTCAACTCCAGTTTCTGTACTACGGGTGTGTCTGTGTGCTGGTGTCATTGTTAATGCATCTATACTTTGTACATGGTACAGCTTAGGAATTAGTACACCTAAATAACAAATACTCTCGCAGGCAGCAGGTAGCAAAAAGTAAGCATTTTGTCCATAAATAAAATAAGCTCCAGGAATTGGAGATTTGTCTCTTTGTAAAATTTGCCATGTTGCTCCTGTTAATTCAAATGTGTTCACAGCTACTAATCGCTACATGTCTAGTTCGTTTGGGTGTTCACCTTCTGTAAATGCAAATTTTTTCTCTGTGTTGACTGTCTAACCATAGCTTCGGATAAACCATTTTCTTTCTAAAGTCATCTTCTTCTTTCTTCCAAACATTTTTCAAAACATTACTATGTTTATCTTTAGTATGTGTTATATTCATGTATCTTTCTTCTACAGCCAAAATGTAAATTTTCTCTAAAGGTCTTATTAAGCATGTTAAATTGTTTTTATAAGCTGTAACACTTTCTATAGGTCTATGGGGTAAGAAGTAATACCAAGCTGTGTCCATTTCCTTTGCTTGTGGGTGTAAATTCATGCTTTCTATTGAAGGTACTCTTGAAAGTATAAGCTCATAATTAGAATAGAAATATTCAAAATGTTCTCGCCTATAAACAAATGAAAGCAAAATACATCAAGATACAGCGTATGATAACGGCATATGATAATGAGTTACTTCTTCTCATGCAGATGTTGGTAAGTGAGCTCACACATAGCAGTCTTTTACATCTATAGAATGAGTGTATTCTTGTACTAATCTAGAATAAACGTCAGTGGAGAAATCATCTTTCTTTAACTAACAAAAGAAGCTCTAAGTTGAGCTTCATCATTAATGTATGTATGTGGTTTAGTTATATTCTTTGATCTAGACTCTACTTCTGAGGTTAAATAAAATCCCAATAGTACTATAGAAATCATTATTACTGTTACTACGAAGATTGAGGGCATAAGATATTTACACTTGTTTCTAATGCAAAACATTTCTCTTGAATGAGGCTAGATGTAATTAGGTTCAACAGTTCAGTGTAGAATTCTCTAAGTAGCTTTTCAGGAGAGTTAGTTTTCAGCAGTTCAGATCTCTAACTATGCAATCCTTAATCCTATTCTGTATTTTTCTATAATGTTATCCCTACTCTTCCACAGCACACTCAGGCCTTGGTTGATCTTCTATAAAATAAGAAACTAAAATAATAAAGTTGTAACAGGGCTATTCTTGTTCATCAGTTAGTTATTGTTTTACTTTTTCAACTTTCAATAGTTCTCAATTATCAATTTTCAACTTTTCCAATTTCAGTTTCAATGCTATATCATGGATGTTCATACAATTCAGATCTCACTTACACAATTCTTCTAATGTAACGTTGAGTACTCCATCCACGTAATATGACCATTCAGGTGCAGAATACGTCAGACAAGGTACTCTTCCTCTCTTTGATCTTCCTTAGAGATTGTTGGTTTTGTTCTATACCAATTTCATCCCTTGATTCAGCTGGTATTCGATCAACTAAAGTACTCCTTCGTAATCTTTCTTGTCTATAGTTCTGTAGCCATTCAGCTCTGTGGGTACCTCTCCTTACCCCAGTATTTTTTCCTTGACCCGGGTCTTCTGGCTGTACTGATAAGTTATCAGTAATATTTTCATTTTGAGGATCAGTCTCTGCTTCTATTTCATTAGAGACTTTGATTCTACTTTGTGTAATGTCAGGCACTTGGATTTGTTTTTCGTTTTGCAACTCTTCACCCCTTTCTTCTTCTTGCTGCTGTTGTGGCAACGGTACCACTGGCCTTGGTGCTCTCTCAGATGGTGGTGCAGTCACCAATGCTCTTCGTTCAGGATCAAAGAACACAATAGCCTCTTCTGGGTTTTCATTTTCTTGGTGTGAGAAGCATGCACCCAATTTGGAACTCCAGTACATTTAACAGCAGTATTCATCACCAGAATTATCAGGAAGGGGATTTCCATCTTGGTTCCAAACAGGTCTTCTGAACCTACTTCTTGATCACGACCCAATCACCAGGATTGAGGCTGTGGCACTGTTCTTGGTGGGGATCTCTTGTGGCAGCTGTAACCTGGACCACATCAGCCAATCCTTTGCAGTGATCGAGAATCATATCCTCTGTGATGTTCAAAAGTTCATTTACAGGTACCGCAGGTAGTCTCATTGCCTTGCCCATCAGGATTTCATGGGGCGATAGACCAGTATTCCTATCTGGGATACTCCGAGTACTCATTAGTACCAAAGGCAATGCATCTGGCCATTTTAGTGATCTTGAAGACAACCTTTGCTAATCGAGGCTTATTGATTCTATTGATCTGTTTGACTATTCCAGCAGCCTCAGGTCTGTAACTGCAATGTAACCATTGCTCAATCTGTACTTCTATGCAAATCATCTTCAGGACCTCATTATTGAAATGGGTCCCCCTATCCGATTCCAGAGAAACTGGAATGCCATACCTTGGGATCAGTTCTCATTATAACAGTTTTGCTACAGTGAGGCTTTCTTCTGGTTGTGTAGGCTTCTACTTATCTTGAAAAGATACATACTATGACCAGGACATATCTCAGCCCGTTGCAAGCAGGCATCTTGATAAAATCCATTTTCATTCTGTTGAAAGGGCCACCTGATCTCCCTATATGACTCAGTGTAAGATGAGTTTTCTCTCCTGCTTGTATTTGTTGACATATTACACATCTGTGGCAAACGTCTTCAGCTAGCATTCATAATCTGGGATTAAACCAGTTTTGACGAAAACCATTGTGTCTCTGCCTAAATGTGTGTATCCATGATAGTACTGTGTCATTGGGAATGACAAACTATTTGGCAACACAGTCTCCCATCAGCTGACACCCATATGACATTAGGATGTTTTCTCACAACCGGCTTTAATTCAGCTTTTCTGTTCTGCTTCTGAAACATTTTCCTGCACCCTCTTGAATTCATCCCAAGTATTCATTACTTTCATCAACAAGGTGAATGAAGTTTTCTCCTCAGACTCACATGTGAAATTGCCATTATATGTACAGGCCAACAAAGCACAATACCGTGTAACTAAATCAACATATCTGTTTCCCATGGCAATGTAGCCATTACCACTTTGATGAGCTGCACATTTCACTAACACTATCTTTTCAGGTAACTGTAAGGCTTCCAACAAATTTTAAATGTACATTTGATTCCTAATTGGTGTACCTGAGGAAGTTAAAAAACCTCGTTGTGACCATAATTGCCCAAAATCATGCACAACACCAAAGCCATACTGACTATCCTTAAATATAGTCACTCTCATATGCGCAGTTAAACTGCATGTTCTGTTAAGTGCAATCAATTCTACAACTTGTGCTGAGGTAACTCTTTGAAGCCAGGAAGCTTCCACAATATCATTTATAGTGCACATGGTATATGCTGCTCTCAATGTGCCCTCATTACTTCTTAGACATGAGCCGTCTATGAAAAGAACCTGGTCGGGCTTAATCAGGGTTCATCCTTAATATCAGATCTTGGCTTGGTGCATAAGATTGTGACATCTAAGCAATTATGCTAAATTGCATCACATACAACATCATTTACAGGCAAAAGAGTTGATGGATTGAGGATTTGACATCTCTTTAGAACAACGTTGTCAGATGACTATATGGTCTGTTCCTACTTCGTCAAACAGTTAAGGGTCATATATTGGGGTTTTGTTCTAGTCAATAGAAGCTCCAGTGAGTGTGGGGCCATAACAGTTAATGGGTAACCCATCACTATGTTCTTACTCTTTTCCAAACTAGTACTCACCACGGAAACCGCTTCAAGGCAGTCAGGAAGACCTGCAGAAACAGGATCAAGGGTGGTAGAGAAATATGCCACAGATTTTTAGGCATCACCGCGCATCTGAGTCAGCACTGAGAGAACGCAGCCCTCTGTCTCACTGCAAAATGAAGTAAACTCTTTAGTGTAATCTGGCATTTCTAGTGCTGGGGGCAACACAGTTTTTCTTTCAGCTCTAGGGATGCTTGCATACAGACAATGTGCCATGGAATTGGATCAGACACAACTCTGGGGTCGATTCCGATCTCGGTCGGAGGCGCACCCAACACTATTCGGCCAGGAAAAAAGCCAGGCGATTGCCTGTTTCCCGACCGATTCGCACATTCTTCCGAACGAGCAAGTACGATGCGCACAACTGCATAGATTCCGACCCAGTCGTACTCACCCAATCCAGGTCCTGTTCTCCGACCGAGCCGGATCCGTAAATGCAGAATCGAGTCGCACGGAAGCCAAAATGCAGCCCCGTCCGGCCGGACAAGTACGATGCGCTTTCCGTACGCGCCGAACCCGTCGCTACGCACGGCACGTCAAAGCATCCGGGAGAGGCGCACATAAGCTCCGATTCGCGCCACAACACGATCCACGGCTACGAGACGAACACGCCAGCGACGAGGACGAGGCTAAGCAAAGAGAAAGACGAACGAGACGAACCAACTATGAATCCCATCGTGCCGATCCTACCAATACTCTACATCTACTACCGGAACAGGCACGGACGCGTACGGCGCAGAAGGTAAGTCAGACACCAAGCACAAAAACAAACTACACATACCCGACATATCACACACACACAGAGGGATGCAGAAATTACTTACACCAGCAACAGCAGCACCATAGGGGCGGGATGGCCATCACCAATACCACATATACACATAGGGGCCTGGATGTCCACCACCACTACCACCCCTACTCAGGGGGTGCCAGATGCCTGTCACTACTCCCACCTCCACCCAGGGTGTGCCAGATGCCTACCACTACTACCACCTCTACACAGGGTGTGCCAGATGCCTACCACTACTACCACCCCTCCCCAGGGGGTGCCAGATGCCTACCACTACTACCACCCTTACCCAGGGGGTGCCAGAGGCCTACCACTACTACCACCCTTACCCAGGGGGTGCCAGATGCCTACCACTACTACCACCCCTCCCCAGGGGGTGCCAGATGCCTACCACTACTACCACCTCTACCCAGGGTGTGCCAGATGCCTACCACTACTACCACCCCTCCCCAGGGGGTGCCAGATGCCTACCACTACTACCACCCTTACCCAGGGGGTGCCAGATGCCTACCACTACTACCACCTCTACCCATGGGGAGCTGGATGCCTGTCACTACTCCCACCTCTACCCAGGGGGTGCCAGATGCCTACCACTACTACCACCCCTCCCCAGGGGGTGCCAGATGCCTACCACTACTACCACCCCTACCCAGGGGGTGCCAGATGCCTACCACTGCTACCACCTCTACCCATGGGGGGCTGGATGCCTGTCACCACTACCACCTCTACCCATGGGGGGCTGGATGCCTGTCACTACTACCACCTCTACCCATGAGGGGCTGGATGCCTGTCACTACTCCCACCTCTACCCAGGGGGTGCCAGATGCCTACCACTACTCCCACCCCTCCCCAGGGGGTGCCAGATTCCTACCACTACTACCACCCCTACCCAGGGGGTGCCAGATGCCTACCACTACTACCACCTCTACCCATGGGGGCTGGATGCCTGTCACTACTCCCACCTCTACCCAGGGGGTGCCAGATGCCTACCACTACTACCACCCCTCCCCAGGGGGTGCCAGATGCCTACCACTACTACCACCTCTACCCATGGGGGCTGGATGCCTGTCACCACTACCACCTCCACCCATGGGGGGCTGGATGCCTGTCACCACAACCACCCCTACCCATGGGGGGCTGGATGCCTACCACCACTACCACCCCTACCCAGGGGGTGCCAGATGCCTACCACTACTACCACCTCTACCCATGTGGGGCTGGATGCCTATCACTACTCCCACCTCTACCCAGGGGGTGCCAGATGCCTACCACTACTCACACCCCTCCCCAGGGGGTGCCAGATGCCTACCACTACTACCACCTCTACCCATGGGGGGCTGGATGCCTGTCACTACTCCCACCTCTACCCAGGGGGTACCAGATGCCTACAACTACTACCACCCCCACTCACAGGATGGCTAATACATGACACAACAAGCACACACCAACATAAACAATGCAACATAAAGACATCCCCCCAACACCATGACAAGAGTGTGTAGACTGTGTCAAATGGCTACAACACTGAACATGACTTTGAACATACAATGTGACCCCCTATCACATGTGCCACCCATAAATGTGTGTGGCCCCCACAATGCAAGCAGACCATGACCACTGTGGCAATGGGGTCCAACCCCCATCATCACAGTGACCAAAATGTAAGTGTGGAGCCCATAGCTGAAGCACATCTTGAACATTGTGGCAATGGGGTCCAAACCCCCATCATCACAGTGACCAAAATGGAAGTGTGGGGCCCATAGCTGAAGCACATCTTGAACATTGTGGCAATGGGGTACAAACCCCCATCATCACAGTGACCAAAAGGTAAGTGTGGGGCCCATAGCTGAAGCACATCTTGAACATTGTGGCAATGGGGTTCAAACCCCCATCATCACAGTGACCAAAATGTAAGTGTTGACATTGAAAAAGCTGCAACCGCCAAACTGCATGGATGATTCCTGGTCACAGAACAACAAACACATCAGTGGCAAAGTAGTGCTTGTGTCCCATAGCAACATAGATTGGGGGAGGCAAACACTGTAGTGCAAATAAGACATACCTTTGGCCATGTGCAGACAAACATCACCCATGGGGGCTGACACTGTCAACATTCATCAATGACACAATGACAGAAGTGACCATGATAATGCAGACCCACATATTTGCACCAATGGGCACACAAATGCAGATACCCTGTGGAGACTGTAGGTGTGAGGTGAACAGATACCATACCATGGCAGCAATGGGACACACAAACAATGATCATTGTGCTGACTGATGACCTAGGAGTCCCAGGGACAGCAGGGGAAACCCACCAAACAACATACAGCCAATGGCACACTAAAGACATACCAATGCAGTGGTGCAGATGCACAAACACAAACAGGCAGACCCACACTGCACATCAAACACAACAGGTGAGGGGGGTGCCAGTGTCCCCAGACAACCACACAACACATGATGAGGCCTGAATACCAATTACACAGATGTGCATACAGTGCCACACAAAGGTAACTCATGGATCCAAATCCCCTATGTGGGCAATCAGGCATTGTTAGATGAGAGGGAGCACAAATCACACATGTCACACAAGCATGTAGGAACAGCAACTGACACAGCAAGACACAGAGACACCACAGCACTATCCCCAGGGTCCCCACAATGTGGTGACCCTGGGCTGCATTACAATTCCACTGTGATGACAAAGCTAGATGTCGTTCACACTGTGAACCACAGTCATGTGTCCTGAGCAACAAACTACCATCACACCTACACAAGCACAAATCAATCAGCACGGCCAGTAAGCCAAGGCCAACATGGAGGCAGGGGTCTAGCCGTGCAACAACTCTCATCTGCACACACTCAACACCACACACCTCGACCTCCAACAATGTGCAGCAGTGAAGCTCACATGCACTGGTGACATTGCACATGCACCCATGACAATCCCATGGGTGGTGGTGGGAACCAAGGTGCAGAAACACATCACACATGGCCACTCAACAAGACCCTTGAATGTCTGACACACTGCACACTACGCTGTACATGGACATGACGGCAATACCACACCAACCAATGGGATCCCAGCCACAGTCCCACACCAATGAAGAAGCCAAGGTCACCCACAAAGAACACACATAGACAACTACCAACAAACATTGCAGCCCTGACCCTGAGGAGTGCCAGCAGTCACTCACACAACGTGTCACAATCACTGAAAGCTAACACAAACTGGAAATCACATGACAGGTGTAAACAACAAGTGCCAAGGGGAATCCTGACTGTGACCCATCTGCGTCTGCCCACAAACTCAGCCCTCACAGCCAACACACCTATGGGTGACACCCTGATGACCAGTAATGTGCCATGCACCCACATCACAGAGAACCCAGGGAGAAGACTTTGGGGGAACATAGGTCAACTCAGCAAGCATCACAAACAGGAACACCACTAGGGATCCCAGCATGCACAGCAAAATGGAAGTGAACACACAGACATGCTCATACAACACACACCTTGGGCGCAGGCGATGTCACAGGAGTACACACTGCCATGAGGGGACTCCACTCCTGTGTGAGGAAAGCTGTGCCATATGTTGCCACAGTAGGGCTCCATCATGTCAGCAGAACACTTGGTCACACAGTCAACAATTTGCACCAAATGAAGGCTCCCGTCACATCAGCCTGGTCATGGGAGTGTCAACGAAATCATCAGCACAGATCCAACACACATGTATAGCAAGTTGCACTGACAACACAGATGAGTCCTTCCCCATTGATGCCCAAACCTGCATGTCCAGTGGAGATGGCCACACGGTCAGGGAAGTAGAATAATTGAACAATGGCAAGCACAACAGATGTGCAGGGGTGGAAGCCACAGATGTGACATTGCTAATGTAAGTAGGAAATCCCATTGCCAAATATTGAAAATATGACACCCTCAGATGCTGCTAAGGATGACATGGATAAACCACAGGATAGGACACATTCCCCCTGGACCCCATGGGTTCCTGAACAGTAACACTTCATTTTCATGAGACCAAATATCACCATCACTGCAGCAAGGGCATGGTTAGCATCATCAACATCATGTACATCAGAAGCAAAAGCACTAGATAACAGAAAGTCGCTTTATTCAGCATATGTGGGTTCAAAAGTTGAAGTCCAGTAAAAAAGAAACAAAGGCCAATGGCCAGTCCATCCTGAAAGTCTAAACAGGGTGACAGTGGCAGATGTCACCCTACGCATGCCTGCACTGATAAAAACCAGGGACAATCCCCTCGGAGGGGTATACGGGGGGCAGGCCAGGCACCGCAGGGACAGGATCAGGGCTCACCAGAAGGAGGCAGGGAAGGGGTGGTGGGTGCTGAAGAGCCAGTGACAACTGCAGTGGAGGTGTCTGACATGGTGTGTGCCGGCACAACTGGGGAGCATGACACTGATGGTGTGGGTGCCGGCACGACTGCAGTGGACCGTGCAGATGGAGTGGACAGGTCCCCCACTGCAGTGCCCAAGTCAGACAGGGTGGTAGTGGACTCCACTGCAGTGCCTACCTCCAGGGGAGGAGAATGGGGATCAGGTAAGGTGGGCAGGACAGAGGGGGAGGACACCGTCTCCACACCAGTGGCACAGACAAGCGCAGCGGGGGTGTGGGGCCGGAAGAGCAAGTGGCAGGGGGAGAAGGCCGGATCTTTTTGGGGATGGTGTATCTGTGGGTGGGGGAACCTGGGGCAGGGTGTGGTGGTGGCACCTGTGGAGTGGGGGCCTGAGGGATGGAGGAAGGAGACTTGGTGCCTGAGCTGCAGGGCGGCGGCGGGGTCTTGCTCTTCCGGGTCCGGGGGGACTTGCGGATGGGGGCGTCAGTCGGTCTGTTCCTGGGGGAGGGTGTCCGGGGGCGAGGGGCACTCCGCTCCGTGTGGGTGGGCTTCCTCTTCCCCTGAATGCTGGATCAGCTGGATCGGAGGGGAAGAGGCCGAGGTCACTGAGGAAGAGCCGCTGTGTCTTTGGGGTTGCAGGTGAGGCAAGGGAGGGGGCTTTGGAGGGAGAGGCAACTGAGGACTGCGCAGTGCTCGTGGATGCGTGTGTGTGTGCCTGGGCCCCATCCCCTGTGAGTGTGGTTTCAGTCCCCTGACTGTGCGTGCGTGTGCATCTTGTTTGTGGTGTGTGTGTCTGTGTGCTGCTCGTGTCTGTGCTGGTGTGTGCCTGTGCCGGTGTGTGTGTGCTTGGGACAGGTAAGGTGCTGGGGAGTGTGGATGGGGCAGAGGCAGGAGGGGTGAGGGACTGTTGGAGGAGGGACACTGCTGCCGTCAGGGAGGAGTCCATGGACCTATTGCCCCTCTGTAGGGCAGACATGCCCGATGAGATGCCCTCCATGAACGACACCAGCTGAGTCAACAGAGTGGTGTGTGCATGGAGGACACTCAGCATCGCTGTCTGCCCTACATGGAGCTGGCGAAGGAGGTACACAGACTCCTCACTCAGGGCAGCAGGGGACACAGGGGCAGGGGGTGCGGTGCCTGGCCCGAAGGAGACACGCTCCCGAACATGGGAGCCTCCACGGACCTCGGGAATGGGAGCCGATGGGAGGGCGGTGGTGGTGGTGGTGGCGGGGACAGCAACACTAGCTGGGGTGTGGTGGCTGCTGACACCCGCATCCACAAGGGAGTCATCCTCCGAGCTGCTGTGGTCCTCAGCTGAGGTGGATGGTGCTGAGGACTCCTCGGTGTGGCTCCCCTCGCCCTCCGTGCCACTGGGTCCCTCCGACCACTCCTCGGCTGCTGACCCAGTCTGGCTCTGCGGCTCCTCCTGGTCCGTGGAGCTGTCCCCTCCTGTGGCTGTGGATGTATCTGCAAACAATAGGGAAACAGACAGACATCAGTCACCTGCACCGAACGCACACACCACAGTAAGTACAGCACATTACAGTGCAAGCCCTGGCATCCTTAGTTGAACATTGCCAAAAGTGCCCAAACAGAATAGGAGTAGCCAATTGTCAGTCTGATGGTCAACCATGGCACTCACATCCCTCCTGGCCTTGCACACATCTGTCTGGTGTCTGTTGGATGGCAATACCCCAGTGTGGACACATGCACCACCTACACAGTAGTTGGACAGTGCAGAAAACACGGTGAAGCATGTGAACATGCACACATCACAACTCTTGCCACTGAGTCAGTACAGGTGTCCGGATGAAAGGGATGCCCAGAGTCAAATATGAAATGCATGTGATGCATACCAGCGACAGACACCATGATGCACCCATGTCCTGATAGCCATTGCCACAATGGTGTGCATGTAGCACATGTCACTCCCCTGCAGGATCACTCATAGGAAGTTACATGCCATGGCACAGGCATGCCTGCTAAGTCATACATCACTGTCTCCAGTCACATGGGCAGGGCAGCCAGACAACAACAGTCTGCACTGTGTCACAATAGTAGGTCATGGGGAATGCAAGTCCTGGAGCTGAACAAGTGCACATGTACATCCCCCACACACCACATCATCTGAACCCTTATCTGTCCACGTCATACCGATTGGACATATGGGAGACCTGTAACACAACCCTCTGAACCTGAGCACCTCACAATCTGCTGTGAATGGGAAACAGCTGCCTGAACTTCACATTCGCATACCCCAGTCTGCACGGTCAGGTGATCAAACACCTATGTGTCACCCAAGTATCGTCTACTATGGTCACATCTCCGGTGGCATGCTGAGCCCCAACCGAGAGACACCCCAGCAGTCATGACAAGGAAGCCACAGCACACTGACACAGAGGCAGACACCTGAGGGGACATATCACTGAGCACAACGTGTCAGCTGATACACGGGAGTGGGAGTACAGAGTGTATTGTATGGCCTGGAGTAGGCATGACTGTCCTGCCCCACATGAATGAGGGATGAGCCCTGGACAGTAGGCAGCTGGCTAAGTATGTGTGACACACGTAATATACACACTCCTGGGGCCCAAGCATTGTTCCCACCCGCAGCATGGGTGTGTGCCAGATACCCCAGGCACATGTGGTGGATCAGCTCAGCAATTGGACCACATATCAAAGTAACACGCAGATTACATGTCAGAACACAGGCATTGTGTAAGCAAAGGACCCACCCATGATGCCCACCACAGAGTTAGGGGAACAGATGCTGTCCCCCACCTTGAGTCAAGCAAACTGCAAGGACACAGTACCCAAGTGACACAATTCCCTGACTGCAAGGGCCACACCTGGGTATCAGATGAGGAGTGGGCAGTGCACAATCGAGGGACATGGGTCCTGGACCACATGACTGATGTACTGTGGAAGTTCAACCAGGCCAGAGGAGGGCACATAGCATGGCAGACAAAGTTCACAATGCAGTCATGGACTCACCCCCTCCTTGCTGCTCTCTAGCCTTCAGCTGCCCATCCAGATCAGGGAAGACCACCGCCAGGATCCTGAGCATGTGGGGGGTCAGGGTCCGGTGTCCGCCCCTCCTGCGAGGAGGCGACAGCTTCAGCTGGACCCGTGCGATCCTCCGGGTCCAGCCCCGAAGGTCCTGCCACCTCTTCTGGCAGTTGCGGATCCGGCGCTTGTAGTCCCCCACGGATCTCACTGCCCGGACGATGGTCAGCCATATCTTCTGCTTCTGGTGGGCATCAACCTGTGAGGAAGACAAAGTGAGAATGCCATTACTACACATGCAACATATCCGTGCATTACACAGTTGGATATACATGTCTCAATCACAGGGGCACATGATGTACACAGGCAGTGCAACGATGGCTATGGACAGTATGCCAGCAGTTACTACATGGTATCATTGCCTGGGAAGTAAAACCTTGTTTAAATGCACTGTCACTGCACTATACCTGTTCAGTGCATGTAACTACACACTATGGGGGGTGACAACTACTCAGTGAGCCTGCTAGCCAGTGGCGTGCAGACTGTTAGCCTTGCTAGTCAGACAACATGCACATTTAGTAAGGCAGTGGACAGCACACTCACCTGCTCCCCTGCTTTCCCATACAGCTTGCTGTACTGTGGAAGGAGGCTGTCCAGCAGGGCCTGGTTCTCCTCAGTGCTGAAGGCTGGGGCTCTCTCCACAGTACGTGCCATTGCAGGGTCCAGAGGGTGCAGATACAGCAGCAGTGGTGGTGGCAGATGTCGTCCTGGAGCATGTAGTGCAGGCAAGTGAGCTCTCAGGGGAACAGCCAGCATTATATGTGTGCTGCAGAGGCAGATACTATCCCATGTGTCCAAAGTGATAGGTCCAAGTCTTTAGCATCTTCTGAATCTGGCCAATCCATGGAATTGCACCACTTACACACGCCCACAGCATCCTTCAAAAGTTCAACTTCATGACACCCATGAATTTGCAACATTGTTGTGGGTGACCAACTGAATTTCCAGCATCAGACTCGTTCAAGATTTGAAAACGCGTCCGTTGCCAGGCCAGGCCATAGCCAATGGGTGCGCACCGATCGGTCCATTGCTGTTCAACGCGTATTGCGGATACAACGCGTACCCGCTCACATTGAATGCAATGGGCCGGCCGGGCACACCGATCGGTCCATTGCTGTTCAACGAGTACCCGGATACAACGCGTACCCGCTCACATTGAATGCAATGGGCCGGCCGGGCACACTGATCGGTCCATTGCTGTTCAACGCGTATTGCGGATACAACGGGTACCCGCTCACATTGAATGCAATGGGCCGGCCGGGCACACCGATCGGTCCATTGCTGTTCAATGCGTACCCGGATACAATGCGTACCCGCTCACATTGAATGCAATGGGCCGGCCGGGCACACCGATCGGTCCATTGCTGTTCAACGCGTACCCGGATACAACGCGTACCCGCTCACATTGAATGCAATGGGCCGGCCGGGCACACCGATCGGTCCATTGCTGTTCAACGCGTATTGCGGATACAACGCGTACCCGCTCACATTGAATGCAATGGGCCGGCCGGGCACACCGATCGGTCCATTGCTGTTCAACGCGTATTGCGGATACAACGCGTACCCGCTCACATTGAATGCAATGGGCCAGCCGGGCACACCGATCGGTCCATTGCTGTTCAACGCGTATTGCGGATACAACGCGTACCCGCTCACATTGAATGCAATGGGCCGGCCGGGCACACCGATCGGTCCATTGCTGTTCAACGCGTACCCGGATACAACGCGTACCCGCTCACATTGAATGCAATGGGCCGGCCGGGCACACCGATCGGTCCATTGCTGTACAACGCGTCCCTGTACAAGTCACTGGCATATGTCACCATGCCTGTCACAGGTGAATATATGCCAGCAACATATACTTCCCAGGGAGTGAGGGGCACACCTACAACACCACACCCTGTCCACACTGTATCCTGAGGCATGTAAGGCTGCATTACCTATTCCGTGTATGGGGGTGAACATGTTGTTCTGTGGGTGGCACTTGGGGGCAGCCACTCCCAGGCTGTGCACGTGTTCATGGGGACAGAATCCTTGGTGTTTCATGTACATGACCACTGTGATGTGCAACTGTTCATTTCTGTGCATGTGGCATGGTCACATTTCACGGTGGTGTATGTGTATGTCATGTCACATACCCCCTGAGTCCCATGTGTGACGGTATGTACGTCCCAGGGTGACCCATTGCCACAATGGTGATGGTCCTCCACAGTCTGTGTGCATGTTGTGTTTACAATGTCTCTGATTCCATGTGCACAATGGGAGACAGTCTCCACATCCACGTTGTTTGTGCATGGACTTTGATGTTGTACGTGTGTGTGTCACAGACGTCCATGTCTGTCCTGCAGAGGCAACAGGGACCACTACCTGTGGGGGTCATGGTTGTTTTGCTGTGGTGTATTCATGATACACCATGTCATGCCAGTGTCCATGTGGCAATACAGGGTCCCTGGGAATCTACCTGTCGTTGAGCTGTGATGCCTGGGGCACATCTGTCCTCACATGTCACTGTGGGGTGTGTTTGGAACGTGGCAGCAGGAGATGGGAACTGTGACACGGCCTCATGATATCCCATGGCACAACCTGGGACTTGTTGATGCCACTTGTTGAACTGTGATGTTAGATGTTGGCCATGTATGTGCCATACATGTCCTTACGGAACTGCACACATCATGTACTTGTGCCTCATAATGATGTATCATGTGATATTGAGTATGGTCAATGCCACATATGTGGGGTGACTGACAATCTTTCTTTCTTCACCTATGCACTGCAGGGCACCAGCTGTCCATAGACCATTCCCTGACCTTGCAACCATGGTGGAACGGGACTGCATCCGACGGTACCGCTTCACCAGGCCGCTGATTGAGGTGTTGACGGTGCGGTTGGCCCCACATTTGCAAGCTGGCCGGACATACCCTACAGCGCTGACCCCCAAGGTGAAGGTGATGGCAGCCCTACACTTCTTTGCCACCGGTACCTTTCAACACACTGTGGCGACTGCTGGTGGGATGTCACAGACCATGTTCAGCCGTGTGCTCCGCGATGTTTTGGAGGCTATGTTGATTTACCTGAACCAGTACATCTATTTCCCTAGACTCCAACAACTCACTGACGTGAAGAGTGACTTCTATGCCCTGGGGAGGATGCCGCATGTCATTGGCTCCATTGATGGGACACATGTTGCTTTGGTACCACCACAGGCCCAAGAGCAGGCATACAGGAACCGCAAACACTACCACTCGGTCAATGCACTGGTGGTATGTCTTGCAGATATGAGCATCTCACACGTCTGTGCCCGTTTCCCCGGTTCTGCACACGATGCCTACGTGATGAGGAGTAGTCGCATCCCGAGGATGATGTCACAGATGCGGAACCAGCGTGCCTGGCTTGTTGGTGTGTACTGACTTAGTGCCATTGTGTGTGTTCTGCAATGTAGTGTTCCACCCTCTTTTCCAACTCAGCTAATGTGCAATTGTCTGTATGTAGGTGACTCCGGATACCCCAACATGCCGTGGTTGCTGACGCCCCTCAGGAACCCTGTGACACCAGGCCAGATGCGCTACAATGAGGCACATGGTCGGACCAGGAGAGTGATTGAGCGGACCTTTGGTCTCCTGAAGAGCCGCTTCCGCTGCCTGGACAAGACAGGAGGGGCCCTCCCATATGCCCCAGCAAAGGTGTGCAAGATTGTCATCGTCTGCTGCATGCTACACAACCTGGCAGTGCGGAAGGAGTTGCCTCTCATCCTGGATGACGATGACCAACATCCGCCACCTGTGGAGGATCCTGGTCTGGACCACGATGCCAGTGATGATGATGATGATGATGATGGTGATGTCCGCACACAGCTCATCACCAACTTCTTCAGCTGAATGTGAGTATCCAGAGATGTCATGTCAATGATGTGAGTATGCATGATATGTGTTGGTGGTGCTCTGGTGCTGTTTGAGTGTGTCCATGTGCTACATGACTGTATGCGTGTAGCGATGTGTCCTTACAGGTAGTCTGTACTCCCCAACAGTGTTGACATGCTAACTTGGTTCTGGGTGGGTATCTTGTGACATGTATTGGGCATGAGTATTGCAGTTCTGTCCTGTTCTTCAGTGCTTTTGACTGTGTTTCATTTCTGTCCTTCACAGGGTACTTTCAGAGTGGTTTGGTCAACTGTGATCCCCAACACCGTGATTCGACTTCCAGGGTGGTAGCTGTCGTGTCCCTACAGGTGATGTGCGCCACACCCATGGACTTCCTTCCTTCTACACTTGTTGACTGTGTGCCCGCTGCCAGGTGGGATTGCCTTGCATCTGTAGTGGTTACAACATGTTGCAAATGTGTAATAAACCTGTGCTTCACTTTGTGATGTGCGTTGTCTGTGGTCACACATCTGACTGACATTTGCTTACTGCACCAGTGGGCTAGTTGACAGAGACTGTGAATAGGTGTTGTGTCTGTGCATTGCACCGTATTTCCTGGCAACATCAGTGTAGGCGATGAGTCAGATGGGCTAGGTGTGTATATGTTGTGTAGCCCTGGTGGTGTGTCTCCCTCATATGTGTCACGTTGCCATGACTCACATGCCTGTGTTGTACTTGCTGTAGCAGTTAGCATGCACAGTGTAATTTCGCAGGTCATCATCTCCATGACAGGAACCACGTTGGAATCACAACAGAGGCAGGTATGGTGTATTAGTGTGTTTATTGTCATACAGTGTGTGTGTATAGTGCACAGGATGGTGGGTGCTGTACATTTTGATTTCAATCCTAAGTTCCTAGATGAATTGGAAGTCCTGGTAGCAGATATGTCCAGAATAAAGTCCACAGTCATCTGATACATTGGTCCAACTTGTACTCCCCATGTCATGTGGGGGAGTTGTGTTGCAGTCAACAGGGTGAACAGTTTGCGCACAAAGGTGATTATCCAGTACAGGTTTTGGCTTCCTGGGGGTTGCACATGGCCATCGGCCTCTCACTTGCCCCTCCTCGGACGACCCCTCTTCTTTGGGGGGGACCCTCAAGTGCAGGCTGCTGCGGTGCAGGGGACTCTCCGCCAGAGTCATCCTCCCTCCCTGTGGCAGTTGCAGTTGTTTCAGCACCAGATGTTGTGGGCACACAGGGAGGTGTTGACTGGTTGCTGCTCATCTGGCGGAGGCATTGTAATATGTCCCTATGCACCGCCGTCATCTCTTGCAGTGTGTCCCACTTGGACTCCACGCGGGACATGTGCGAGTCCAAGCGGGCATGATGGGCAGCCTGCTGCTGTTTAATGTCCCTGAGGAGCCCCACTACCTGGCTGAGCTCTCCGGTGCTGGACTGGTACGCATCGGCTATGCGTACCAGTTGTGGGTCATCATGCAGTCCAGACCCCTCTGCGATCAGTGACCTATGTCTCCCACCCTTCCCACCACCCCTGGCGACACGTGCAGTACCTGAGGTGGCACGCACAGGTGACCCTGGGCCCCCTTGGGGGTTGTTGGTGGTGTTGGTGTCCATAGCCCCACGTTGGTCCAGGGTCCCTGTGCTGGTGGTGGTGGTGCTCCTTGGTCTGTCCGTGTCAGCAGGGGTGGTATGTGTGTTGACAGTCGTTGGAGGGGTGGGTGCAGGGGGTGCAGCTGGTGGTCCTGCTGGTGCTGCATGATGACTTGCTCCGGAGGTGCCAGGTAGGTCTTCGTCATCCGAGGAGGGCAGAGGCTGTTCCACACCAGTGAGCTCCGTTTCCCCTTGAGCCTGGGACAGGGACTCCTCAGCGTCTGCTGCTGTGTCCCCATCATCACCTGTTTTTGGGAGACACACACAATGTATGTTATGTTTCTGCAGGCATGAATGGTTGACACACATGACAGTTGTGACTGTACCTCTGGATGCGGGCCTGTACATTGCATTGTCCTAAGTTGTCACAGTCAGAGGTTGATATTGGTGTAGCACATTGTCCTGCATACTTTGGGCATTTCTATATGAATGTTGGGGTGTGTACATGGTCTGCATTGGTTGTATTTGGTTGACATCCGGCCCTCCTTCCCACCCAGCCAGATATTCCACCATGGAACGTGCTTCCATTGCAGGGAGTGCAAGTTGTCTTTCAGGATGTCAGTCAGTGGTGTCCTGCTGTTGGTTGGTGCACAGTTGCCAGCAGGGCCTTGTGCTCCCCACAGCAGTACCCAGTGTCAGCCATCTTGTCAGTTCTTGTCCACTCCCTGTGATGTGCGCATGGTTCAGGGTGGTGTTGATGGGACAGTTGTGGGGGTGACCAATATCTGTGACTACCACTCCCATCATGCTATTGCCTCCACCCCACTTCCCAGCATGCCCATACTTACTTGCTTTTGGGTGGACTTCACTGTGTGTGAGTGTGAGAGCAATGGCAAGATGGCTGACAGTGGTGTCCTGCTGTTGGTTGGTGCCCAGTTCCCAGCAGGGCCATGTGCTCCCCACAACTGAGCACCAGTGTCAGCCATCTTTGAAGTGGCTTTTGACTCCCTGTGAGGTGTGCATGCTTGGGTGTGAGCTTGCTGGGCCATGTGGGTGGGGGATGTTGGGCTGTGACTACCACTCCCATCATGCTATTGCCTCCACCCCACCTCCCAGCATGCCCATACTTGCTTGCTTTTGGGTGGACTTCACTGTGTGTGTGAGTGTGAGAGCAATGGCAAGATGGCTGACAGTGGTGTCCTGCTGTTGGTTGGTGCCCAGTTCCCAGCAGGGCCATGTGCTCCCTACAACTGAGCACCAGTGTCAGCCATCTTTGTAGTGGCTTTTGACTCCCTGTGAGGTGTGCATGCTTGGGTGTGAGCTTGCTGGGCCATGTGGGTGGGGGATGTTGGGCTGTGACTACCACTCCCATCATGCTATTGCCTCCACCCCACTTCCCAGCATGCCCATTCTTACTTGCTTTCGGGTGGACTTCACTGTGTGTGGGTGTAAGAGCAATGGCAAGATGGCTGACAGTGGTGTCCTGCTGTTGGTTGGTGCCCAGTTCCCAGCAGGGCCATGTGCTCCCCACAACTGAGCACCAGTGTCAGCCATCTTTGAAGTGGCTTTTGACTCCCTGTGAGGTGTGCATGCTTGGGTGTGAGCTTGCTGGGCCATGTGGGTGGGGGATGTTGGGCTGTGACTACCACTCCCATCATGCTATTGCCTCCACCCCACTTCCCAGCATGCCCATACTTACTTGCTTTTGGGTGGACTTCACTGTGTGTGAGTGTGAGAGCAATGGCAAGATGGCTGACAGTGGTGTCCTGCTGTTGGTTGGTGCCCAGTTCCCAGCAGGGCCATGTGCTCCCCACAGCAGTACCCAGTGTCAGCCATCTTGTCAGTTCTTTTCCACTCCCTGTGATGTGCGCATGGTTCAGGGTGGTGTTGATGGGACAGTTGTGGGGGTGACCAATATCTGTGACTACCACTCCCATCATGCTATTGCCTCCACCCCACTTCCCAGCATGCCCATGCTTCCTTCCTTTTGACTCTGCTTCCCTGTGGGGTTGTGTGCCTGTGCTGACAAGATGGCTGACAGTGTTATCCTGGGGTTAGTTTTGCTACAAGTCCCATGTGTGTCCCTGTGCTTCACACTGCATGACCCAGGGTTGTGGTTCTTTGTGGGATATTTGATTAGAGTGTGAGGCAATGCATTCTCCCAGGTGAGTTGTGTGGAGTTTGTGTTAGGGGTGTGTGTGATTGGAGCTGCTGGTAACTATGGTCAGTGCTGTCAGTCCTCCTTCCCACCCAGCCAGATTCTCCACCATGGAACGTGCTTCCGTTGCAGGGAGTGCAAGTTGTCTTTCAGGATGTCAGTCAGTGGTGTCCTGCTGTTGGTTGGTGCACAGTTGCCAGCAGTTCCTTGTGCTCCCCACAGCAGTAGCCAGTGTCAGCCATCTTGTCAGTTGTTTTCCACTCCCTGTGATGTGAGCATGGTTCATGGTGGTGTTGATGTGCGCATTGTGTGGGTGGGCAATATCTGTGACTACGACTCCCATGATGCTATTGGCTACACTGACTTGCCCAGCATACACAAGATTCCTTCCTTTCAGTGGGCTTCACTGTGAGGTGGTGTTGTAGTGGTGGCTACATGTCTGGATGTGTTTGTTAGTTATATTTGTGCCACTGCCTAGCTGTAGTTGTAGTTGTGTTTGTACATGTGATGACACAGTTACATATCACTATGAGATGGCATGTGTTGTGTTTATCTGACTGACATACACATTTTGGGATGATTCTGTTCTGGTTGGTGTGTATTTGCTTAGGGTGCATGGTTTGACTCTCCCCTTGACAGTGATGTGTGTGTATTGTCGCACAATATTGTGTACATTTGTTGTGTACTCACCAGGCTCTGGGATGTTTTCTAGTCCATAGACGCTCACTGGTGGTAGGATGGCCCGCACCTTCTCCTCCCAGGGCCTGAGGTATACTGGTTTGGCAGGAGGGCCACTGCCGGTGTGTTGGCTCAAGAGGTAGTCCTTCTTCAACAGCTCCCTGACCCTCCTGCGCACGTCATACCACCTGTTCTGGATGTCTACCTTTGTCCGCAAACATGGTGATTGTGCGTTCACCCTGTCGACGATCCTCTCCCACATCTTGGTTTTCTGCGACATGGGTGTCTGTTGGACCAGTGTACCAAACAGCTGTGGCTCTACCCTGAGGATCTCATCTACCAGGACTTCCAATTCACTATCTAGGAACTTATGATTCTTCTTTGGGGGCATGGTGATGGGTGGTGATGGTGAGTGATGTGTGTGTTGGTGTGCAGGTGAGGGTGTGTGAGTGTGTGTTTAGCTGGGTGTATGTGAGGGTGCTATTTGTTGAGGTGCTGATGGTGTGTGGCTTGTGTGATGGATGAGCTGTGGGTGGGTGGGTGGTTGCTGTCTGTTGTGTGCTGGCAGGTCATTAGAATTTGCAAAGGATCATGGTAGGGATTTGTGTCCTTTATATGGGTGGAGTTGTGGGTGTGTCTTTGTTCCCTGTCCCCCCCAGTATTTATTGGCTTTGTAATTGCTTGTTTGGTCTTTTTTGTGTGTTTTTCCCTTTGTACTTTTTGTGCATGTAGGAGACGTTCTTGTGACAGAGTCGGACCCTGCAGTTGTCTCGTACAAGCTTCTCCGAGTCGTTTACGCTGTGTTTGTGCTGTTTTCTATGCTGCGTACGCGTCGGTCGCGGTGTATTGGGTTGCTTCTGCTCGCAGTTTTGTATGCGTGTCGGTCGTATGGCTTGGGCTCCGTGCAACTCGGTCGTGTTTTCCACGCGTTGCATCGTACTGCGCGGGTCGGACTTTGCGGGTACGTTTCGTTCGGGTTCATTCCTGGTGCGTGTCGGTCGGTTCGATTTGCGTGGTTTTCCGGCCGGATGGCTGTTTTCCGCGCGGCTCGGTCGTTCGGCTTGTGTTCCGTACGAGTCGGTCGGATTTTGCACGCTTCTCATCGTACTTTGCGGGTCGGCCTGCACCTGTACGTGTCGGTCGGTATTAATTCCGGCTCCGAGTCGGTCGGTACGTTTTCCGGCCCGAATCGGAATCGGCCCCTCTGTGTGTCAGCCTCAGTAAAGGTTTGGTATCCACTGCCTACAGTAGCCAACCATTCCCCAAAACATCCTGACTTCCTTTTGAGTTTGAGTTGAATTCATTTGAAGAATTGCTTCCACTCCCTCTGGCAACACCTTTCTAGCTCCTTTTTCAATAATGTGTCCCAGATATTGAACTTCTTTTGACAGTATTGCAGTTTTCCTGAGAACACTTTATTTCTGTTCCCAGCCAGGTGATTCAACAAAGCAATGGTATCTTGTTTACAAGCTTCTTAGTTTTTTTCGGATGTGACAAGCAGATCATCTATGTACTGTAATAGTACTGATCTGTTGGGCATTTGCATTGACTCCAGCTTTACCAACATGATCCTGGTTCATTTCAGTCTGCATTAAATATGCATGGAAAATATGTTCCTGATAGCATTTCCATTCAAATGTTATAAATGAAATGGCTGACATCACTTTGTATAGCAGGAGATATGCTCTGCACAAGAGACTGTCAAGAACACAGTCTGGGTCATATTTAGATATGGGTTGCGTCGCTTTTGCACCAAACAATGGGGTGCATTTGTGACACAACCCTAAAATGTGATTTATCAAGCCATACAAGGCCACCTTGCGTGGCCTTGAGTGGCTTGATAAATCCATATTAATGCAATGCAGCGCAAATCGCTGCATTGTGTTACTCTGCCCCAGGGAGGCATTCTATGAGTGGTGTGTGGAAGTACCCATGCAGCACCCATGGATTTTGAACACATTCCCAGATTTACCATTACTGGTAGACCTGAGAATGCGCCAAAATGCTATGCGCTCCCAGGGGAGGCATAACGAGGAGAAATATCTTTATTTTTCCTCCTTTTTTCTTCTATATGTTCTGCATTTTGGAGCACACATCGAAAGAGGAAAATGTCTCAGGGGATTGTTTGTGTACAGGAAGATGTCCCTTCCTGCACAAAAATAATCCTGCTTACAACACAGGCACCCTTGAAGCATGGTGCAAGAATACCTCCGTTGGCGCTAGGCAGCACATTGTGCGCCAGCACTGGGAAAAGGCAGAGATGTGCTGTGTGATGTTAAATATGGCGTATTTCTTTCCTTTCCCTGTCACGCAGTGCAGCAAGGTAACTTGCTTCGCTGCACTGCGTGACTTCTACATAAATATGCCCATCTGTATATAATCTAATTTTATGTGCTAGAAGTAGATGGGGCACATATATTCTTCACTCCTGCTTTCCATGCTGGTAGGTTGATATATACCTGTGCAAAGCTAACAAATTTACCAGTCTGGCAAATTAAAAAAGCAACTGCTATTTAAACACAAGACATGTGGCTGGTCCTGTCTGGCAGGCTGATTTCACTGCAATAGTCAAAATACCAGCTGTCGAGAAGAGCAAGACAATGAGTGAACAAGCAAAAAAGCTGGACTTTCTTACATCGTTACAACTGGATTTGCCAGCTTTGTATTCTCCAAAATATTAAATTGTAGAAATAAATGTTCTTACAATTTAAGCTTTAAAACCATCCTAAACTTTGCAAGGTTTAAAAAGAACGCAAAGTCCATGAAGAAAAAAGCTTGCAACTTTGCAAAGCCTTAATGTTCAAACCCGTTGAACTAAAAAAGGTCATCAAGCTTTTCTTTTTTCCATGTAATCTATGGTGTTTCAGAGTAGATGTCTCTCAATTGGTAGGCTTGGGTTTAGGCGTGGGTATGGGATGGTAAAGGTAACTAATAAATGGGGATTTGGAGAGTTTCCCACCGAATTAAAAAAAATATGTGTGTGTGTGACTTTGCTTACTTTCAACTTTTAGAAGGCGGAGTTTGGGCTGAAGTTCTCCTGATCCTCAGTTACGGCAGATTTAGTAGTCCCAATGGGTGCCTGCAGCTTCCGTTGCCAGCCCTATCGGGATTACCACACTGTTGGTAATATGGGCTTTAGTGGGTATCTCTGGATCCAACAGTGCTTAATTTGTGCTGGTGTTGAGACAGGATATCGAGTTGGAAATGTCGACTTACACAAATATTGAGTTGGAAATATCGTGATTCAGAAATATTGACTGCACGAATATCGTGGTCAAGAATATCGAATTTAAGGTAAGAAATATTGTTTTAAAAAAATATAGAATTCATTAATATTGTTTGCAAAAATATGGTTGTTTAAAATATCGTTTTTTTAATTAGTGTTATGTATTTTAGTTTATATTTTAAATGTATGTGATGTATGTTTTTTGTATAAGTATTGTTTATGTTTTTTAATGTATGTGTTAAATTTTTAGTAGTTATCAATTTTATTTTAATTAAATTTAGCGTTTTTTAGTTCCGTATCAGGTTGTGGGTTTATAGGGGAATAGGGTGGGAAGTAATTTGGGGGGTCATTATGATGTCGGGCGGATCGCCACCGCCCGACCGGCGGTGGCGATCCGCCTGACATCTTTCCCCGCCCGCCCTCCATTTACCCCCTGCCATATTACAATGGCGGGGGACAGCGGCGGACGGAAAGACCGTCCGCCGCATTTCTGCAGGCAGGCAATCGTTCCGATTGCCTGCCGGGCGGAACTCGGGCCTAATATGGTGGCGGTGTCTGGAAGACACCGCCATCCATATTAGGATGCCTGGCGGTGAAGGCCTTTCCATGGCGGCACCGCCATGGAAAGGCATGCAGGAATTGTGGGGGGGTGGGTGGTTGCACTTGGGGGGTACCTATGGTACCCCCCTACATTGGCATGCACAAGGTGGCAGGCACCTGTCATGTTGTGCATGCCAATGCACTGCATGCATTTTTTACATTGCGGTGGGTGCTGCTGACAGCACCGCCCGCCGCAATGTAAACAATGCGGGATGCGACCGCCACGGTGGCGGTCGCATCCTAATAAGCACAGCGGGACCGCCGCACCTCTGGCGGTCGGTCCCGTTTACCGTTACGGTAAGTCCGCCCGCCATCGTAATCGGCCCCCAAATTAGAATTAGGGCTCCCGGTTTTATGGTATTTATTTTTTTAACATTTCCGTCTGTATTTATCCATATTTATTTTTTGCCCTTTTTATGTGTATATATCCATATTTATTTTGTGTTTTGTGTGTAAATGAAGTTGTAAAACTGTACAACTGTACATTTCCATATTTATTTAACTAATAGACACACACTCATACTTTGATGCCTGTCGTGATTTAGCTATTTAAGCTGCCAAATATTACCTAACAATACATCCAGTAAATATTAGCATTATACTACATATGTATGTTGACATTGCCATTATTTAAAATAATTTCATCCTTTTTTAATTTCCCATGCTGTCCATCTGCTCATCTGTTCATGAAAGACAGCACGGAGAGTCACTTCAAAGAAGCACAATTTTCTGTATTTATCCACTTTTAAAAATAAATGCAGACAGAAAACACATTGTTTTCTGTCTGTATTTATCTGTAAGAATCCGTAAAAACGAAAAACAGGGAGCCTTAATTATAATAAATTAATGAGTATTTTGTATTTATTTCATTTAGATTTTATAGTGTTATTTGTGGGAAGTAATTTATTTGTAATTAATTATTAATTGGTTGTTAATTAATATTAATTAATTAATTGATAATTTATTATGGTAATTGTGTAATTTTTTTAGGTGCGGGTTGTGGGATTTTAGGGGTATAGGGTGGGAAGTCATTTATTTTTGATTAATTAATAATTAGTTGTTAATTTATATTAATTAATTGATTGATAATTAATTATGGTAATTGTGTGATTTTATTTAGGTGTGGGTTGTGGGGTTTATGGGGTAAAGGGTGGAAAGTAATTTATTTTAAATTAATTAATAATCAGTTGTTAACTAATATTAATTAATTGATTGAAAATTAATTGTGGAAATTGTGTAATTAATTTTAGGTGCAGGTTGTGGGGTTATAGGGGTAAAGGGTGGGAAGTAATTTATGTTTAATTCATTAATAATTATTTGTTAATTTATATTAACTAATTAATTGATAATTAATTAGGGTAATTGTGTGCTTTTTCTAGGTGTGGGTTGTGGGGTTTATGGGGTAAAGGGTGGGAAGTAATTTATTTTTAATTAGTAATTAGTTCTTAATTAATATTGATTAATTAATTGAAAATTAAATATGGAATTTGTGTAATTAATTTTAGGTGTGGGTTATGTGGTTTATAGGGGTAATGTGTGGGAAGTAATTTATGTTTAATTAATTAATAATTGGTTGATCATTAATGTTTATTAATTAATTAATATTTAATTAGGGTAGTTTATATTTTTTTGTGTGTGGGTTTTACTCTTTTAGGGGTAAAGGGTGGGGAGTAAATTAATTTTACTTACTTTATAATTCGTTTTGATATATTATTAGTTTTTTAATTGAAAATACGTTTTAATTGTGTAATACATTTTTTTACAGTTTAATTTTACCAGTGGTTTGTGGGAATTATAGGGGTAAAGTGTAGGAAGCGTATTAATTTTTATGAGTTTGAATTTGTTTTTTAATTAATAATATTTCTTTAATTGGTAATTAATTATGAAAGTACATTTTTTTAATAAAATTTAGATATGGTTTATGAATTGTGTGGTGTTATAGGGTAGGAAATAAAATAAGTAAATTTATGTAATAATTAATGTTTTTGATTCTAAATGATTTCGAATAAAAATATTTCTTTGTTTGAAAATTATTTTTTATTTTATTTAATGTAATATTTGTAGGTATTTGTCATATGCATTGAACATTATAATGTGTTTTTTTAAATTTGTAATATTAAATATATTTGTATTTTAATTTTTTATATATTTATATATGTTTTTATTTATTTTGTTTTTGAAATATTTGTATTGTTAATATTTTGTTTGTTTTTACTTTTGAACTGACTGGAGTGCGAATATTAATTGTTACCCCTTGCAATTCAACATTTTCCCTACTGTTGCACTGATTGGAGTGGGAATAGTAAATTTTATCTTGCCATTATCCAACACTTTCCCTACTGTTGCACTCACTGGAGTGGGAATAGTACATTTTATCCTGCCACTATCCAACACTTTCCCTACTGTTGCACTCACTTGAGTGGGAATAGTAAGTTTTACCCCTACGCAATCCAACACTTTCCTTACTTTTGCACTCACTGGAGTGGGAATAGTAAGTTTTACCCCTCCGCTATCCAACACTTTCCCTACTGATGCACTTATTGGAGTGGGAATAGACATTTTTGCCCCTACGCAATCCAACACTTTCCTTACTGTTGCACTGACTGGAGTGGGAATAGTAAGTTTTACCTCTCCGCTATCCAACACTTTCCCTACTGTTGCACTCATTGGAGTGTGAATAGTAATTTTTACCCCTCTGCTATCCAACACTTTCCCTACTGTTACACTCACTCAAGTGGGAATAGTAAGTTGTACCTGTCCGCTGTCGAACACTTTCCCTACTGTTGTACTCACTGGAGTGGGAATAGTATGTTTTACCTCTCCGCTATCCAACACTTTCCCTACTGTTGCACTCATTGGAGTGGGAATAGTAATTTTTACCCCTACGCAATCCAACGCTTTCCCTACTTTTACACTCACTGGAGTGGGAATAGTAAGTTTTACCCCTCCGCTATCCAACACTTTCCCTACTGTTGCACTCATTGGAGTGGGAATAGTAATTTTACCCCTCTGCTATCCAACACTTTCCCTACTGTTACACTCACTCAAGTGGGAATAGTAAGTTGTACCTGTCCCCTGTCGAACACTTTCCCTACTGTTGTACTCACTGGAGTGGGAATAGTACGTTTTACCTCTCCGCTATCCAACACTTTCCCTAATGTTGCACTCATTGGAGTGGGAATAGTAATTTTTACCTCTCAGCTATCCAACACTTTCCCTACTGTTGCACTGACTGCAGTGGGAATAGTCATTTTTACCCCTCCGCTATCCAACACTTTCCCTACTGTTGCACTGACTGGAGTGGATAATTTAAGTTTAAAGATTTTTAAACAGTTTAATGTTTTAATTTATAAAAGAATGGGTTTTTTTAAAATAGATTTCATGTTATTGGTATATATATATATATATATATATATATATATATATATATATATATCTATATATATATATATATATATATATGTATATTTTTATATAATTTTAAAGTTATAAAATAAATTAAAATTAATTGTTTATTTGTTTTAAAGTAAATATGTATATATATATTGATTATTATGTATGTGTGTTTAATTTTTTAATTAAGTTTATTTGTTATATTTCCTAAAATGTTTATTAAATCTACTTTTTTTTAAATTAATTTTATTATTTAATACATTTAATATTTATTATTTTATTTTATATATAAAAAAATCGATAGTTTGTACACCTATATTTTTAACATCGATTTTTTTCTCGATATTTTGTACTTACCTGTTTAAGTATAGGGAGTTGATATTTTTGCATTCTTTATTTTTTCATTGATATTTTTTACTTCTATATTTTTTACATCAATATTCTGTCAGTGAACCATGCAGGCAGCAATAATTCTGATGCCGATATTTTTTGTTCAAATAAATTCCCCTTTTGAGTGGCATTTGAATGTGCTCCATATAGTGCTTAACTTGAGCTGGTGGTTGCAGGTGGGGCCCACAGACACTCAATTTCGGTTTCCAAAATGTATTTCACCTCATGGGACTTTAATCCAGAGCAAGAGACCACAGTGTTCGCAATTTGGGCTTTAGTGGTATCTCTGGATCCAACAGTGCTTAATTTGTGCTGGTGGTCTCTGGTGCTCAGCACTGGCTGTGGTACCCCTAAAAATGAAGGTGTCATCAGTTCTTCATAAAATCCGTGGGTTGAATTAAGGGATCACTTTAGAACGACATGTTTAATTACAGCTGAATAAACAGACCATTTCAAATCTTTGCACGCACCCCAATGAATACTGCCAATAAGCGCGGCCAATCTTTGAAGGCTCCTAATTATGGGAAGGGCTATGACTAAGCAACGCCCACTTTCTTTAAAAAATAAAGTTTAGGATTATATAACATTGCACTCTTCTGGGATCACTGACAAAATATCGATCGCACAAATATCGAGCAGACAAAATATCGTGGACAAAATATCGACTGTCAAAATATCGACTCCCTATCTCCAAACAGGTAAGTACAAAAATATCGAATACAAAATATCGTCGTTAAAAATATAGTTAGTCAAAATATCGAATTTTATAAATCTGTTAAAAGTAATGTAAAATTAATGAAATAATAGATAAAATAAAGTAAAACATACTTAAAATTAGTTAAATTACTTTAAAATTAATAAATAATCATTTTAAGTAAAAAAAATCTACATACATTTTTATTTTTTAATACATACATATATTAACATAATAATATAAAATAATAATCACTACTTTTAGCGTAGGATAGCGGAAGGGTAAAATTTACTATTCCCACTCCAAAGAGTGCGACAGTAGGGAAAGCGTTGGATAGCGTAGAGGTAAAAATTACTATTCCCACTCCAGAGAGTGCAACAGTAGGGAATGTGTTGGATAGCGGGAGGGTAAAAATTACTATTCCCACTCCAGTGAGTGCAGCAGTAGAAGCGTTGGATAGCATAGGGGTAAAATTTACTATTCCCACTCCAGAGAGTGCAACAGTAGGAAGCGTTGGATAGCGTAGGGTAAAATTACTATTCCCACTCCAGAGAGTGCAACAGTAGGGAAAGTGTTGGATAGCGGGAGGGTAAAATTACTATTCCCACTCCAGTTAGTGCAACAGTAGGGAAAGCGTTGGATAGCATAGGAGTAAAATTACTATTCCCACTCCAGAGAGTGCAACAGTAGGGAAATAGTTGGATAGCGGGAGGGTTTAAACTACTATTCCCACTCCAGAGAGTGCAACAGTAGGGACAGGAGTAGGATAGCGGGAGGGTTAAAATTACTATTCCCACTCCAGTGAGTGCAACAGTAGGGAAAGTAATATTTTAATATTTTACTAAAAAATAATTAATTATCAATACTAATAAATATTATTAATAACACTAATTACCAATTACAAAATCTTTAATAATTAATTTATTATAAATACAATACATATTATTTATTAAAAATTAATTACCTATTAATAAATCATTAACAACCAATTAATAATCATTACCAGATTTGTATAAATATTTAAATAAATACCAATTAATATTTAATTACCAGTAAATTAAGTATCAATACAAAAAAATATTTTCTATAATTAACTAATTACAATTAAATTACTTCCCCCACATTCCCCTATAAACCCACATCCCGCTACAACTATTTAATTAATAGAAATAACATAATTACCAATAAATCAATTAAAAAAATTAATTGCCAATTAATAAAATGTATTTACCAATTAATAATTAATTAACAATAAATTAATTATCAATACCAATTAATATTAATTAATATGTACTTAATTTCAATTAAATTATTTCCCACCCTATTCCCCTATAAACCCACATCCCGCTACAACTATTTAATTAATAGAATTAACATAATTACCAATGAATCAATTAAAAAAAAAAATTACCAATTAATAAAATGTTATTACTAATTAATAATTAATTAACAATAAATTAATTATCAATACCAATTAATATTTATTAATATGTACTTAATTTCAATTAAATTACTTCCCACCCTATTCCCCTATAAACCCACTACCCGCTTCGGAATTAAATTACGCAAAAATTAAATAACATAAAATTCATTGCTTTAAAAAAATTAAACATACATTACAACAACTAATATACACTTTTAACACATATACTAACATTCAATACACTTAGAAAAAATTCGATATATATATTTTGTTTTTTATATGCAAATTTTATTGATTTTAAAACATATTAACAATCAGCCAAGACACGGAAGTCACAAGTATGAGTTCATTCACATAAGCATTATACCCCCCAATCACGATCCCCATAAAATTACGTTGGCAGAGTTTGGAGCCAGGTTAATCGGGACCCCCACACATTCCCCAACCACTTCCCCCACACTTTGCGGTATTTCTTGACGCACCCCTTTGCTTTATAGAGGGCGTTTTCTTGGGTCGCACACCAGTCTACCCCTCTTCGCCACCTCTCCAGGATAGGCGGGTCAGGGCTTATCCATGCCGCCGCAATGTCCCGCTTGGCCACCATCATAGCTGTGTTGAGAAATAACTTTTCATTCCTGGACCCATCCAGCCCATCCGTAATCCCCAGCAAGGAGTGCCGAGGGTCGTGAGGCACCTCCCACCCTAATACCTCCATTAGCTCCGCTTCAATGGATCCCCAGAACTGCCCCAAACGGGGGCATAGCCAAACCATATGGAAGAAGTCGGCCGGGGTATGGTTGCATCTTGCGCATGACGCATCTGGGCGCAAACCCGCTCGATGCAGACGCATGGGAGTGAGGTAAGCAACGTGTAGGTAATAAAACTGGATCAACTTGAGTTTGGCGGAGACAGTGACTATTCTGGGAGCCATAAGGGCATCTCGCCAATCCACCTCATCAAGGCGGCCCACCCATTCCACCCATTGATCCCTCAGCTTGTCCAGGGTTGTGGGAGTGTTGTTAATTAGAGTACGGTAAATGCGGGAGACCCCCCCCTACCCAAGTCTCCCATCGTCGTCTGAGCCTCAATGGGGCTGGATTCGGGGAACCTCATGTCGCCCGTGATGTGTATGTGGAGGGCATGTCTCAACTGCAAATATTTGTAGAACTGGGATGAGTGTAGGGAATAGCACGTTTGGAGTTCCTGGAAGGACAACATATGGTCCCCTGCCCATACGTCCCCTAGCTGGGAGATGCCAATAAGGTCCCAAGTTTTGAACCCCCGCAGCCCACTAACCTCCCGGAGCCAAGCCCCCTTCCAAAGAGGAGTACACTGGGTCAGCTTCCCGGTCCACCCAGTATGACGGAGCGAGGCCCGCCAGGCCAACAACACAGAGCATGTCACATCAGGTAGTCGGGACGGAATGGGCTCCCCATACAACATGGCTTGGATGTCCATGAGCCCCAATTCGCTCAGTTCAAGCCTATAGGCTGGGTCCGACCAGCCCCCGTTGAACCAGTCGTGGACTACTAGGAGGCGTACCGCCAGGTAGTACAAGTACAGGTGCGTCATCCCCATGCCGCCATCGTAGGAGGGAATCTGGCAAACCGACAAAGCCACTCGGGCCCTTCCTCCGCTCCAGAGAAACTTAGTAATTAGGCTGTCCAGTTCCCTGAACCAGGCCCTGGAGAAACAGAAGGGGGCATTCTGTAGGACAAAAAGGAATCTGGGGAGGATCATCATTTTAAACAGAGCCACCCTCCCCAGGGGGTTCAGAGGTAGCGTTTTCCATTTAAGGAGGTCTTCCTTGCCCTCTTGACTAGCGGAGCCACATTGAGGGACCAACCCAGCTCTGGAAGAAGGGTGATCCAAATCCCCAGATATTTAAAGGACTGCCTCCGGAGTGGTATGGTGGACTGCCAATCGAAGCACTCTCTAGAGAGATGCAAGGGGACTAACACAGACTTCTCGGGGTTTAGCCGCAACCCTGAGGCCTGTTCGAAGACATGCAGGATCCGGAGACACTGTGGCCCAGAAGAGGCGGGGTCGGACAAGAAGACAAGGACATCGTCCGCGTATAGTGCAATCTTGTCCGTGTCCGTGTTGGGCCATTCCCATCCACGGAGGCGGTCTTCAGCCGGCATTAGGGATGCCAAGGGCTCCATCGCCAGGGCGAACAGCAAGGGAGAAAGGGGACATCCCTGCCTAGTGCCCCTGGCGATGGGGAAGGCCTCCGACAGCACCCCGTTAACCAAGACTCGTGCCCTCGGGCGGGCGTACAAGACCTGGACCAAAGAACGGAAATGAGGCCCGAACCCCATCGCGGTCAGCACGCCCTGAAGGTAGACCAGTCCACTGAGTCGAACGCTTTTTCGAAGTCTATGGATAGGAGTGCCAAAAAGGGGGTAAGCAGGTGCCGATTTGCCAAAGCCAACTGCAGTCTTCGAAGGCAGTGGCGGGTCCCCCGCTGGGGCACGAACCCGCATTGATCCGGGTGCACCAATGAGACCAAGTAGGGTTTTAGCCGTTGGGCCAAAATAGTGGCGTAGAGTTTAATCTCGGTATTAAGGAGGGATATAGGGCGGTAGTCTGCACACAGTCGGGAGGGAGGCTGAGACTTCGGGAGAACCACGATGGTGGCAATGTCCGCCTCCGGCGGAAACAAGCCTCTTTCCAAGGTTTCTTTAAATAAATTAACTAGGTGGGGCCCGAGGGTATCTCAGTATGCCGCATAATATTCCTGCGGAAGGCCGTCCGGACCCGGTGTCTTACCCGGGGAGACCAGGGCGATCGCTTCCTCAATTTCCTTCAAGGAGAAGGGCCGCTCTAGATCTTTCTGGGCCGCTGGTTCCAGCCTGGGGAGGCATACCCCACCTCGGCCGAGGAGAGCAGCAACGGACAATTCGGGGGTTTGTGCAGTATACAACATCCGATAGTAAGCCACAAAGGCATTTGCCATTGCCACGGGAGCGCATTGCACCGCTCCAGCTGCGTCCACCACCTCTGGGATGATACGATTCGCCCTAGGGTATGTAGCCAACCTGTGTAGGATCGTCCCGTTCTTATCCCCCCAGCCGTAAACTCTGGCTACCGAGGACCTCCATAGGAGCTTAGCCGCATCCAGAGACAATTGCTTAATGTCATCCCGGATGAGTGCCAGTTGTCGGGATTGAGCTGCGTCGATTGATGTAGATAGTAGCTGTTCCAAGCGAAGCGCCTGCGCTTCCTTGGAGGAGATTTCCTGCAGCTGCGATTGTCTCTGGCTCCTAAGCTGTCGCTTTGCGAAGCCTCGTATGGTCGCCTTCCCAGCCTCCCATAGGGTACCCGGAGAGGCCACCGATCCTTCATTGGTAGCAAAGTACCGTACAAGCTCTTTCCCTACCTCCTTCCGGAAACCTTTATCCTGGAGAAGCCAGGCATTCATCCTCCATGTTTGGCGGGCTGTGGGAGCTAAGGAGTATCGGGGAGTGGTCGGAAATGCCTCTGGGGAGAATACGAACATCAGCAATCAATGAACAGTCGGGCGCGGGGACAAAGATCGCATCTATGCGCGCTTGGGTATGGTGAGCCGCAGAGGTATGTGTAAATTGGACGCTGCGTGGGTGCCATGTGCGCCATGCATCGCAAAGCCCCAGGGACTCGGACCAGTTTCGTAATTGTTTCGCATTCGCCGCCCGAGCGGCAGATGGAGGTCCTGACGTGTCAAGGGCCGGGGATAAAACAGCGTTAAAATCTCCCGCAATGACCATGTTACCTGTTGGCACGCTATGTAGCAGGGCAGCAGTGTGCGAGAGTGTAGGCGCAAGCCTGGTGGGAGGGGCATATATCGACATGAGTGTAAGGGGTGTACCAGCCAGCGACCCACAAACTGTCACTGATGAGTCTTGAGGGTCATAGATCGCTTGGGTGAGGACAAAGGGCAGTGTGCGCCTTAGAAGTATTGCAACCCCTCGCGAGCCCCTGGAAAAGCCGGAGTGCCATACCCTATCGTAGCCATAGCGAGCCAAGAAGGGGCAGCAGTTGCCCATGAGGTGTGTTTCCTGAAGCATGAGGATGTCTGCGTGGAGGCGCTGCGCATACCTTAAGACCGCTGTGCGTTTGTGCCGATCCAAAAGGCCATTGACGTTCCACGACAACACGTGGAGAGACACCATTGGGGAAGCGTTATCTGTCATGGTAAGCAGATCTTGGTCTAGGGGGAGCGTGCGGCTTTGGGGTACAGGCGCGCTTGGGGGCCTATAGCGGTGCGTGCGATCACTTACTATGGGGACACACCCGTCCCTCCCACCAGTACTTTGCGTCATTCCGTGATAGCTGAAACAAAAACTAACAAAAAGCAAAACAACATTTAGGGAAAAACTCTCCCAAACCCTCCCCTCGCCCCCAACCCCCACCCTACACTTCAGGAACAGAAGCATCTGTCGACCCCCTAGTAAACAACACCCAATACTCAGGGCGAACAACCAAACTAAAATGCCTGGGAATGGGGAAGCGTGGAGGACCCCTCCTCATGAGCGGATGCTTATTGACAATGATCATCGGGAAGTTAGGAACAGATCAAGGACAGTGTGCCATCTCCGGCCGCGGAGCAAGGCCCGGCGGGCAGAGACTGGTTCAGGCTGGGTCCCTCAACAGCATCGGGCTACAGGAGAGGTCTGAGTCTGGGAGGTCAATCACAGAGGGCCGGGACACGTCGCCTCTGTCGTCCAATCGGCCGGATGAACCTGAGCGCCTCCCGTTCGGCACTCCCTCCTCAACTTGGGTTGGCCGCTGTGTGTGACCCGGTGGGGAATCCGAACAGGCCCGCCTCCGGTCACGGCGCCTGCGGGAGCGGTTGCGAGGAGGCTGAGGAGCGGAAAGAGCGGAGCGGCCTAGCCCGCCCCCACCTCCCCCCGCCCACAGCGCGACCCTCAGGCCACAGAGGGCGTTCCTCCGTCGCCCAAGTCCAAGCCTCCGTCGGATTGTCGAAGAACAATGTCTTGTTCTCAAATACCACCCTCAGGCGGGCCGGGAAGAGGAGCCGATACTGAATATTGAGTGCCCTCAACTTTTGCTTGACCTCTCCAAAGGAGCGCCGCTGGCTCTGGACTTCACGGGTATAGTCTGGAAAGATCATAATGGCGCAGTTTTCATGGAGGAGCCGCTGTTGCTTACGGGCTTCAGATAGGATGGTGTCTCTGTCTTTGAAATTAAGGACCCGCATTATAATCGGGCGGGAGGGAGCCCCAGGCATTGGCCTGGGGGCCAGGGACCGATGAGCCCTTTCGATCGCAAACCACGAGGACAAAGCTCCCTCGGGGATCCACGACCTCAGCCACTTCTCCAGAAAGTCCGCTGTACGACCCTGCTCCGCTCCCTCCGGAAAGCCCACCAGGCGGAGGTTGTTGCGTCTAGACCTGTTTTCCGCGTCTTCCGCCCGGTGGTGCAACTCCTGAGTGTGGGACTGAAGACGGGCCACCTACCCCTTAAGTTGCTGCACGTCGTCTTCCACCGAGGAAATCCTGGACTCAGTCTCCTTAATCCGGGCATTTGCGTTGCGAAGATCCTGTCTGATGAGAGTCACGTCTACTCTGACCTCGGCAATTTTGCCCTCCACCGAGGTCTGGGATGTGTGGATGGCCTGGAGGATGGTGGCCAGCTCGGCAGACGGAGGAGCATCCTGCCCTGCCATTACCCCAGCAGCCCCCCCCTCTGGGGTGGTGAAACGGTCCATTTTGGTCTGGGTGGCGGGGACCTTCGCAGTTCTGTCCGTTCTGCCCATGGTCTGCCCCCAGGGATGACCGGGCTCTCAATGACCTCCCAGCCGGCTCCCACTCTGGACCCCACCCAGCGTCCGCAGGGACAATGACAGCTCTGGGACTGATGTGACAAACGATCACAAGAACACAGTAATGGGCAGCGCCCGGCCCGGGAAGGAGAGATCCAAACAGGTCAACCCGCCTCTACCGCTAGTCACTGGAGGTCCGCCAGGAATGGGGGAGAGGGGAAGGAGACGGGGCGAGCAGAGGGGGGCCGCGCTGACCAGGGCCTCCACGCACCCACCTGCCGCCCGACCGACGGCCGAATCCTCCACCCAAAGCCCGGTGCCTCGGCACCCCCACTCCCCACCTCCACTTCAAGGCGCAGGCGCTCGTTGTGGGCCTCCCACCGACCGACGATGGGGCCCCGCAGCAGCAACACAGGCCCTAAATCCAACGGGGGCAGGCAGGAATCAAGTCGACCTCACCGCGTGGCCTCCATAGGGTCTACACCTCCAGCGACGTCGCTCAAGCGTAGGGGACAGCGGGGGAGCCCCGCTCCCAACAGGCCGCCCAAAGGCACCGATGATATCCCCCGTGGAAGGCCACTGCCCCAGCAGATCCCCCGGCAAGTAGGGCCCACGATGCAAAGTCCAAGGCCTCACCCAAGAAAGGACCCCAGAACGGATAATCGCCAGGGGCAGGTTGGGTCCGTGCGACGTCGGCAGCAAGGGAGCAGGCAGGGAGCAGGCAGCAAGACAATGCACCCCACCCCCGCTAGGAGCGGAGCTGAAGGGAACTCAGGAAAGAACAGGTCCCCGGGTCGGGGGGATAGGCAACCTGCCCAGGGGTCACAGTCACAGAGCCGATCCGGCTTAAAGTCCGCAAGAGCCGAAGAATGGGTGATATAGGTCCCTCCCAGCACTCCGCTGCCCGAGTGGTGCAGCCGAAACTCCCCTGTGGTGCGGATAACTCTCCACCACCCCTCCGCCGCCATCCGCTCACCACCTAAAGTTCCCCAGGGACGGAAGGTAGGTCCCAGACCAGAGGGTGCATGGGCTGTCAGGCACGAGGGCAGCGGCAGGGAGCCAGGCCCCAAAGCGGAGGCCCCCCAGGACCACGCTGCCGACCGCAGCTCGATCACAGTCTGATTCTAATGCAGGGGAGGGAGATCCCCGCCACCCCGCCGCACACCGCACCTTCCAGCGACTCCCTGCGCCCCACTCACCGGAGGGGGGAACTTCCAGAGCCAGCAGCAGAGGCCTCCAGGCCTTGGAGTGTCGCAGGAGCCCCCCGCTGTCCGAGCCGACAGCCGAACCCGGGGGAGCTTCCCCCGTGTGGACCACAGACCCCAGGCCGAGCCCCGCACCGCCCGCTCCTCCAATCTCCAACAAGGAGGCAGGGGGCAGTACCGGACGGAGGCCGCAGGTTGAGCCTCACCGTCTATTATCGCGCTTCCAGGCCCTTCCGACTCCTCCTCCCGCAGATGACAGACTCCGTAGCGGCGCGGCGGCGGCGGCGCCCGCTACCTCACAATGCTCCTCCCCGATGAGCGAGGCGGGGCGGAGGAACAGGCCACAGGATGCCGGCACGGGCCGCAGATCGAGCCCCGAATCCGCAGCGGCGCAGCGGCGCAGCGGCGCAGCGGCGCAGCGGCGCCCGTCACCTCCCCGATGCTCAGCTCCGGCGCCCGGGAAAGCAGGGAGCGAGCTCCGCCCCGATGAGAGAGGCGAGGCAGGAGAACAGGCCGCAAGACGCCAGCACGGGCCGGTCGCAGGAAACGGCCAAAACAGTCAAGGCCAGCTGCCAAAAGGTAACGGGTACAGCTCTGGGGTTCAGATTGCTGCAGATGTCGGCGGATCGTGGCACGGATGACGGAGGGGTCCAGAGCACTCCTAAGGTGCGACCGCCATCTTGACGTGCCAAGCCACGCCTCCGAAAAAATTCGATATTATTAAAAATTCAATATTTTTTAATGCCTATATTATGTACTTCGATATTTTAACAATCGATATTACTTACCTTAATTTCGATATTTTTAACGACTTTGGGGCCGATTCCGATTCAGGCTGGAAATCTCTCCGACCGAGCCGGACTCGGAGAGATTTCCGACCGAATCGGACCCTAGCAGCCCGACCGAATGAGTACGATGCGCACGTATGCCATCGGACTCGATTCGGTCGGACTCCCATTGAAGTCAATGGGAGCCTGTCGTACAATGCGTACGCGGGCTCCCATTGACTCAATGGGTGCGAGGCGAACAGGGGCGCCCCCTACAGCGTGTACGCGGTGAAGCGACTCGCGCCGTACACGCACAGGTAGGGGGGACCCATGGGTCCCCCTGTGTGCGACTCGCGCGGCTACGCGTACATGGGAGTCCGACACGGACCCCCAAAGTACGGCTCCGACTGCTCCTTCCGAGCCGGACGGCGCGAGTCGGTCGGACTGCTCCCGGCGCGCATCGTACTTGCCCGGCCGGGGAACGTCTCCATTGCGTGGTGCGAGGCGTGTCCGAGCGGAGTCGGTCGGAGCGGTCGGCTTTTGCGTACGAGTCGGTCGGTGCGGTTGGGTCTCGCGAGCGAGTCGGTCGGGGTTTTCGCATCGTACTCGCTCGCCCGGACGCACGTACGAATCGGTCGGGAAACAGGGCTCCGAATCGGATCCGGTAAAGCCGAATCCGATTCGGAGCCCTACCGGCCGGGATCGGAATCGGCCCCTATGTCTATTTACCCTCTTCTGCTAGCACATACCAAAAAACGCACCCACTCTCTGCATGTTTCTGCGGAACAATTGTGGTACAACATTAAAGGGCCTGCTACCAAAATCAGCCAATGGACCAGATGTGTATTAAAGCATTCTGTATGTGAGAAGTCCTCGCTGCTCAATGTAGTAGGTTTTAGCCATGCAAAATCCCAAATAGCCTTGTATTAAAAAAAACAAAAAACTGCAATTTGCCCAAGCAATTACAAATTGCAGTATCAGCGCTGAGCCCTTGCAAACCACAAGGCAATAACAGCTGTGAGGGCT
This sequence comes from Calotriton arnoldi, assembly GCA_963921515.1. Lineage (NCBI taxonomy): Eukaryota > Metazoa > Chordata > Amphibia > Caudata > Salamandridae > Calotriton > Calotriton arnoldi. The sequence goes on along the minus strand of CAWUFW010007893.1, from coordinate 25,013 downwards.
GCTACGCTCCTTAGCAACTCATAAGGTAATATATAAATGACTTGCAACCACTCTTGCAGTCTCAAATCACTGAATGGCTGCCATCTAAAATGGATGTTTCATAACCATTTATGAAATGGAACTTGTCCATGGTGGGACGCTGTGTGGGGCTCACTCTCAAGATCTGGGGGATTATACAGTGATCTAATGGAAGGCTGCATCTTCCTGTACAGGATGAGGCAGTGCTTAATTAAAAGAATAAGTGCTGGGGTCCTTGTCAGGAGGCCATCGCAGTTTGCACCATACATTGCCACTGTACTAACACAACTACTATCCATCACACTGCTGCAAGTTTAACAATTCAGACTGTTCGAGGCCGCCAAAGCTTTAAGAATGGCTTGGGAGGCAGGTATTAGTTGTTTTTAATGTATATTGAATTAGCATACAACTGTTTTTCTGCTCATCTTTAAATTAAATTGCACAAACAGTGCCACCATGTGGCAGCTGTCATAAGTGCAGGTTACGGCAATTAAGTGCCAGTGTCGGCAATTAAGCGCCGGTGCCGAGCACCCGAAACCACTGGCTCAAATTAAGCACTGGGATGAGGTCACAATACGAGCATATTGTGAAAGTGACTGCCGAGAAGGATGTCCGTTGGTCCATGATAGACTTTACCCCTTTCATAAATATTTTAATACAGCTTGTTTATGCTCTGCTGGAATGAGATATAGAGACCATCGCCAAGACATGAAAGTAATAATGCTAATAATAATAATAACAATAATAATTATAATAGCCAAAAAGGCTAACGACTAGTGGACTGATTTATACGTTGGTGGAGAGGAAACTCAGTTGAAACAGTGATGGAGTTCCCTCCCTGCCAACATAGTGGTCCGGCCACCCAATTTAAATTTGGGAGGACCATAGTTTTGAAGATGGTGGACACTACTCAGTCTCCGTCCGTGGTCAAACCCCTCTTATGGCCTCGTGTAGGAAGGGCTGTCAGAGGTTTGGCTGTATGCCCCACCACCAAATTTATATGGGCGGACATAGAGCCATTTTCCAGTGCCCGTCACGGCCAGGACACCCTGCAGTAAAAGTGCTGAATACCCACCTTGCAATGGGAGAAAACTTCCATAATGTGGAGGGCATTGTTTTTATATTTTTAAATAAAAAACAAAACTTTGTAAAAATGCTGTACTGCTCCGTCATGTTGATGGAGCTGTGCGGCAAACTTACAATGAGTTGATAGGAACCACCTTGATGGTGGCTCCTGCCAATGCTAGAAATATCCGCCGAGCCAGCGAACAGTTCAAAGTTTGGTCGGCAGCCCCTCCATTGGGGCGACAGAGTAATTTTTTTCGCAGCCTTGGCTGAGAGCCGGCTGACCTTCAATTTATATATCAGGCCCTAAGCCTAGTAGGCAACATAAAAGGTTATAGAGAGACCAGCTGAGAGACCAAAGAGTGACAAACATTACAGGCAAGTGTAGCGCAAGGCCAAGACCAAGTGACGGGGCACTGTGCTAACTAATCAGTGAAGAGTATAGTAACCATAGAGTAAATCAGATATGTATACAGTACAGTCTTTGAAAATAGAAAACAGCAAAGTATTCCTCAGTAGATTCCAGGAAGGTTGGGGGGAACAGACACTGACAAGGGATAAAAGGTGGAAAAGGATTAGTTTATCAGGAATTTCTCAGCCAGACGGATTTGACTTTCTTGAAGGTGGCTGGCGAAGGGTTGGAGCATTTTTCCGGCGGTAGTAAGTTCCATATTTTGAGTGCACCACTAGAAAATGAATGAGGTTAGGTTTTTTGCTTCTTAAATCTAAGAGGTTCCAGGAGTAGGACACAGTTTCCTCCTTATAGGGTGATTTATGCATCACATATTATGGGTGCCAAAGTGCATGGCTCTATGGGTAATGCAGACTACTTTGAGAAAGCATTCCGCCTCTATTGGGAGCCATTTGAGAGCGATTAGAACACGGGTGATGTCGTCAAAATGTCTTGCTCCAGAGACCAATCTAGCTTCTGCGTTTAGAGTGATCTTCATTGGTGCTAAGTGTGATTTTGGGGTACTAATTAGGGTCGCATTGTCGTAATCAAGCCTTAATAAAACTAGGGTTTGGACTGCATTTTTGAAGTATGGTGGTGGGATGAAAGGTTTGACTCTTGTCAGCAGTCTTAGTTGATATATAGTGCTTTTTGATGTGGATTTGACGTAGGATTGCAGGTTCAGATTCCTGTTCAGAGTGAACACCAGAGATTTGGACCCATCAATAATTCCGGGCCTGCAGTCTAGTGTGTCAAGTGAATTGAGCCTCTCTTGAACTGAGCGAGAGCTGTATGAAGGTGGGATGACTGGTAAAACAAATTTGCAAAGACAAATTGACCAATGTGCAGAACCATATTTGCAGCATACCCCACAAATATCCAGAAGCAAATGCGCATCTTCATTTCCAAAAGAATCATGCAGAATAAAATCTTCTAGGCAAATTAATAAAATAAAAACTAATAAGAACCAATGTGGAAGCTATAGTGGTATATGGCGTGCTAAAGAGAGTTTAGAAGTCACAAAAATGCAATGCATAATCTTCTGAAAACATTTCAGTAAGTGCTGACAACTTTCTTCTTGAACGCATTCCTGTCTCAATGTCACATGCTTGTTGCTCGGCTGTAGTGCATTCACTCTTAGGGCATGTTCTTTCAAACAGAAAATTGAATTCCCCAATTAATAAAACATGAGGACCAAATTGTAAGAAGACAATATTATTTACGGAGGATCACACAATTTGGACAAGTGGGGCTGTCGAGATTCAAAAGACAGGTTTTCCGATGAAAACTTCACAACTTGGATAGTATATAATTCGATACATCTACTTAAACTGCCTCTCACCTGCCCAGCCACATTCCTACCAGGCAACCACTAAATCTGAACCCACCACCAAATGTATTAGAAAAAACACAGCCTAGTACACCTAAAAAGTGCTGCCATATTTTTGAAAAAAGATATTACTTACCTTCACTAGTCATTTATTTTTTGCGCGAAATGGAAACGTTAGCTCAATTGTGCAAGGTAAAGCCAAATCTGCCAACGGTGACCTCAGCCTGCATGCCACCTGTGTCCATGAAGCCGTGCCTTTCATCAGAGATTCCAGGCACCTGGCAAATTTCTTTATACAACGCAACTTTGTTGTTTGCCCTGGCTTGTGTGCTCCACCCCTCTCATCTCCGCCAGACAGCAGGTAAAGAAGTAAAGTATGCCACTGCCATGCACAAATGCCCAGACTCAGAGAAAACAAGCATTTTCAATGCAAAAGGGCTCACATTCACGCAAGTTTGAGCTATTGGCATTGTAAATGACAATGCCTTTATTTATGTTTTGGGTTTTAAAACATAAATAAAGGCATTGTCATTTACAATACTAATAGCTTAAACTCTCGCAAATGCGAGACCTATTGCATTGCAATAAAGGGCCTTCTCAACAGCTTGTTAGATTGTAAAAATCAGAGGAAGAGACAGGACTGCAACGTCTTCAAAGTAGTGATAAATAGTGCAGTGAAAAAGACGTGTAAGTGTTGTAAATTACACAGACAGTGAAGTGAGAGTTACATATGATCCAAGCTATAAACACTAACAAAATGCTCCAACACCTTTCGCTCTGTGATTACACTGTTGCGGCTCAGGAGAAAGAGCGGGAGGGGAGCTATTTCCTGCTCTCTCCATGATTTGAGTGTGCAGTGTGGCATTGCGTAATGTCATTGCTATCTTTGGCCTAATAAAAAACACTCCAGCTGTAGTAGATCACTGGCTTCACCTCCTGGTGCAGGGAGGCCTGTGCTTTATGGTGGGAGAGAGGGATGGTCTCAGCTGCAGCTCCGGCCTCATACAGTGCCCCTGCTATTACTAGTGAGCGAGAGGCGCAGAGTTGGTGGTATTGATATTGGTGGTGGTGGTATTGGTATTGGTGGTGGTGGTGGTATTGGTATTGGTGTTATTGGTGGTGCTGGTATTGGTGGTGCTGGTATTTGTGGTGGTACTGTTGGTGGTGGTATTGGTGGCATTGGTGGTGGTGGTATTGGTGGTGGTGGTATTGATGTTGGCAGTATTGGTGGTGGTGGGATTGGTGGTATTGGTATTGGTGGTGGTATCAGTGGTGGTGGTACTGGTATTCTTGGTGGTAGTATTGGTAGTGGTATTGGTATTGTGGTGGTGGTACTGGTATTGGTGGTGGTGGTATAGGTATTGGTGGTGGTATTGGTATTGGTGGTGGTGGTGGTATTGGCGGTGGTGGTAATGGTGGTGGGGTATTGGTATTGGTGGTATTGGTGGTGGTGGTATTGGTGGTGGTGGTCGTATTGGTGGTGGTATTTGTGTTATTGGTGGTGGTATTGGTATTGGTGGTGGTATTGGTGGTGGTATTGTATTGGTACTGGTGGTGGTATTGGTATTGGTGGTGGTATTGGTGGGGTGGTATTGGTATTAGTGGTGGTGGTATTGGTATTGTGGTGGTGGTGGTAGTATTGGTGGTGGTGGTATTGGTGGTGGTGGTGGTATTGGTGGTGGTGGTGGTATTGGTGATGGTGGTGGTATTGGTGGTGGTGGTATTGGTGGTGGTATTTGTGGTATTGGTGGTGGTATTGATGGTGGTGGTGGTATTGGTGGTGGTGGTGGTATCGGTGGTGGTGGTATGCGTGGTGGGATTGGTGGTATTGGTGGTGGTGGGATTGGTATTGGTATTGGTGGTGGGGGTATTAGTGGTGGTGGTATTGATGGTATTGGTATTGGTATTGGTATTGGTGGTGGTGGTATTGATGGTTGCAGTGGTATTGGTGGTGGTGGAATTGTATTAGTGGTGGTATTGGTATTGGTGGTGGTATTGGTATTGGTGGTGGTGGTGGTATTGGCGGTGGTGGTAATGGTGGTGGGGTATTGGTATTGGTGGTATTGGTGGTGGTGGTGGTGGTATTGGTGGTGGTGGTATTGGTGGTGGTATTGGTGGTGGTGGTCGTATTGGTGGTGGTGTTGGTGGTGGTATTTGTGTTGTTGGTGGTGGTGGTATTAGTGGTGTTGGTGGTAGTGGTGTTGTTGGTGGTATTGGTGGTTTTGGTAGGGGTGGTGGTATTGTGGTGGTGGTATTCGTGGTATTGGTGGTGGTGGTATTGGTGGTGGTATTGGTGGTGGTGATATTGGTGGTGGTGGTATTGGTGGTGTTATTGGTGGTGGTATTGGTGGTGGTGGTGGCATTGGTGGTGGTATTGGTGGTGGTATTGGTGGTATTGGTGTGATTGGTGGTGTTGATATTGGTGGTGGTATTGGTGGTGGTGGTATTGGTGGTGGAATTGTTGGTGGTGGTATTGGTGGTGATGGTATTGGTGGTGGTGGTGGTATTGGTGGTGGTATTGGTATTGTTGGTGGTATTGGTGGTGGTGGTATTGGTGGTATTGATATTGGCAGTGGTATTGGCGGTGGTGGTGGTATTGGTGGTGGTGGTGGTATTAATGGAGGTGGTGGTGTTATTGGTGGTGTTATTGGTGGTGGTATTGGTGGTGGTGGAGGTGGTGGTAATGATGGTGGTGGTGGTATTTGTGGTGGTGATGGTATTGGTGGTGGTGGTGGTATTGGTGGTGGTGATGGTATTGGTGGTGGTGGTGGTATTGGTGGTGATGGTGGTATTAATGGAGGTGGTGGTATTGGTGGTGGTGTTATTGGTGGTGGTGGTATTGGTGGTGGTATTGGTGATGGTGGTATTAGTGGTGGTGTTGGTGGTGTTGGTGGTATTGGTGGTGGTATTGGTGGTGGTGGAGGTGGTGGTATTGATGGTGGTGATGGTATCAGTGGTGGTGATGGTATTGGTGTTGGTGGTGGTAGTGGTATTGGTGATGGTAGTGGCATTGGTGGTGGTATTAGTGGTGTTGATGGTGGTGGTGTTTTGGTGGTAGTATTGGTGGTTTTGGCGGTGGTGGTGGTATTGGCGGTGGTGGTATTGGTGGTGATATTGGTGGTGGTGGAGGTCTTGGTGGTGGTGGTATTGATGGTGTTATTGGTGGAGTTGGTGGTATTGGTGGTGGTGGTATTGGCGGCAGTGGTGGTATTGGTGGTGGAATTGGTACTGGTGGTGGTGGTATTGGTGGTGTCGGTATTGGTGGTGGTATTTGTGGTGATTGTATTGGTGGTGGTATTGGTGGTGTTGGTATTGGTGGTGATGGTATTGGTGGTGGTGGTATTGGTGGTATTGATATTGGCAGTGGTATTGGCAGTGGTGGTGGTATTGGTGGTTGTGGTGGTATTAATGGAGGTGGTGGTGTTATTGGTGGTGGTATTGGTGGTGGTATTGGTGGTGGTGGTATTAGTGGTGGTGTTGGTGGTATTGGTGGTGGTATTGGTGGTGGTGGAGGTGGTGGTAATGATGGTGGTGGTGGTATTTGTGGTGGTGATGGTATTGGTGGTGGTGGTGGTATTGGTGGTGGTGGTGGTATTGATGGTGGTAGTGGTATTGGTGGTGGTGATGGTATTGGTGGTGGTGGTGGTATTGGTGGTGGTGGTGGTATTAATGGAGGTGGTGGTATTGGTGGTGGTGTTATTGGTGGTGGTGGTATTGGTGGTGGTATTGGTGATGGTGGTATTAGTGGTGGTGTTGGTGGTATTGGTGGTGGTATTGGTGGTGGTGGAGGTGGTGGTATTGATGGTGGTGATGGTATCAGTGGTGGTGATGGTATTGGTGTTGGTGGTGGTAGTGGTATTGGTGATGGTAGTGGCATTGGTGGTGGTATTGGTGGTGTTGATGGTGGTGGTGTTTTGGTGGTAGTATTGGTGGTTTTGGCAGTGGTGGTGGTATTGGCGGTGGTGGTATTGGTGGTGATATTGGTGGTGGTGGTGGTCTTGGTGGTGGTGGTATTGGTGGTGTTATTGGTGGAGGTGGTGGTATTGGTGGTGGTGGTATTGGCGGCAGTGGTGGTATTGGTGGTGGTATTGGTACTGGTGGTGGTGGTATTGGTGGTGTCGGTATTGGTGGTGGTATTTGTGGTGATTGTATTGGTGGTGGTATTGGTGGTGTTGGTATTGGTGGTGGTGGTATTGGTGGTGGTGGTATTGTTGGTGGTATTGGTTGTGGTGGAGGTGGTGGTATTGATGGTGGTGGTGGTGGTATTGGTGGTAGTGGTATTGGTGGTGGTAGTATTGGTGGTGGAATTGGTGGTGGTGGTATTGGTGGTATTGGTGGTATTGGTGGTGTTATTGGTGGTGGTATTTGTTGTGGTGGAGGTGGTGGTATTGATGGTGGTGATGGTATTGGTGGTGGTGGTATTGGTGGTGGTATTGGTGGTGCTATTGGTGCTGATATTGGTGGTGGTGCTATTGGTGGTGGTATTGGTGGTGGTGGTGGTACTGGTGGTGGTGGTAGTGGTATTGGTGTTGGTATTGGTGGTGTAGATGGTGGTGGTGTTGGTGGTATTGGTGGTGGTGGTATTGGTGGTGGTATTGATGATGGTGGTATTGGTGGTGGTGGTATTGGTGGTGATGGTATTAGTGGTGGTAGTGTTGTTCCTAATAAAACAGGCTTTTGAAAACAACCCGTCAGGTGGCTTTAGTACAGATGACATGTAACACAGATGTGCTGTTGTCAGCTTCAGCCCATTAGCACATGATTATGTGCTACGTGGGATTCACATGACTTAATTTGCTAATCATTTATAAATCCATTTTACTTGGGGGGGGTTGAAACAGATACAAGATAATGCTGGGTTAAAGTGATTGAAAGCAGGAGCCCTTGTTACGGGGGCGGACGTGCTGCTTAAAAAAACACAGGGGTTTTAGGTGAAGTAGTACATGTCCGGCCTGCAGTAAGAGAAACTCAATAAAGTAAATAGTGCTTCACTGCTTACAGACTAAATAACACGTCCCGTGTAACAACTGAAGTCAAAAAGCCAGTCGCCATGGGAGTGTACAAATGAAGACAAGGACGTACTAAGGAGGGACTAACAAGCCTATTAACGAATACGAAGGCAGCATTTACGAAAGACAATGACACAAGCAAATAAAAAATATGGGAGGGGAGTGGGCGTGGCTTCTCTCCCATACTCTACTACAGTAGTATTGCATAGCTATGAGTGAATGCGCGCTGCCGCTAGGCTCAACCTAAAAAATACATGGAATTTTCTCTTATTTCTTGCATTCCTGTGAGAGGTGACTGACTGCAGGCCTTGAGAAGAAATAATACCTTCACAGCAGCCAGCAATGAGTGTGTGCAATGTTAGCCTTTTATGTGCAGGGGACTGTGACCCCATCATTTTATTACCAAGTAGGCTGAATTCCTTGAGCCCCTGTTTAGGCAGTGCCACTGGCCACTGACCACTGAGACTGCCTTTGATACTTGTGTCTCATTGATCACCAAGACAGCATCAGGAAACAAATGTACACTTTCATTTTCGGTTCCTTCTCCAGCAACTTATCAGCAAATGTGAGGTTATGGAGGGGCTGAATGTAAAACACGGGATTAACCCTTTGATGTTACCTGCAGCCAAACGGTGTATGGTGTCATTTCTATTACTCCTAAACCTGCGACTTACAATCCATGATTAAATCTCTCACCCATCCCAAAACTTGGCAGCTGCAACCAAAACAAAGAAAGTGTACAGAAGTATTTTGCTTCCTCTAAATGGTACAGTGCCATGCAGGAAACCTTTGGTGTGTAGTTAAAAGATGAAGCTTCTTTTACCTGCATCTGTAATGTAAAGAGGTCACAGCCACGTTTGGACAATAGTGTTACTCCATTCACCACTACAAGCAAAAATTTAAAGCTGGTGATCCATTCATAGTGTAGAAGGGGAGAAGATGAGGATGGCTCAGATGGGGCTGGAAGCTTCATACCAAGGCAGCGAAATAGAATAGGCTCTCTGATGGACAAACAAAGTAATAGGGAATACCTGTGATAGGATTCACACAATGATAAGGAAGACAGTGTGATAGGGGAGATCGAGTGAAACGATTGAGACTCTAATAGGGGAAAAGTGTGGTAAGGGAAATAGAGTGACAGTTTTGGCACCCTAACAATGAAGACAGTGTGATAGGGCAGACAGTGTGATTGCAGTGACACCGTGTTAAGAAGGATCAATGAAAAGAGGAGAACTGTGAAAGTGATGGCAGTGTGATAGAAAAGTGAATGAGTAAGCACTGTGATGAAAATGATAAAGAGTTTGGAGGGCACTGTGATGAAAATGCCCTGGGAAAGGATACTCAGTGTGACTGGAGAATTAGTGGTCTAGTTGAGGCAGTGTGAGAGGGGAAGCTCTGCGAAAGAGGAATGCCTGTGATAGGAGAGGCAGTTTGTTGCAAGAGGCCATGTCCTACAGGAACCAGTGCATTAGTGTCCGAGTGAGAGGAGAGAGTGATGAAGGGAGAAGCAATTATTGAGGTGCGCATACAATAGATGGGACACTGCAACAGGGAGTCAATGCCTGGTAGTGAAGTCAAGCTATTTGAAGTGCTCCCCACAAAACACCATTAATAAATAAATGGACATGAAAGGAATGCACCTGACATATACTGTGGAAGAGGACTTGCAGCCATGTCTTTTCCCCCTTTAAAGGGCCCGAGATGCTAAATCATCGCAAGTGAGATGCATGGATTTGGAATTCAGGCAGAGCTCACACTCACAATAGGCTTATTGTCAGACCTGGTTGAAAGAGCTGTAACTTGAACTCCAAGTCTGCAAAGCAGATCATGGGAGCTGCAGAGACTTCGGAACGTAATCCTAACTCAGGGGGAGATTGCGTGCAAACTCCTTTGTTTGATGTAAAGAGTCACTTTGCACACATTTGAGTTCTGTTTTGGTGTTATTAACTTCTTTTCAAATGTATTGTTTTAATTATTTTGCTCATGTCCCGTGATGTATTGTCATAGAGTGACATCAATTCTGTGATGTGATCAAATACAGTAATTAATTCCTGCGCCTAATAATTTTAAATTCTTGAGATTTCTGCCTTAATATGGGCAGTGCATCCTTCCCTCTTCTGTGTTTACACATTGTTTGCCTAGGTGCCACCATATTCTGCACCTGTACTCCATTCACATATGGCCTAAACCACAAATATGTACTGCAAAATAAATACTGCTTGCTTATTGCAGTTGCACATGTAATTATGACAATGCGTTATGCTTCATGTAGTATGATATTGTGCTCTTAGCAAATTTTTTCCTAAAATGTGTACTGTTTTAGCTTAAGCCTAGTGATTTTCTGCATGGATGATTATAGGTAAGAATGGAGATTATTCTCATACCACATCACAAATTACTGCTTTACTTTCTCACATAGCTTATGAAACTGTACAAATACAGCGTCTTCAGCTTTCTGAGACAGAGGTGCATTTTAGCGACCAGGGAGCTAGTTTCTTCACCACCAAGGACAGTGACTGAAAACATGCTGGTTTGTCGCAGACTTTGCAGGCCTTACAGACGTGCAGCAATGAATTGATGTATGACGTTGCTATGCATGCTCTCTAACGCAGCCTTTACCACACATGGTCAATATATTTAAGGTGAGCACATCGCATATACATATACATATATATACACACACCCACACACTCATATATATATATATGTAAGTAGGTAATACACATGCAGACACACACATGTATATATATATGTGTGTGTATAACCTACCTACATATATATATATATACACACACACACATACATATACATATATATATGTATATGTATGTGTGTGTGTATTACCTACGGTGGTCGCTGGTAGGCGCTTTTAGTTAGGACCTGGTTTCAATAGGAAGAGTGTTTTTTGTTTTGCCAATAACTTTAATGCCGCTTGACGAAACTTCACAAAAGTTAAAAACATATTCTTCGGTTTGTTCAACTGCTGTGTCGAAAGTTTCGGGTTGATCCGTTAAGCGGGGGCTGATAAAAAAGGGGGGCCCCAAAACGATTTTTCTCTACAAATTTTGCCCTGGGTATTTTGAACACGACTACAGCCCAAACCGCTGAACGGAATTACACCAAATTTGGCAGAAAGCTAGATGTTGGTCTACAAAGCATGCTTTTTGGAATTTGGTGTATATTCGTTCAGTAGTTTTAGAGATGTTAAAGGGCAAAGAAATATAGATATATAGGAAGGCAGATCCTTACAGTGGACTCGCAGATCCGCGTGCCAAAGAAATATTGTGAATGGCTGGCTGCAACCTCACACAAAAGTTGCGGTCACCATTTTGTTGGGTGGGGTGGGAAAATGAGAGCACAAAAACACATAAGGAGTCAGTATACAGGTATCCTGACCCCATAGGCCAGATAGAGGGGTCCATTAGGGACCCCTGGTTGGCAAAAAATTGCAAAAAAAATTCCCATCTGATACGTGGATCTACGGATCCACCCATGAGTCTCAGTGCAGCCCCCTGTGTAAATTCTCGGATCCAGAAAAAAGATCCACGGAACCAGAAATAAAATATAAATCACCCACTGCATCCAACCGCATGCTGCGTACAGCCGAAGGTCGAGTGCAGCTTGTGTTTGGGTGCATGTGGCAGGTTTGGTGGTAGAGCCTGGCCATAGGCCAGGCACTGCAGCCAAAGCCCCACCACACACAGCCGAAGGCCATGCGCGGCACTGGTATATTAAAGAGCGTGCAAAAAAAAAAATTTACTGAAAAAAAACAAAGGTTACAGGGTTGTTATAGTTAGGTTCTGAATTTACTTGCACAAAACCATAGAAATTCTGCAGTTATAGTTATACTTATAGTTAAACGTATCTGAAGAAACTATAGCTTGCTCTATTAAGTAACTTAAGGCAACAAATCATTGTTTTTTAACATAAGTTTAACTGTAAGTATAACTATAACTGCTGAATTTCTATGGTTTTGTGCGAGTAAATTCAGAACCTAACGATAACGTCTTATGTATATATATATTCAATGAAAAAAACAAAGGTTAAAGCTTATTTATAGTTAGGAAAAATTATTTTCCCTATAAAAACTAAGTTTAAACTACAGAAACTATAAAAATGTTAAAGTTATATTTATAACTTTCATTTAGAAAGTATCCATCACCTTCAAATTATTATAAGTAACAGACCTCTTTTCACACTCTTTTAAGCTCAATAACTAGACATCACTAACTATAACTCACGACTCACGCACTATGTTCTCACAAAAAATGATTCTCCACAGTACACCACTACACTGTACGAGACTCTGTGCCACTCTACAGCACGACACTGCACACAACACTGAACAATACTCTACTCTACTCTACTGAAATCCACTCTCTGCCACTACACTCTACAGCACTCTACTACATTCTATGCCACTCTATGCCGCTCTATGACACTCTACTTGATGACACTCCACCACACTCCATTTCAATCTTTAACCTTTTTTCATTGACTCTATCTATCTATCTATATATGTCTCACGAAAAACATCTTCGTGTTTGGAGAAGAAGTATATCGGCAGAACAATGGGACTGCAATGGGTTTTTCATTCAGTCCCAGTTATGCCTGCCTGGCAATGGGTTGGTGGGAGAAGGAGGTGGCATGGAAAACAGAAAATGATTCAGCATTAGTTAAAATCATAAGTTGGATCAGATTTATAGATGATCTGTTTATCATCTGGGACGGTACAGCGTCTGAATTTCAGCAATACTTTGAAATAATTAACAACAGTGAGACAAATCTGAAATTCACTTATGAAATCAGCAGTGAGCGAATTGTTTTTTTGGACACCGAAATCTACATAAAGGCAAATCAAATCCATACAACGCTGCATCGGAAAAGCACAGCAACCAATGCCACCTTAGAAGCAACAAGCTTCCACCAACAATCTTTAATTTCCAGCATCCCCTATGGGGAGTTTTTAAGGCTCCGAAGAATCTGCAGTGAAGAAAGTGAATGGCAAAAACATAGCATGGATACAGCTGCAAGATTCAAAAGAAGGAAATATAATCCGGGAGTAATTAAAGGATGTTGGGAAAGAACGAATCAAAAAACCAGGGAAGAGTGCCCCATGTGAAAGGAACATTGCTGGAGTTGCGCCAAGCTTCCGACACAACTCCAGCAATGCGTCAGTTTTGTGCCGACAGATACGTCAGTGAAAACTGACTTATCTGTCATTCCTTGCGCCATGATGCGTCATACAGTAAATATGACGCATCGATGATGTCGCAAGGATGGTGCACTGAGAAGTGTCACATCGCTGCTTTGTCGCAGCAATGCGACACTTCTCATAAATAAGGCCCCCAATATCCTACTCCAGTGAGTGCTGACCATCATTTTCCTGGAGCAAGCATTCATTTCCCGGACTCACCCCCGCGCGGTCTAGCCCCCGTCCAAGAGTGCGGAGGCAAGGGTGTTTTGGAGTGGCTATAAATAAAGCTCCAGCAGTCTGATTTATTTTCCCTGAAATAATTTTCCTTGTCTTTTCGACTGTTGCGTTTTTATGGACTGAAACTCTATAGGGAATACAATACATTTTAAATAATGTTGTGTGTAGTGCTGCTGTGAATAATCTTGCCCCTTTTTACTAACGATGTACCCTATTTGGGTGAGAGTGTCTGTTTTGCCTTGTTGAATTCGATCTATTATGGCACACATCCCAGCATTGCGTAAGAGGACTACCTGGTTATTTTGCAATTGTTGGGGTTTATTGGTGAGGATCCGCCACTGGTCCAAGATATTATGCCGGAGGTCCTCACTAGATAAAATGTCGACAGATAGGTCACCAGACTTATTGTGCTTATGTTAGTTGTTCAACAATGCATATTGAGCTTTACAGACATAGGGGCAGATTTACAAGCCCCTTGCACTTTTTGTGACGCACTGGCAGCGCATTTCTCTGCCTCATATTTACAAGGACAGGAAAAGCCACACTGCGTGGCTTTTCCTGTCCTTGTAAATACGGCCCCTTTACACGCAGCATTTTGCGTGAAAGGGGCGTTCCATGGGTGTTGCTGTGGGTGTTCCCACGCAACACCCATGGAACCAGACACATTTCCAGATTTATGAGGACTCGTAAACCTGGAAATGCGTCAGTATGCTACGTCACCCTAGGGGTGGCGCAGCGAGGCGCAACGAGGAGAAATGTTTTCATTTCTCCTCGTTTTTTTTCTCTTTCAATGCGTGCTGCATTCTACAGCACGCATTGAAAGAGAAAAATGCCTGTAGTGATTGTTTTTGTGCAGGAAGGTGCCCCTTCCTGCACAAAAACAATCTCCCCATGACGCAGGCATCTGGGTGCCTGCGCCGGCGCATGGCAGCTGTTTGTGCGCCAGCGCAGGGGAGAGCACAGGAATGCGACATATCATTGTAAATATGTTGCATTCCTGTGCTCTGAAAGTACCGCAGCGTGGCGCAGCCCAAGGGCTTGCGGTGCCACGCTGCGGCACTTCCTTGTAAATCTGCCCCATAGTGTGTATTGGTGTTAAGGGCAGCGACACTGGAAGTAACTTTTTTATGTTAACGTATCATATGCACTTATCCAGTATGTATAATAAGTTAAAGCAACATGGCGTCCGCTAGGTTGACAAATGCCGGTCTCAAGGCGGAAACGCATCCTAGTTTGGCTAACCTTGTATGAATAAACATGTGCAGTGGGATTCCGAGTGTCGGTCCTGTTCTTTACTTTGGAGCAGGTTTTGGAGGAATATATATACATATGTATAAATATATATATAATAGAACTCCTGTTCTAAAATATGAGGTACTTTGTTATTTATCATACCATAATAAGGAAAATGAAACAATATTATTGCACTTGCATGTTATTTAAATTTAGATGAATTACTAATGTATAGTATCCTAGTACCACTACAATTTGAATGTTATATATTTTTAATGTCAAAAGTAACATTCATTTAGGTTTAATAGATCATTGTTGAGTGGCGCTTCGATAGAATTTCTTACTGAAGTAATGTATTTCAATGGATGTATTGGCACTCCAAGATGGCGGTGATATTTACCGTGAGAAGCCTTTGGCAGTTTTTATGTTTCTTTTGAATCACATGATATTTATGGAGGAAATGATGATGCTTCTTGAACAAGGTTGTGACGTACAATCGAAAAGCGTTGACTAGCGTTCATCTTTAATACAATCTCGAGGAGCCACGTTTGGAGTGCCGTGCCTGTTGTTCTGTAATTACGAACAGGAGTTCTATTATAGATTTCGAGGAGTTGGCGGACACCTCTTTCTGCAGAACCACCGGCGTTCTGGTAGCACGCCAGCATCTGCCATTGGAGGTTAATATATATATTCAAGACATACATAGAGACTGTCTTGAATTGCTGGCATGTGGGGTCGGCTCCTCGTTCAATCCACCAAATTCCGATCACTATTTCGAAACCAGATGCCAACACTCCAAGCTCAAAAGCGGTGTGTTTTATTAAGATGCTGCCATAACGCGTTTCGGCCAAATACAATTAAACAAGGGAGCGGCATGCAACCCCTCTCCCTGAGCCTAATTAGGCCCCTGGGATCCCATCCTCCTTGTCCAAACTACATAATTAAGGGAGGGGGCATACAGGCACTCCACCTGAGCCTTATTATGCCCTGGGGACCCCATCTCCTGAGGTCGATATTAAGTTAAAAGGCTAGCCGGGCCTATTGTGGCACTTGTGCCACAGGGCCACTGTTTATTATGGGTGGGTACCTCGGTGCCCACGTAGGACACCCACCAAGCAACAGATTGGGGGCCGCGGGGGTTGCTCCAGGGCCCTCACGGCCCCAGCTGGCTACCTGTATTGTATGGGAACCGGCATTGCTCCCAAACGAAGAAAGCAGTTATTTATACTTGCTTCCTCTGGGCAGGAGCAATAATTATTCTGTTTCCCTGCTAGGGGGTAGAGAAACAAAACAGAAGTCTGCTCTCAGCTCGTGAGAGCATGTTTAAATCTTCCACAGACTTGCCTTCCCTGCCCGCACTACTTCATTTTTGCTCCCGTTTGGCGTAAGATTTAAAAATGCTCCTGATGGTCAGGAGCAAACACATGTTTCCCTGCTCACTAGAGCGGGTTTTTTCATTGAATTTGTATGCTTTTTTTGAGGGGGGTGAACAATTGTTTTGTAATCATATAATATTGTTTATTATGGCATTATTTGTTTTTGGTGCTGTGGTACTTTCGAGGCAGTTCAAAGTTCATTAGGAATGTCAGCATTGTCTGTGTCATCGTTTTGCATTCACTAGCAGTTCTTCAATAGCACTGCAGTACTTCTGGTAAATTTTAAACATATATTTACACAATATAATTATTTTTAATTGAAAATATGGATCCAGGGTTTGATGGCTAGTTGTGTTTTTGAATGATATATGTGTTAGTATTGTAACTGCAGGTTGTGTTTAATTTACGTGTACCGCAATAGTATTAAGATAGTATTGCGATACTTTAGCTTTTGAAAAACAACATTTCTTTGGTTTATAACACTGTTAATTGTAGGAAACTGGAAGTGTATACCCTTATCCCCATTCAATTTGATTTCTTCCTTAGAGAAGTTGTGGTGCTTGAAAGAGCAAATATTATTTCTTCTGACGCCGCCTTGCAACTGTTCAACACCTGCAATGGCTGATGGACAAGATCCTGGGGTTTTGGAGCTGGAGAAAGAAGAGCTGCAATTGCAGCAGGAGGAAAGAAGAGGTCCAGAAGAGAAAGAAGCTCAAGGAGTCGATCGTGTGGGATTTTTTTTCTCATTGCCTCCTGGAGGACAAAAGGTCAGTGCTAAGCTGGTGCCATGGGATTATTTGAACACAACTGCCCTGTTTTTACCGTTTAACTTGACCGGTAAACAAAAGCTAATGTCAATGAAAGATTCCACATACACCTTGTTACATATTGAGAATTTAGAACTACTACCAATTTCTATAGCAGAGACTGATTCCTCAGTTTGGTTCATACATGGGTTATTTCTTTACCTATTTCCCTCTTTCAATTTAGTTCATGTATGAAACATTTTCCTATCAGGAGGTTTGAACCCCCTGGGTAGTACTTTTCTGCATTAAATGTGGGCTTTACCGTGTACGTTTCACTGTTTGAATGACGATAAAGAAGTTTTCCTAACAGGGGAGGACTGCGATTCTACGGTGGGACATGCTTTAGTTTGCACACAACTTCAGCTGCACGGCACTTGCAATGTATCAGCGCCCAATTTGGCCTGTTCTCTAAAAGGAACACCAGTTCCCTCAATAATTCCCACACTTACATTGCTTTCTAATGGTAGTTATCTTCTCCTAAATGACCACAACTGCTGCGGGTTACGGGCAGGGATTCCGTATATAGTTACGGTTTCCGAAAGATTTACTTGTTGCAGCAATGTTCTTTTTCCTCCCCCGCATGGGATTGTAGATAGCTCGCTGTGGCCTTCCATTCCCACTTTGAAAACAGACTTCAATAAACTAAGCAGACTCAAAGCGCTATTGTTTCAACAAGAGGTCGCTCTCACTTCTGCTCGAGAGACCTTCGAATTGCAGGTGGCTAGAACGTCTAGTGAAATTCAGTCACTGCTGACTACGAATCTCCTACTACATTTTGGGGAACTGATTCACCAAATCTTTAATGCGTCTGCTACTGAAGGCCTTGCACATTTTTTTAAACTCATAGGCTCAGCCTTGTTTCATCTTTCCAGACTATTTTTGGAGTAATACCGGCCTTTATTCATTCTATTTTTTCCAGCGCCTTAGGTGGTTTTCCACTTATCCTATTATTGGCGTGTGGAGTGCTGGTACTTCTGCTCCTGTTGCGCAATGGATGTCCATCCTATGGTTCTACACAGACCAGGCCTATTGCGACTTTACCGTGAGCGAATGCAACAACTGTTTGGATGCTTGCAGTTGGCCACACTGAGTGTGAGCTATAGGCTTACCTTTTGTGTTGCTTACTTCACTTGCGTGCAACTTGTGTTCCACTGTCGACGGTGCCCGTTCTATTGGGCCTTGGATATCTGCCTCTCCACTACATCAGGCGCTGACCCGGATTATGATCTGTTGGTGGGTCCCTTGCTGGC
Organism: Calotriton arnoldi; assembly: GCA_963921515.1. Classification (NCBI taxonomy): domain Eukaryota; kingdom Metazoa; phylum Chordata; class Amphibia; order Caudata; family Salamandridae; genus Calotriton; species Calotriton arnoldi. The sequence goes on along the minus strand of CAWUFW010007893.1, from coordinate 7,041 downwards.
CCATGATCAGGACTGTTCTGGTGGCGCCCGTATGATGCGTGCGGCTGCCCTTGAAGTGTTGGCAGGTTGGGATACCTGTGTGGCTACACAGCGCCTCTTGCAGGAATGTTTCATGGAATATCATGCAAGTTGCCCTATCCTGCTTCTGGATGCATTGGATTATGAGGAACATGAATGTTCATTCGCTCTGCTCAATTGGATGGCTTCCCTCTTTTTCGATAACAACAATGATGCCCTTTTGGAGCGCCTTGCGTTCCATGGTGCAAGTAATCTTTTGGATTTTTTGGACTGAACTGACAAAATATATATATATATATATATATATATATATATATATATATATATATATATATATATATATATATATATATATATATATATAGTATGTATGTATGTATGTATGTATGTATATATATATATATATATATATATATATATATACATACATATATATATATATATATATATATATATTCACTGAAAAAAACATAGGTTTTAGGGACAGTTATAGTTACTTGGACATTGCACTCGTAAAAAACCCGTGAAATTCCCCCGTTATAGTTAGTTCAACTAACTATAACTCGCGCCCCCGCAATGCACTGCTGATGACGTCACATATTACATCACTCATGACATGGTCAGTGACATCACTGATGACATCACTGATGACATCTCAAATGACATCACTGATGACATCATCCAGTGACTGTGTGTTTCTGTAAAGTTTAAATATTTTTAATATATATAGGGAAAGGCGTATTAAAGAATGAGTGGGTGTATAAGTGTGTGTATGGATGATTTAGTAGGTGCGTGACTAATTCTATAAGTGAGTGATTAAACGTATCTTACTGAATGCATGGGTTAGTGACTAAACTGGGTGAATGTCTGTATCTGTCTGTTGCTGTGTAAGTGGCTGCATGGGTTTGTGAATAGCTACATGAGTGTCTATAAGAGTTATTGATTTGTTGTCTGAGTATCTGTATGGGTGCCTGAGTGTTTGTGTGGATGGGGTGTGTGCGACTGTGCATAGATGTGTGAGTGGGTGATTCACTGGGTGGATGGTTTCAAGAGTGCATCTGTGATAGACTGTATGGGTGGGTAAGTGTGTGTAACAGTGTGTTAGTGAGTGAATGTATGTCCCAGTGGTACATGTGTGAGTAACTACATATGTGAAAGGCAGTATATATGTGTGTTAGAGTATTTAAATGGCTATAAGTGAGAGTGTGTTATTGTGAGAGTGGCTGTATGGATGAGTGTGTGCTTGTATCAGTGATTGTATAAGAGCGTAACAATGTGCTAGTATTTGTATGATTAAGTGAGCTGGTGTGTGTATAACTGTATAGGTGAGTAAATGGCAGTGTGTTTAATTATTTGCATGACTGACTAGGTGTGTGAGTACCTCTATGGATGAGTGGCGGTGTTTGAGTGTCTATATAGGAGTAAGAGTGCATATGATAGTCCTGTACTGAGTGACCATAAGTATGAGTGACTGTACGGGTGAGTGAGTGGATGTGTGTGTGTAGACCTAAGAATCAGTGAGTGGGTATGTAGTTATTGGTGTTGGAGTGTCTATGGTTTTGCGAATGGCAGTCTGTAATTTAGAGTGGGTGTATCAAAGGTTATATTAGGGTGTGAGGAGGTGCATCAGATTATCACGTGGATGATGTCATCAGTGATGTCATTTGAGATGTCATCAGTGATGTCATCAGTGATGTCACTGACCATGTCATGAGTGATGTAATATGTGACGTCATCAGCAGTGCATTGCGGGGGCGCGAGTTATAGTTAGCTGAACTAACTATAACGGGGGAATTTCACGGGTTTTTTACGAGTGCAATGTCCAAGTAACTATAACTGTCCCTAAAACCTATGGTTTTTTCAGTGAATTTCAAAGGTTTTTTAAATGCTAATTTGTAACTATAACGTGTCTGAAACCTATGGTTTTTTCAGTGAATTTCAAAGGTTTTTAAAATGCTAATTTCTAACTATAACGTGCCTGAAACCTACGGTTTTTCAGTGAATTTCAAAGGTTTTGTAAATGACAATTTTTAAATGTATTAATTGTTATATTAATTTTTTTCATACTGATTTACTACATTTTTAGAAACAATTTTTTTTTACATATTTTATTTTTAAATTACATTGTAATTACATTATAAATTACATTACAAAAAATACTTTCTCAGAATGAATTACTTTAGTTTAAATACTTTGCACATAGGCAATAGACTTTTAAGTACAGTAGTTACAGTTGTTGCAATGGGCAACACATTTTCAAACACAATGCAACATTCAGCTCAATGTGAATTTCTAGTTAAATGCAATTAGTTACTTTATGGATTACTTTTCTAACCACAGGACTGGATCCTAGATTCAGTCCTGGGACATCTCCTGTAAACAGTTGAGTTAAAGCGTTTTGGTTACAGTACTGATTTTTAAGGAATATTATTGTATTTTAAAAGTTGACACTTAGAAACTTTTTCTCATATAGTCACCAATGTTATCCTATGGAAGGAAATTCACTTAGCAGGTAAAAACTGTTATCGTTACTTTTTCTTACTCAGTGTTGGATCCTGGATCCAGCACTGGTGCATCTCCTGTAAACAGTTGAAAGAATGCGTTTAAGTCATACAGGCGATTTTTAAGGAATATTTGTAGTTTGTAAAAATCAACACTTTGAAACTTTTTGCTGAAAACCAGACAATGGATTCCTATGGAAGAAAATATAAGTTACTGGTAAGTACGGTTAAAATTACTTTTCAGGGTCAGTGCTGGGCTAAAAGATGCAGCACTGGGTTCTCTCCTGATAACAGGTGAGTAAATCGGAATTCGTATTTCGGCTGATTTTAGAGGAATATTTTAAAGTTCCAAAACTCCACACTTAGAAGAATTTCCAAGTGAAACCAGTCAATGTTAGCCTATGGAAGGAAATTCAAGTTACTGGTAAGTACGGTTAGAATTACTTTTCAGGGTCAGTGCTGGGCTAAAAGGTGCAGCACTGGGTTTTCTCCTGATAACAGGTGAGTAAGTCGGAATTCGGATTTCGGCTGATTTTAGAGGAATATTTGTATGTTTCAAAAATCAACACTTAGAAACTTTTTCAGCAAAAAGCAGGCAATGATATCCTATGGAAGGAAATTCAAGTTACTGGTAAGTACGGTTAAAATTACTTTTCAGGATTAGTACTTGGCTGAAAGATGCAGCACTGAGGTCTCTCCTGATAACAGGTGAGTAAATCGGAATTCGTATTTCGGCTGATTTTAGATGAATATTTTAAAGTTCCAAAACTCCACACTTAGAAGAATTTCCAAGTGAAACCAGTCAATGTTAGCCTATGGAAGGAAATTCAAGTTACTGGTAAGTACGGTTAAAATTACTTTTCAGGACCAGTACTGGGCTGAAAGATACAGCACTGAGGTCTCTCCTTATAACAGGTGAGTAAATCGGAATTCGTATTTCGGCTGATTTTAGATGAATATTTTAAAGTTCCAAAACTCCACACTTAGAAGAATTTCCAAGTGAAACCAGTCAATGTTAGCCTATGGAAGGAAATTCAAGTTACTGGTAAGTATGGTTAAAATTACTTTTCAGGACCAGTACTGGGCTGAAAGATACAGCACTGAGGTCTCTCCTGATAACAGGTGAGTAAATCAGAATTCGTATTTCGGCTGATTTTAGAGGAATATTTGTATGTTTCAAAAATCAACACTTAGAAACTTTTTCAGCAAAAAGCAGGCAATGATATCCTATGCAAGGAAATTCAAGTTACTAGTAAGTACGGTTAAAATTACTTTTCAGGACCAGTACTGGGCTGAAAGATACAGCACTGAGGTCTCTCCTTATAACAGGTGAGTAAATCGGAATTCGTATTTCGGCTGATTTTAGAGGAATATTTGTATGTTTCAAAAATCAACACTTAGAAACTTTTTCAGCAAAAAGCAGGCAATGATATCCTATGGAAGGAAATTCAAGTTACTGGTAAGTACGGTTAAAATTACTTTTCAGGACCAGTACTGGGCTGAAAGATACAGCACTGAGGTCTCTCCTTATAACAGGTGAGTAAATCGGAATTCGTATTTCGGCTGATTTTAGAGGAATATTTTAAAGTTCCAAAACTCCACACTTAGAAGAATTTCCAAGTGAAACCAGTCAATGTTAGCCTATGGAAGGAAATTCAAGTTACTGGTAAGTACGTTTAGAATTACTTTTCAGGGTCAGTGCTGGGCTAAAAGGTGCAGCACTGGGTTTTCTCCTGATAACAGGTGAGTAAGTCGGAATTCGGATTTCGGCTGATTTTAGAGGAATATTTGTATGTTTCAAAAATCAACACTTAGAAACTTTTTCAGCAAAAAGCAGGCAATGATATCCTATGGAAGGAAATTCAAGTTACTGGTAAGTACGGTTAAAATTACTTTTCAGGATTAGTACTGGGCTGAAAGATGCAGCACTGAGGTCTCTCCTGATAACAGGTGAGTAAATCGGAATTCGTATTTTGGCTGATTTTAGATGAATATTTTAAAGTTCCAAAACTCCACACTTAGAAGAATTTCCAAGTGAAACCAGTCAATGTTAGCCTATGGAAGGAAATTCAAGTTACTGGTAAGTACGGTTAAAATTACTTTTCAGGACCAGTACTGGGCTGAAAGATACAGCACTGAGGTCTCTCCTTATAACAGGTGAGTAAATCGGAATTCGTATTTCGGCTGATTTTAGATGAATATTTTAAAGTTCCAAAACTCCACACTTAGAAGAATTTCCAAGTGAAACCAGTCAATGTTAGCCTATGGAAGGAAATTCAAGTTACTGGTAAGTACGGTTAAAATTACTTTTCAGGACCAGTACTGGGCTGAAAGATACAGCACTGAGGTCTCTCCTGATAACAGGTGAGTAAATCAGAATTCGTATTTCGGCTGATTTTAGAGGAATATTTGTATGTTTCAAAAATCAACACTTAGAAACTTTTTCAGCAAAAAGCAGGCAATGATATCCTATGCAAGGAAATTCAAGTTACTAGTAAGTACGGTTAAAATTACTTTTCAGGACCAGTACTGGGCTGAAAGATACAGCACTGAGGTCTCTCCTTATAACAGGTGAGTAAATCGGAATTCGTATTTCGGCTGATTTTAGAGGAATATTTGTATGTTTCAAAAATCAACACTTAGAAACTTTTTCAGCAAAAAGCAGGCAATGATATCCTATGGAAGGAAATTCAAGTTACTGGTAAGTACGGTTAAAATTACTTTTCAGGACCAGTACTGGGCTGAAAGATACAGCACTGAGGTCTCTCCTTATAACAGGTGAGTAAATCGGAATTCGTATTTCGGCTGATTTTAGAGGAATATTTGTATGTTTCAAAAATCAACACTTAGAAACTTTTTCAGCAAAAAGCAGGCAATGATATCCTATGGAAGGAAATTCAAGTTACTGGTAAGTATGGTTAAAATTACTTTTCAGGACCAGTACTGGGCTGAAAGATGCAGCACTGAGGTCTCTCCTTATAACAGGTGAGTAAATCGGAATTCGTATTTCGGATGATTTTAGAAGAATATTTGCACAATGGTGAAGGAAGGGGCGGGGCCTGAGGTGACATCTGTGCAAACGCGCCCCGTGGCGCGTTTTAAGTTGGGGGATTAAGTCCCCTTGAATCCTGAGGGTCCCTAGGGGCCAACTAGCCCACCAGGAACCTCCAATATGCGCCAGGAGGCTGCGTTGCAGAGACGTGTAGAGAGGCCACACCCCTTTTTACACCTCTCTGCAACGCAGCTCTGTGGCGCTTTCTGGATGTACCTGTTGGGCTAGTTGGCCCCAGGGACCCTCAGGATTGAAGGGGATTTAATTCCCCATCTTAAAATGCGCCACGGGGCCTGTTTGCACACATGTCACCTGAAGCCCCGCCCCTCCCTTCACCACTGTGCAAACACGCCCCGTGGCGCGATTTAAGTTGGGGGATTAAGTCCCCTTGAATCCTGAGGGTCCCCGGAGTCCAACTAGCCCACCATATACCTCCAAAAGCGCCACAGAGCTGCGTTGCAGAGAGGTGTAAAAGGGGCGTGGCCTCTGTACACCTCTCTGCAAGGCAGCCCCCTGGCACATACTGGAGGTTCCTGGTGGGCTAGTTGGCCCCCAGGGACCCCCAGTATTCAAGGGGAATCGTTCCCCCTCTGCAAACGCGACAGGGGCGCGTTTGCAGAGTGGTGAAGGAAGGGGCGGGGCCTGCGGGCCCGATCGTTTTTTTTTTTTTTGTCGCCTGAAGGGGGCTGTGTGGCCCCGCCTTCCTTTTCCTGTTTTTGGGCCCTGGGGACCCCATCCCCCAGGGCCTTACCCCTTTTTTGTAATTAAAATTTAAAAAAAAAACGGGAAGGGGGTCGCGTGGCCCCCCTTCCCTGGGCCTGTATTGGCCCCGGGGACCCCATCCCCGGGGCATGGCCTCTATTTTTAATTTTATTCTTTGGAGGGGGGCTGTGTGGCCCCCTCCTCTGGCCATTTAAGGCCCCGGGACCCCATCCCCGGGGCCGGCCATACCCTTTTTTTATTTTTTTAAACTTTGGGGAGGGGGCTGCGTGGCCCCCTCCCGAGCCCCTACTTGCCCCGGGGACCCCATCCCCTGGGGCTGGCCCTCTCCGTTGGGGACTGTGGGGGGGTCCCCAATCCCCCCACAGTCCCGCCGGCTCCCCGCGTCCCTTGGGAGCCGGCATTGCTTTTCCACATGGGGAGCTGCTAAGATGCAGCTCCCCATGTGGAAAGCAGTCGGCTTTGGATATTGGAAGAGAGAGCAGGTTTCCTGCTCTCTCTTCCAATATCCAAAGCAGTTTGCTATGGCAGGACGGGAGCCGCGAGGCTCCCGTCCTGCCATAGCAAACTACAGTGTCCCGGGGTAGGCACCCCGGGACACTGCAGGAGCCGGCCCTGGGGGTGGCGGTCCCCAGGGCCATCAAGGGCTCCAGGAGGGGGCCGCGCGGCCCCCTCCCTTAAATTGCACAGCCCCGGGGAGGTGGTGGTCCCCGGGGCTCTGGGGGTCCGTAATGGACCCCCACATTTATT